>ML778780.1:1327996-1386282 GCA_009831015.1 Picea engelmannii | reverse complement strand
GATGGTCGTGGTCCTGCCTGCATCGTTGGCGATGAACGAGATGTTGCGCTTGTTGCCATTGAAATCCCTGCAGCTACTATCCTTGGCGCGATCTGTTACCATACGGCGGTGGCCTTGAGCCACCTCCCCTAGGAAATGTCCTCGGGGCCTTTTCTACGAATCCAGGGCGATGTGGAAATGTCGATCTTGCACCCCCAGTCAAGTTCATATGTTCTTCTACGTAACGTGCACTTTGCACCGCCTCTGCTACTGAAGACGGCTTCCACATCCTCACCATAGCTCTTATCCTAGGGTTCAATCCATAGATGAAGCGCTCTGCCTGTCGTTGGTCACTATCCATATACGACACATATTTGACCAGTTCCATAAACCTGATCTTGTAGTCTTCTACCATTTTGGTTCCCTGTATTAAGGCATGAAATGCCCCAACCTGTTGCTCCTCGTAGTACGCCGGTAGATATTTCCTCTTGAACCTTTCCTCGAAAAGTTCCCAAGATACTGTGTCTGGGGTAAGGTGCAGTTGTCTTTCCAGGTTACCCCACCAGTTCAAGGCGTTGTCCCTTAACTGAAAAATGGCGATCTTCGCCTTTGAATTGGATGCATAGTCCCTTAAGGAAAAACACCTGGTCATGCCTTCCAACGATGCTTCCGTGCATTCACTGGCGCGACCTCCGGCAAACTCCAGAAGTTTGATCTTTTGCAAATCTCGCGTGATGTCTTCAGGTGGAGGTCCTCCCCCTGAATCCCTCGACGCTTCTGGACTACCCGCTCCAGACGGTGGGGGTTCCACTTCAGTCCCTGCCGGTTGTCGCCCCTTTAAAGTCTCGTTGATGGCTTCCAATGAGCGCAGTATGAGGGCTAGCTCGGGCGATGGTGGTGGTGGCGCTGGTGGTGCTTGCGACGACGCTCCCCCGCCTCGTCCTCCTCGAGTCCTAACCATCCTGTGTGCTTTGACCTGCATCAACCAAAGTTGCCAGGGTGAGTTCTAGGATGTTTTAAATTGGTGCTACTAAACTTTAGAAATGGGGTTAGGCGTAAGTTTTCTTTACTTGTCTGTAAACAGACATTACTACATTAGGGGATTGGCTTGGTTAGGTTTAGGTTTAAGCTTCTAAGCTTCGTTTCTTCGCCCCTACGAAAACAACTATTGGTTTTCTTCCCTATAGCTACGTTAGCCTTGCATCTCTATGCTTACGCTCCTAATGCATTTGTCGCCTCGTTTCCGCTCGTCCTAGTCTGAGCCCTTTTAATTTACGCTTACAATTTGATTAAAAATGACTTCCTTCCTTATGTTTATTAATTTGCGCCAAGAGGCGTACACCTACTGACAATGGGCACAATCAATGATCTTTTAATCTTAATTAACCTAAAACCATTATCTGATGGTTATGTACTGAAGATGCTGGCATATTCTTAGTCGTCCTCCAATATCAATGGGTCTGATTTATCATTCATAACTTTCTTGCATTTATCACAGCATCTGTTAACACGTTTACTTTTTAATATTTATCTAATCACATAAAAAAAAATGCTGTAAGGTTATATGATTACCACGTTTAAATGATTAATTAGGATTAAACCGTGGCATCTAAATAATTGTCCACAACTGCCAGCCACGTCTCGGCTTTCACTGCGCTGTGCTCCTTTCAGCGTTAATCAGCCGCCAGCCACTTTGCGGCTGCGTTGGTTTATTAAAACTAAATATATAGACTTAGCTTAGTCCTAAGCTTCAAGCGTCTTAATCAACACACATATTATTTTTTTTTAAATCACATAGTGTGGTGCATTGGTAGGGCGTACTTTGTAAGGGCTTGATCTAAGGTGGAGGTCCGGGGTTCAATCCCCACAGACTCCATTAAATTTTCATTCTCCTATATTATTCAACTTGACTAATTAGTTTTACTTAACTTTATTAATTAGTAAAGTTTGATTAAAATTTAATTAAAATATTAATTAAAACTAATTGAATTATTAAACTAATTACTTTATAATTATTTTTTTATTTTTATTTTTTTAAAAAACCTTATTATATCCGGATTAAATTTTATACATTTTCAACTTAAAACTAAAAATAAAATAAAAATTATATATATACATATAAAAGAAAATACTATAAATAATTACCATATAATATTTACGACTCCATTTAAAATTAAACCAATTTTTTTTTTTTTTTTTATAAAATAAAATAAAAACTTGTATTGGCAACATGGGGATCGCATGCTGCCCAGGGCTTGCATGCGGCCCACGTTCCCTTCGCCTCCTGGGAATCCGATCTGTCTCTCCCTCGTACAGTGGTTCAGCATTGAGGCCAACTACCATATTCGTTTATTGTAAATACAGGCAAAGTTGGCTGAGAGAGCTTTGGAGCTTCTTACTTTACCAGATGATGGGATTCCTAAACTTCTGCTTGATATCGCTTTGGAGCGTGAAGTAGATGGTGATCTGTTGTGTATCCCTCCTTTATGGGGTGGTCTATGACATATCTGATTGGAACTACGAGGTTCCATCCGCTGCCTATTTTGTTGGTTGGTTGTCTGCTATTTTTCATGGCAGTGGAGTATACTCTGGATCTCGTTTTCATTTGGATTATTGAGAAAGTATGGCGGGACTTATTCAGAAAAGAGTACTAGTGACCTTGAGGTCTCAAAATCCTCCATTAATAGTAAGAGGGTTTGCCTCTGATGCGTTGTCTACCGCAGAGATCAAATCTGGCGAAGTCGGTATTGTTTCAGGAATCCCAGAACAACATTTACGCAGAAGGGTGATAATATATTCCCCTGGCCGGACAACTACACAACAAGGTTCTGGAAAACTTGGAAAATGGAAAATCAATTTTGTGTCAACACAAAAGTGGGAGAAGCTGGGCTTTATTTTAAAAGCAAAGAAGCGGCTAAAAGTTTCGCTGAGAAACATGGCTAGGAGTATGTTTTTATCACCCACTTCAATCTGCTGCACTTCTAAATGAATCGAATACCAGATTAGCCTGGGTTCGGCAATTAAAGGAGTTTAGAATTAGAAATAACGTATGCAATAACGTATGCTTCAGTAACATAGGTTTTGGCACTGGTTTTGGGAGGCCATTAAAGGCGCAGGTGCGGGCACAGTCTGCTCTTCGTGCTCTTGCACGTTCTGGCTTGAAGATTGGTCGTATAGGTAAGGATTATGTTTTAAATTCATGTTTGTATATATATTTTTTGGGGGGATTTCTATTCTAGATCCGATTTTAGGAACCTGGTAAATATAAGTACCTCTCCCAAACAATTATGGACTTGCAGAATGATAAGTATTGTGTATTTTCATGCCTGCCTTTTGAAATATGAGAGTGACCTTTGTTTGCCTCCTGCTTGAAAATTGCAATGGGTTTGTTAAGATTATTCGAATAAAGATTTGCAGATACTGGCTGAGGATTCAAGGGAGCAATCGAGGCCTTCATTGCCAGCCGTGTTCTGTGTTCTCGCACTGGGTTTTACACCGTTTATATCATGTGTGGCACATATTGTATGAACACCGATAAAATCTTCTCATCCCTAGTAGGGATTTGCCAATTCAAATGCTTCTATTTTTCTCCATTTTCAATAGGTTTCATGTGTTTGCGCAATTGCGCTGTGAAGAGGCAGAATTTAGAAAAGCATTTGGCATATGAAGTTCATTTCTTTTCATTCTTACTTATTTGATTTTATGTCTATTCTTTGGTTTGGTTTGTTGTTTAACACTGTAATCAACCCAAATTGTCATAAAGACAAAATTCTGTTATGGGTGGTCAAGCCCAGTTTCAAAACCGATAACAACAAAGAGACGAATTATGACAACAACAAAGATCTAGAATTTGGGTCTATTCCATTCACATAACACTTGGATTATAATTGAAATAAATCAAAAAAAAAAACTTGAATTAATATTTGTTCCTAAATTTTACTTGGGATTCTAAATTTTGCTTGGGAAGGTCCATAGGCCCTAAGTGCTAGAACCGTGCTCTGATACCAGATGTAGTGCTCTAATTTAATTATAACAACCATTAATTTAGAACAGAATAGTAAATTTAAAATTTACTCAAAATTTACTTAATCTAGCACATTCAATCCAATATTTCAATAAATAAAATTTACTAACAATTTACATACCTCACTCTGATGCTATCCGCCGCTTGATGCTATCTGCCGCTTGAACCTGACGCTGCTCCTTAGGACACCCCAAAACCAGCCACCCTACCGACTAGTACACCTAGCCCTAGGACATCAATGGATGTCCTAGCCCTCCGAGCCCAAAACCTCTTCAGCCCCCCCGGTGCACTGTAAACTCCACAGTAGATTTCCTCTCCAATCCTCCAAGCTTCCCCCTCTCGTAGAATTCCCTTCTCCTCCGTCTCGTAGAATGAATTTCCCTCCATAATCCTTCTCCACCTCCCTTATTCCTCCTTCACCGCCCTCGCACATTCACTCCCACCTAACTCTTTATTACCCTTATCCTATTCTTAATGGCCTTATCCCTTATTTAAATGTTTCCCTTTTATGTATTGGTTACGTTATCCCCTATGGGATACGTAACCCCATTTAACATTATATTTATTTTCCCCCCTTTGTTTAATACTTAATTAATCAATTAATTAATTAATAAACAAATTAATCATTAACCATTAATTAAAGAGTTAATCATACTTAAACTAATCATAGTCACAATTAAGTAATTAATAACAGATAATTAATTAAGGTTATCTAATAATTAATTATAGTTTAGCTAATTTTTAGGATTATTTATTAAATTATTCATATCAATAATTAATGGTCGTTACAGCTGCAACTATGATGACTCCTACCGATACTTTGTCTTTGCGGCATTTTCTTAACAACTTACAGGCTAAGATCTTTGCACCCAATTGTGTTGCTCCATTGTTGATTCATTTGATTATAATGCCTCTTGTCCCCCTCGCGGTGCCATATTTTTTCTTCATTTCCTCTGCTAACACTTTTTCCTTGGATTTATCATCCAGAATCAACGCGGGATCCATACCCTGGCTGGGTAGTCCTATTATCTGTGCAATAAGATCAATAGTTATGGGGACGGGTTTGTCCAGCCATATATCCCATCCATTCATAACTGCAAACAACTACTTAATGCATGTTGTCACGTACTGGGCTCTACCAAAGTGCAGAAGTTTCAACAACCCTAAAATGTCGGTTCGGTCTAGTCCAACTGCCCACTGATGTGGTTGGCTGATTGTTTCTCCAAGTTGGTTGACCACTATGTTTTGCATAAAAGCCCTTGGTGCAAGTTCCGGGTACTTGGTGTCATCTAAGACATCATGGTCAGAATACTTGAGCTTCCCAATGTGACTCAGTAGCTGCGACTCTACCTGGAATCCCTCTGGTATGCGTGGTAGCACAACTTCTGCTTCCGGTTTCTTGCAAGGTGAGCTCGGTATCATAACTTTGTCTTCCTGCTGTGGTGGTTGGTACGAAGTTCCAAGAATTCCTGGTTTCTTCCCTGTCAGCCATTTTGGACAAGCCAAGGTAGTTCCCATGGTCTTTTCTGTTGGTTGAATGAGGCTGGGTATCTACAAATCCTCAGGTTTCCCTTCTAATCCTTGATTCTGTGTCGTGTCATTACCTTTCGTGGCTGGTTCAGTGATTTCTAGTTGCACTTCCTATTGGGGTTCTGCTTCCTCGTTCTGAGGTTCCTGCACCTCTACTTGTGTGTCCTCTTTCAGTTTCTCTGGTTGTGGCTGTTGAATCTCCTCCAGTATCGGTGTAGAGTTCACTGGTGGTATCTCTGGGGATCGGATCTCATCGATATCGATGATCTCTCGTTGTTGTTGCTCGTTTTCTTCTAGTGTTCCTCATGACCTAGTCTGAACTCTGGTCGGTCTGGCGGTCTGGCCTGGTTCAGCAGACTTCGATGGTGCCATAGTAGTAAGTGTCGAACGTTTGTTGACTTTAGAAGATTTTGGTCTCGCTCTGTTCATTTGAGTTGTTGTTTCTCTCTCTTTGTTCTCCTTTCACGAATAGACAAGTTGCTTCCATGCTCTCATGTTGTATGGGCTTGTCATGAAGCTTATCGAGGATGCTTCCTCCATGATGCGATTAATGCACCATATCTGTGGGTTCAATTCATTTGCGAAAGTTTCATACTTGCCATTATGCTTCTCTTTCCGTTTCCAGTTGGCGTGTTTGATGTGACGTTCCATCAATCCTTGTCGTACCTTAATTCTGCTTTGTGTTGTCCTGTCATCCTTCTTTTTTTGAATTTCCGTTTCCCGCTCATTTTTCTTAGGCATGTAACCATTGCTCTTTCCTTTACTACATTCATGTTTCGAGCGTATTATGGTTTTTTCACAGATTTTTTTATTTTTTTACTGCGCAGTGGGTGGTCGACTGTCCTTGTACGGCTTCAGTCGACTCCCATTGATCATTCCTCTGAGGTCTATGCTTGCTAAATATCTTAACTATACAGCTCCACCATCTGTTATATATTTGACCTCATATGGTCCTAACCAATGCATTCTCATCTTTCCTGGGTGCTGAAATGATTTTCTATCATAGAGCAATACTAGATCTCCTTCCATGAAAGTCTTCTTCTTATTGTGTCGATCGTGCCATGATTTGTCTGTGGCCTTCTGCACTCATTGATGGAATCCTTCTAGGATTCAGTCTTTCTCCATTGCTAATAGTTGGTTCATTCTTTCCTATATTGCGTTACATTCTTTCATTTGTGTGATAGCGGCTACACGTAAGCTGGGTACTAAAAATTCTAATGGAACTATCGCTTCTTGGCCATAGATGAGTTTGAATGGTGTGTGCCCTATCAAATTATTACATGTCATCCTATATTACCATAATACTGCTGGCACTTTGAGGTCCCAATCATCTCTGTTGATGTTACAGATCTTCGTCAGTTTCTCTAGAATTTTGTTGAAGGCTTCTACTGTGCCATTCGCTTGTTGGTGATACGGTGTGTTTCTCTGGTGGTGAACTTCAAATTCTTTGAGCATCGCACAAATGGTGCTATTTATGAAATGCATGCCTTGGTCACTCATCAAAACTCTTGGGCACCCAAACCTAGTAATTACTTGTTCAAATAAGAAGTGTGCAGCGGTCTCTGCGCTGCAGTCTTTTACTGTTGTGGATTCTGCCTATCTTGTTAGGTATTCCATCACGGATGGTGGGTTAATAGTTCCCACAAAGTCTATTTCCCATTTATCAAATTCCTATAATGTCACTTGCAGTCGTAATGACATCTCATCCCTTCTATTGGGTTTTCCTACCCTTTGACATACATCGCATCCCTGATGGTACTCTTTCGAGTCTCTATGAATCGTTGGCCACCATAATCCTGCACGGAGCACCTTCTTCATGGTATCTTTTCCTGCATAGTTTCCTCCTGCCAATCCCTCATGGGCTTCTGCTAAAATTATTGGTTGTTCGTTCTCTAACACGTACCTTTGTAAAATGCTATCTGCGCCCATTTTATATAGATGTCCGGTGATCAGTTGATATTCAGTTGCATGAACTACCAGGTTCTTCTTCTATGTGGTGGTATAGTCTTGTGGCGTGGTACCTATGCTCAAGTATTGGATGATATCTACAAAGTGGTCATCAACAATCTGTACTGAGAATAATTGTGCATCCAGAAAGTTGTCTTCTAAGCTTGTGGGTTCTTCTCCATTTGTGACCCGTGATAGGTGGTCAGGTCCTGCATTTAGTTTTCCTGGTTTGATGATTACTTCGAAGTCAAACGCCTAGTCCAGAATGAGTAGTGTCGGGTATGGTGTTGTGCCATCTACTATTTTGATGACTTCAAAATCTTCTTTAGTGTGCACAACATCATGATCTACTGTTACTCCTTTCAGTCTCCCTATTGGTAGGACCTTATGTTGGTTTGCTAGTTTTAGTTGGACATTTGAATATCCCAATGTTGGCTCTCCCATGCATTGCCAGGTTTTCTTAGGTAGCAAATTCACTTCAGATCCTAGGTCCAATATGATATGTCCCATATTGAAATCCCTATTGTTGGCATTCAATCTAAATTCCCTACTTGTTCTTCTTCTTGTGTGTAAATGATTGAAAATTTTTTATTCTAGCTTTTGTTCCGTTTCGTTGCTACATTTCTCTAGGATGCTTTGCAATATTTTCAAAGATGAAGGATCACTTAACATTTTGATGCATAACTGCAAAAAGTCTTTGATATTACTTACTTTTCCCTTGGGTGGCATTCCTTTGGTATGATCCAATGATGGCGGCATTTCGTATTCTGGGGCTTCATGGGCTTGTTGCATAGTGGAAGTTGACGTTTTGTCCCTCTTCTAAAATTCTTGTCTAGATTCCTTAAAAGTCTCCTTTTATTTGGGCGTGTCAAAATGCTTCCTTGGTTCGGTGTTCTTCTTTACCCATTGTTTCTGTGCAGGTTCTTGTTGGACTGTGTCGTTTCCTGTTTTTGTTCCTCCATGGGTGACTATGTTTATGTTCCGTCCATCCTCCCTTTCTTCGGCTGAAATCCATTGAACATTCTGGTTGTTTTGGTTCCTTTTTTCCTGGATCTTTACTAATAGTGTCGGGCATTCCTCTGTCTCGTGATTCGATGCACGACAATACATACAAGTTGCTGGAAGCAGTGGGCATTCTCATGCATAATTTCCCGGTTGCTAACAGTTTTGACATGTGACTGGTCCTCTGCCACGTCCAAAACCTCCTCTAGTTCGCTCTCCTCCTCAATATCCTGCTCGGTCCCCTCTCAACGCGTTATATGGTGGTTCCTGATTATACTGCATGTTATTATACTGGGGTTACGTCGGGTTGTACTATGGTTGTGAATTGTTGTATGGTTGATGTGTAGTGTTGTACTACTACTGCACAGTGTTCTATGGAGCTGGGGATTGATTGAACTGTGGCGTTGCTTGCCTAGTCATCATTTTGACCTATACTCTGTATGCATATGATGTTCTTTCCCACATCAACTCCATAGTTCTGCAATCTTTGTCGTCGTGGCCTACTGACTTACAGAAGGTGCAATAAGAATTCTTTGGAACTCTCTAGTACTTCTACATCATCGTGAAGTGATAAGGGTCATGACCCAGTTTCTTGCATATTTCGCACCATAATCCTCCCTATGGTAGAGGGTTTGGCATGCCTATTGCCATATACTACGTGAATGTTGGACATTCGTTCTTATGATGTCCTTTCTTCCTGCATGTAGTGCACCAAATGACTTCTCGTTTGTCCTTGTTCTTGTTCTAATTCAACTGAAATGTTAGGTTCTTCAAATCCTCCTTCAATTCTTCAATAGCTGGGTTTGTCTACTGGTATTGGTTCTCTTCCAGTTGCAAGACTGCCTTTAGAGCCTCGACCTGCATCTGAAACTTCTACTGTCGTAAGGGATATTTTAGGTGTGGGAGTAGTGAGTTGACAAACAGGTGTCGATGTTGCATCTCATTCATAAGGTATTTTATATTCCCCTTCAGTCACTTGAATATCTAGTCAATCTCCCATACAGACTCTCCTAGTTTTTGTCTGATCTCGATCATTGCGTTAATGTACTGGTCCTCTGATATCGGCTTCTGGAACTCATTAATCAGTAGATTCTTAATGTCTTCCAGTGTCCTCGTTGTCCTAGGGGCACTGTTCATGTCTAGACTCGTGTACCAATCTAGTGTGTGGTCTCTTAGTGTGATCGCTAGCTGCACAAGTTTGGTATCTTCATCAGTGATCTATTTTTCCTCCCAGATCTTTGCACAAATAAACAAATGATTCTCAAGGTCTTCTGTTGCTTCTCCTCGAAATTTTGGTAATTTGATCATGGGCTCATGTCCCACCATTCTAAATACTGAATTGCTACCTCCATCGCGCGGTGTAGATACTTGACTAGTACTTCCTGAACTGGCTCCTCCAGTTGTTGGTCCTATGGTAGATGTACTTCTCACTATTGGACTTCCTTCAAAATTCAGTTGTCTAAACGGTGGTGTTCTCTTTGGTGTATTGGTCACACATGGGTTTATGGTTTATACATTGACATTAATATGGAAAGGATGGCTATCTTCTCCTCCTATTCTTAGGCCACTTGTTTTCCCCTCATAGGTTGCATGCAGGATTTCCTCAATATTCTCCACAGCTCGGAGATCCTCTACCTCTTCTTCATCATTTTCCAAGCCCTCCCTCACGGCTATGACTCTTTTCTTAGTATTCACCTTATATTGGTAGGGTACTCTACTACGTGTCATTCCTGGTGACGCCAAGATCCACTTAAGCTGGCTGTCATCCATCAAGATCAGGTCCAAGAATTTCTCCTCCTTCTTGCCTTTATCCTCACCTTCGGCCATTTATCCTTCCTTTGTCAGTGCTTTTCCCCTTCCCCCATGCACACAAGGAATTCTAGTTGTCTGCTTCCATTCTCATTACACCTTTTTTATATAGAAATATTTTAATAGAGGTATATAGTGATCGAATGTACCTTCTGCGGGGTCCGCGTAGAAATTCCTTATCTATTGCACTGTATGAATTTTTTGTGTCAATTGCAAACTCTGTGATGAAGCCTTCCATAATACTGTCAAGCCAAAAGTCGACTGCATGGGTGAATTTGTTGTTCACCTATTGTAACTGCTCAATCTGTATTGGGGTCCAATCTAACTGTTGGATCCAGTTCATCGGGTGGTTATCTTTCAACCTTAGTATCCACTCCTACAGTAGGTGGGGAAAATCACATAAAAAGACTTCGTGTAGATTCGTAAACACGTATTTATCCAGATATTTGCGAGGTGTGATGCTAGGGTTTCTATTATCCTTCTGGTAAAACTCTAGTTCTTTAGTTCTCAACCAACCTTCTATTTCATCTTTCGTGGGGTTCCACAGTCTCAACATTCCCTTCTAGTGGCTGAGCAGTATTCTGGTTTCACACTTTATTTTCTCATGCATTCTATCTCATCTACTCAGTCCTCTGTTGTTCCTCTTACAACGACAATGAAACAATTTGTTGGTTCTGATGGATGAATTATCTCTACTACCTGCACCATAGACCTAGGGTTCATATCTATAAGGGTACCAACAAATCCTAAAACAGTCGGCCCTTCTGGTAAACCAGAAGGCAACATAGTGCCCAAAGTGCACTGCGCAGTCTCACCCGAGATAGCTTTAAATGGGTGGCTGTAAGACTCAGGTGTTTACAGCCTAGGATTGATAATGAGATAGGAGATCTGTATTCTAAACCATTAACTATGATTTGTGTTATGAACTACTATTATCCTCTTTTATATTCTAACCTTCCTGGTATATTTTCATTATATTCCCACAACAATTAACCGGGCAATATAATAACTCATTCATTCATTTCATACAACATTTAACTACTAAAAATATGAAAAATATATGCATGCATTCATCACATTACACAGGTATTAGCGTGGTTCACCCCCCCCGAGCTACGTCCACAAAGATTTGTCTCTTGGCTCTCTAATTATGGAAGTTCTGCAATTCTCGCACCTCACGCTTACAACTCTCCTCAGACGGGTAAGATCTTTGTGAGGCGAACTAGATCGCACCAAGCTCCTCATCCTATGATCTAATCCTCGAGATCTACCTTTTCTCTTCCGCTTATCTCACTTGCTTTTCAGAAATAGTACATCTAATAAAAAAACATTACATAGAAACGATCTCAACTCTACAACAGTAGTAAAGCTCAACCTTAGCAAACCTCTCTGAACTCTTCCATGATACCTTCATATCTATATTTATATCTATCAGGCTCTTCAGTCATTTACACAAAAATCTTACAAAAACCCTAACCCTAATGTCGTTAGGTCTTCCTTCTCCACATGCATTCGTTTCTTCCTCCCAGCTATTGCCTCCTTCTTGCATGTGAGCATCCTGTGCTTCTTTCCAGTTGTCGCTTTCCTCCTGCATGATTTCTTTCCCATGATTTCTCTTCTAGCTATCATTCCTCTTTGTGCATGCTTTCTTTCCCACTTCGTCCTGCTACCAACAATGGTCATTAATGCATACTATTAACAAACATGAGATAACCTACTGATAATGAAAGCAAGTATCAAGGCACCGAGTACATTCTTACAAGTGTGAATAAAGGAGTTGAGGTTGAACACTCGAAGAATCCATAGATCAAGAGACATTGATGTATTCCCAACTATCGATGCTGAGATAACCTACCACTAATGATTGTAATCCCCTAGGTACTCATAAAAAACTCTAGGCCTCATTTCCAGAATAGATGAGCTGAAGTCGATGGAAGGAGACTCACTGAAAGGAGAGAATTAAGGCATCTGTCATCATTCAGCACAAGGTACAAAACAATATCTTGATGATTTGGAGGAACTTGAACAAAGATGATGTTCATGAACCAACAACACTGTGCACCTCTCAGATGCACCATATGCAAGTAGTGCATGAAAGAGACCCTCTGAATAGAAGCCAATAAGGAAAACTACTGACAAAGGTGAGGAAACCATCAATAAGGATAATGGCATACAAGACACTACACGAATCCCAATGTGTGAATATATTTGTTGTCTTTTAACACAAGGGAAACCCCCTAGTCAATAACTAATGAGGAGATGTCAATTGTTGGGTTCAAGGTTACCTACCCATAATGAAAGAAGGACTAGGGTGCACGGTAGAAATACAAATCCATGTGATTCTGAGACACACTGAGGGTATGGTTGACATGCAACGTCAAGAGTTCTGAGAAATGGCTGACAAAGGTTTATAAACATCCTTTGAACAATAGCATGAGACATATGGTAGACTCTGGCATCATGGACCTGATAAATGAAACTATGTGATGTAGGAGGTAGCAATCAAACTCTCCATAGGGACTAGAAGAGTAACCAGTCGGAGGACTAAATTCTAAGTAACGAGCACAAATTTCCTAAGGTCATGCTAAAACCCAAACTTTAGATGACAAGTGGACTCAAAATTTTATGCTTTGTTCAAAGGCGACACAACTACTGCAAACATAAGAAAATATTCTCTTCCCGCCCATATTTTTTTGTTTTTTTCATAAGCAAATGAATGCTATGATACAAGAGAGGAAATGAGTGTCGTAGATACGCAACCAGTTCCAAACAGTGGAACATACCTATGCTCAATGCAAGGAAGTGCGCGGGGTATGGACACTCGGGGGAATGTTTCCTCTTAGGGTACAGGGTGTCAAGTTGCAAAGGATATAAAGAAGACTTTGCTTGGTTAGTGATGAAAATTGTTGAGGTAATAGGTGTATAATAGGAAAGTAAAAACTAACAATAGGCTCAATACTGCAAGCAAGATAATGGTATGCAATTACAACTCAACTCCAAAGAATGTCCTTTTTCGTAAATTTAGTCCCCTATGCCCGAAATAGTATAAAACAATACCCAAGAAAACTCTTCTAGTGATGCATGAATAGAGTATTCCTTTTTTGAAATTAGTCTACTTGGTCCGAAAAAGGGTTAACCTTACACCAAATAGACATCCTTTCAGAACCCGTTAACGAGTGTGAAAGAGACAAGTTCACTCGACAATATTTTCACTTTTTGTAGAGTCGGAAAAGAGATTAACCAAGACTCAATGGTGGGAGTCCCATAGGCATAGGTCAGAATGCTTGTGAGTAAGAAAATGAGGTTCAAACACAAAGCCATATTGGAACTATTAGGGACTCCTGGTCCTACTAAAAAAATATATACATGGGCACCAAATGGCACAAAGGTTCTAACTAGGGCATCCATGTTTGGTAAGTCTCTACCAATGACTAACGACACTTCTAATAGCAGAGAGAAGGTTATGGGATGCTAATAATTGGGTTCATACCTAAGGAATATGGATCATGGTCATAGGATAATGCAAAAAAAATGCAAAAATTGAGTGAGACCTATCCTATATGCTGGTCAAGAAGATACCTGTCGAAGAAACCACTAGAATCCCTGGAAAAAACCACCAAAACCAACTCCTTCCACTGCACTATTAGTCCAATTAGGCCAAAAATTGAGCAAAACTATGTAAAAGTGGGTAAACCATTTCTATAGATAGTAAAAAATTGACCAATTTACCATATTATTTGTATTTTTACCCAAATAGTGCATTTTGGTCCAAATTGCCCATGATCTCCAAGCACATATTGCAGGAGCTACAAGTGATGGAATCGACAACCGTCTGGACCAAGTAAGTAGTCATGCCTTACTCTTCATTTCTACTGGCTTAAAAATTTTATTTAGGTTCCAAATTTTGAGAATTTTAGGGTGTAACTTATAAACTAGGGTAAACGTGGGCTACAATTTATCGAGTCACATATAAGGAGGTATGTATAAAGGCAGGAAAAAGATAGCCTGCATGTATACAACCATATACATGACTGTTTACACTACAACCCACGTACAAGTTTGTGAAGTGGGTTTTTAAAATATACTAACTCAAATTTTCATGTTTAAACTTGCAGGATAGTGCTAGAGGGGAGAGAAAGAGAGAACGAAGAGGTAGGTGTTGCAGTGGAAAGAGATCTGGGGGCACAAATAGCATAGAGATGATGTGGGATATATAAATTTTGGGCTCTCAAAGGAATGAGGTCTCAAGTGAGGCTACTCTAGATGCTAGTGAACTATTAGGATTCAGATACAGAGACCTTCAACCTGGATTGGAAACCATTGAGGGTTGAAGTTGAGGACATATATTTCTTGATAGGGTTGTCACATTAGGGTGAGGTAGTGAACCTCAAATCCCGGGGAGATGGAAGTGGAATGAACATAAAGGATTACATAGCCACATATTGTACTGTAGGCACAAAGAAGGTAGGGAGACAACTCTAGATTAGAGCGATCAACAACCTAAGCCTAAATATCATAGTTCTTGTATTGACATGGATCATAGGTTCAACCTCGTTGCATCAGGAATCAAGAACACTTATGTTCTACTCAGTGGAGTGCATGCGACCCATGATATACGACTGGTGTACCTCACTATTGGCCAATATGAAAAGCCAACTAACAGACTGCAAACAAGATAGAAAGAGGAACTTTGGGTTCGCGTCTATTTTGTGTATTTTATTTTTCGATAAGGTTTTAGGCTTGGGCCCTAGAGTTGAGATTGTCCTGCATGGACCTCGTGATCTGAACATGGAATGGTGGATCGAGGTGATAAGGCGGCTGGGAGGTGGTAGGGTGTCGAAACCCTACAATGATGAGTTCTTCTACTAGTGGAGTTAGTAGGTTATAGCCTTGGAGGACTACCTATATGCAGGGATAGACTTCCAAGGATATCCAGACATGTTGTTACCACTAGGTTCCACCTACGGAGACATGGGTAAGAAAACATTTTTTAAATATTTCATTTTTATGTATTTTTGTATAAGAGAAACAAAAATATTTTTTGAGTGATGTCAACTATTAATTAGACATGTGTTGTGACGAAGACGTGAGTCCACGACGGCCAGATGGACTTCCACAACATCAAAGAAGGCATAGGGGGGATGAGCCAGTGGGAGGAGACACTAAGAGAGTGCTCCAAAACGTGCAAGGAAACCTATGTCGTTTGACACAAATGATCCCTATGGTTCAAGTAGAGGATCTGTAGGAGGCGATGCAACGACAGGTGGTAGGTGTGCCTTGTGCTTGGGTATGACTCTTCCGACGTCTCGCAAACATTGTATTATTTTATCATGACAGTCATCCGAAACCACATGCGTAGACGTCATGGAAACTATATCTACCAGACATATTGTATTTTGAGGGTGTGAGCCCCATTTTGTACTATGACACCACATTTTTTGAAGATATATATAAAAAACATTGTCTTCGACATTACTTATATAATACAATGTGTATATTGATGAATGTTTTCTTTACTTTAATAATGTGAAAAATTCCAATCTAAGACATAATTAGCATATCCATCGGATACATGATTAGAACTTCTAGGTACATGATTATAAGTAATAAAATCAACATGTCATTCTGAAAGTCGTACCCGTAGCAATTGTTGGAGTAGAGTATGATCTCGCACACGATAAATGTCGTTTAACTGACATACTACTAACTGGGAATCCAGGAAAACTTCTAAAGATTGAACACCATGTGAAATGGTGTTGTGTAAAAGAAATATAATGGAACTATACTCAGCCACATTATTCGTTGATGGCCCTAGACAAACGCCACCTGAAGACACCATTTAACCCTCGGGTGAATAAACAACCCAAGTGGTGGAAGCCAAGTTCCATGTATGATGACTGGCACCGTCTGAGAATCCTAAGAAAATGGACGACTCCATTGACATCTACCAACCAAGGGAAAAATTGATAAGCATACTGAGTTACGCAAAGGAAAAGATATATATACACTAAGATACAGTAGTATACAAAGAGTTATGCCCAAGCATTTTAGGGCTCAAGCGTAATATCTTTTGAGGTAGAGCCCATTTCTGGGCTCAACCAACATGTTCCCTTCATAGTCTTCTAACTCATAGGCTCCTTTTTCCAAAAATCATCACAAAATATAAGGACAATGCCACATGGGATTAAACTTTCATGCCCCCAACGGTTCTTTGGCTTGATCATATAAGAGGACCAAGTCACCCTCAGTGTACTACCAAGGATAGACAAACTTATCATATTGTACCTTAACACGACACTTATTTGCTTTGATCACTATAGAGGTATCTCGATGCTGCTCATCTAGATTCTCTAGGTGTACAAGGCGCTTTTTGAGATCAGAAGTGTTAGGTAGGATCTTGACTGCCAACTTAAGAGAATGGATCTCACATTCAATAGGGAGAATCGACTCCACACTGTGTACTAACTGCAAAGGAGAAAAACTGGTGGAAGTCTTAACTGAGGTTCGGTAAGCCCAAAGCAGGGTAAAGCATAATATGCCAGTCAGAATTACTCTAGGTGACAATTTTCTGCAAAATGGTCTTGAGTGACTTATTGATGACCTCTACTTGCCCATTTTCCTGGGGGTAATAAGGGGAAGAATGACCATGCTTAAACCCAAGATTTAATTCTAGATCTTCCATCATCTCATTCTGAAAGTGACTGCCATGACCAGTGACAATATCCTTTGGGATTCTAAATGTGGCTATAATCTGGTTGAATATGAAGAATGTTGTAGTCTTTCCACTAGATTTAACGATAGGCATGGCCTCTACCCACTTAGTAAAGTAATCCATGACCACGATAATATGTTGATTACCCCCAGTTGAGGCTCAGTTGCAATCCATAAAATTCACCCTCGACTTGGTGAAGGGACCGATGGTGACGACTAGATGAAGGGAGGATGGATGTGAGCACATATTCCTAGCAAACACCTGGCAAGGGGTGACACTTCTTGACCACTTCAACGCAATATTTAAAAATCGACGGCAAAAAATAACTAGCTCAAAAAAATTTTGGGGTTGTTGCAAGCCCAGATAGATGATCACTACAAGCCCCACTATGGTAGTCATTAAGAATAGAATCAGCCTCCTCGTGAGTCAAGCAATGATGTAGGATATTATCTAGTCCTTGATGATACAAAGTATCGCTGATGATGAGGTAGTTTTTAGCTTGATTATGTGTACGTCGTCGATCGTCTCTTGACAGGTGTTGAGGTAGCTTCAAGGTTTGAATATATATTAAAATATGTCCATACCAGAGGTCCAAATATGAGATGAGGAAAATATGTTCGTCTGTGAAAGAATCGACATGGATAAAATCCTCATCCAATTTAGGGAAGTCAGATATTATCTCTGCAAAAACTAGTGATTTCTTGGACTTCACCGAAGAAAAGTCGTGATCAAACTCTTGCAGAATTAGAAACCATTTATTATATTTCCCCCCTATGATAAACCTAGTAAGGACATACTGAAATGGATTGGCATATGCAACTATGGTAGTCTTTCAAAGTAATATATAGTTCCTCAATCATTGAACCACGTGTATGACAACCAAGTCTAGCTTCTCCACGTGAGAGTACTTAAACTTAGGAATGACTAGATTTCGGCTAAGATAATAGACGACGTGCTTGCGGATCTCATCGTCCTCCTGAACCAGAACCATACCAACCGTCCCTTTGGATGTGACGATATAAAGAAAACAATCCCTATTGTAGTCAAGAGGCTTCAGCAGAGGCGTTGATACCAAGGCTTTCTTAAGAGCATTGAAGGATTCCTGGGCTCGCTCATCCCATATAAACGAAGTGTCCTTCTTCAAGAGATGCATGAAACCCTTAGTAATGTTGGCATAGTTCACTATAAAGTGACGTAAGAAGTTATCTTTCCCATGTAAACCTTGAAGTTGATGAATGTTGCACGGGGGAGGCAATCAAAGTATTGCCTCAACCTTCATACGATCCACCAAGATCCCATTCTCAGAAACTAAGAACCCTAAGAGACGACCCGACCTTACGTAAAATATTCACTTATGAGGGTTCAAATGGATGTGATAGTAATGACATCTTGCAAACACCATTCAAAGGTGAGTAGGGTGATCTACCCTCTTGCGAGAGTGAGCAACGTGATCATCGAGATAAGATTCGAAAATGTGTTTGAGGTCATGAAACACAAAGGTCATGGCGCGTTGGAAGGTTTCTCCGTTGTTTTTAAGGCCGAAAGGCATTTTCTCGTATGAAAACGTACCCCAAGGACAAATAAATTACATCTTATGTTGATCCTCAGGCTTAATATGAATTTTATTATATCTTAAAAATCCATCCATAAAAGAGAAAACTTTGCTTCCCGCACACTCATCGAGAATTTGATCAATGAAAGGTGTCAAGAAGTTGTCTTTAGTACATGCCTTGTTCAGGTCTCAAAAATCCATACACAGTCAGATGGTTCCTTGCTCCTTATTCACAGGAATGGGATTTGATACCCATTCAGTCAAAGGAACCGGGTAGATGAAATCGACATTAAATAGTTTCTCTACCTCTTCCTTAATAGCAGGTTCCTTCCTATGATTAATAGCTCTGAGATGTTTCCAAATAGGTTTGGAATCCAAATAGGTAATAATCTCGTGTTTGACAATAAGAGGGTCAATTCCTAGCATCTCTTCATAGTACCAAGCAAATACATCACAAAACTCCTTGAAGAGATCGGTGTAGATCTAAACTTCTTCAGGCGAGCAATCTTCACCGATATAAATGTTTTCAATCTTACCAGGAAAATGAGAGATGTCAATCGCGATGATAGGAGAAATATTCTCCATTTTCGCTTCTATATAAATACCGTGCATACCAAGTGGGACCATAGTGTGACCATTCATCTCACTCAAAGTGGATCTAAAATCATCTTTCTTGATCCTAACAAGTTCTGGGAGAAAATAAGAGCATTTGATGCATATCATCCCATGGCTTGTCAGTACCTTTCATGGCCTCAATTATGACATAATATGAAGGTAAATTATTGTCAAGGAAGTCATGTGAACAAGATGACGAAGTGTCCCATACAGGGTCGAGAACAGGATCGTCCTCATCCGTCTGTGAGGAGACAAGATCTTGGTCAACAATAGAGTCAAGAACAACCTGATACGAAACCTTTTTTGCTGATGGTGGCATGGCCATTCCAGTGTTTGAATGACTTTTTCCTAATGAATCTAGGGAAGGTAGGGTCCAAGGGTCATTAAAATATAAATTTCGGAAAGGAACAGACCTCATAGATGACAAAGACACACTATAAATGGTATAAACGTTGTGAATTGGCGTCGTGAATTCAAAAGTACCCATAAGAGAGGAATACATTATGACACCAACATTCTCAGTTGACAACTGATATTTTTCGATCACAGGGATCAAGGGTCCAACCGATGCATTGGGACTAGTCTATGCAAAGGACAACTGATCAATCATACAAATCTTCCCTTCGTGAGGAAAACATAAAGTACGGAAGATGGATTACATGAAAGAAATCATAGCATAGGCCCAATTACACCCGAGTAATAGGTTATAGTCAAGGGGCGCATCAACCACCTCGACATGAACCTTCACTATATTCCCCCCTAGATGGACTAGGAAAGAGGAAATAATACCATGGGGGTCGAAATGAACAACCTTAAAATGTGGTCAACATGGTCATAGATTGGGAAAGCATAGGAGAACCAATATATTTCCAACAGGTTATGGACATCACGCACGTCGCAACACCTTCATAAATAATAGTATGTTTTATTGTATACTTTGAGTATTCCACATGGATTTGAAAAGACACATGGTAAGGCAAGCGAGGCTAGACATCCATTACATCAAACTTGATAACCTTAGAGGCACACGAGCCTATATCTCCTAAAGAAGATAACAAGGTGCTAGCGGGGAAAATCCTTGTATTACTATACCAGGGTCAAAATATAGGCAAATCTATGATCTCCCTTAAAAGAGAATCTAATTCCTAAACTACCCCAAACAATCTAAAATGGAATAATAGAAAGAGATAGGAAAGTAGGTCATAAGTTGTACCTTTTGTCCAAATGTTCGATGTAGACCTCCTTCACCTTTGTAGCTTCCCAAGCTATTGGTCTCCTCCCAAAGTTGACCTGTGAAAATAATGCTACAAATATACTATCTCTACTCATCCATATTAGGGTTATATATAAACCATTATGCATAAATCAAATGAAAAACATAAAGATATCATTTGGGACATGAAAAAATATTCTTTTATTCAAATCCAAAGATCGAAAGTTACAACCTTTGTAGGATGACACTCCATGAACCAGGTCCGAGCTCCTATTAATGCTAGTCCAAGTGCATCATCCCAATGCCTTCTCTCACAATCAACTGATCACTTTAGGGAAAGGGGAGGGATTTTATAGGACAAAAGGCTAGAGAGGGAATGATGAGGCCAAATCTCAGAAAGGGCTGTAATACTTGGAATAAGAGGGGGAAGGGATTTTGGCAGAGTTTATCTGTTCTCATACTTGGTGTAATAATGGGACCCCAAGACCTCCTTTTATATGACAAAAGGGTAGTTATTCAGTTTGGGGACGAGCTACAATAGGTAAAATGGTTGGGAAACCACCTACAACCCGTAACTCTATTGAATTCCTTACAACTTTTTATTTTTTGAAAATTTTGGATGTAAATGCGGGCTATTTAAGTGCAGCTAACATATGTACGAAATATTTCTAGTATGCATCTTATGTTTGTACGTGGGAAGTATTTCAGAAAGGCACGTACATGCTCCAAAAATTTGTTTTTTAAGAAGGATTATCAACAGTGAATTGGCAAATTGTATAAATGGAAAGGTGAATGCCATGTATGCATAGGCAGAGAATTTTTGGGCTATAACATGAGGTGTTCCTTTGAGAAGGACATGTCTGAAGTACCTCCAAAGCTGACATCACACAAGGGGTTTGACCCATATCTTAAACAATGGAATAATTCTGGGCGGCTCTAGCATTAGGTTTGTGCATAGAGTGTTTAAGTACTCCTTTCAGAATATGTGGTGGAGGCTCTGGATTTTCAATATGCAAAGGGGTATCAAAAGGAGGGGGAGAATCTGGACCTAGACCAACTGAAGAAGAGATGTAATCCTAAGATCTAGTGGCTACGTGAATCTGAGACTTGATCCTTTTCATGCATAGATGTTCGTCGTCTTGCGCTGGGGAATTTTGATTTCCACCAGGTGCATTTTCGACATTGGAGGAACTCGAGGCAATGTGTTGATTATGCGGAAAATGATTAGTTAGCAAAACGAGAGGTTGGGATAAAATCCTCATTACTACCTCGATTTTGAGGCATAAATGAGTAAGGTGATCATCAGTACATAGTTTACAAGGAAACTTCACCTTCCTCTTCTCTCTCTTTCCCTCAATAACATTAACCTTCAATCTCTCATTGTTACCATTGTCCTTGGGTTTATTGTCATTCCTCCAACCCTTATGATTACCTCATCCTTTATTTATATTCTCGCCTAGTTGTTGGTTACCATTTGGGTTGGTTGACGATTTCACATAATGTACATCCACCGACTGAGTGGGAGCAGAGGACGTAGTTGAAGCGGGTCCTACTGCAGACTGGCTTAGAGACAACTCTTTCAACTGACTTACCACCAATTCTATAGACTTAGCATATTTGGAGCCTATAATTCCATCGACATGAGGACTGAGATTCTATCTTGGGTAGTAGTTTGACCTCAGTTCGTTAGGAAGAATTTCATATAAAATCCCAGACTAAGCATAAATAATATCGAGTTGTTGGGCCTTGAAAATTGATTCCTCCTTAGAGGTTACTCTGGATGTAGAGGCATCCTTTGAAATGTAAGGAAATAAGGATTTGAAAAACCATTCCAACATGAACTCTGGAGGAATTTAAGCCTTAATCAATATCTTCCATATATGCCACTCTTGGATGTGATCTGAGATATGGGTGGCCTTGTCTTGACCAAAGGTTGAAAATAGTTCTATCCCAGCATCGTAACAAACTCGAAACTGGAAGTGGTTGAGGAAAACTAGAACCATCTGAATAAAGGTGCCATATGTTGCCCCTGGTAGCTTGATATACCATTTCATTGTGACCCCCATAAGAGTGTATTGAAATAGTCTCAAATGAATAGAGTCGTCATTAAGCGATTTCGACGAGCACCAAAGATGAAAAGTGGTAACATGATCACCATGATCCTCACCAATTTTTCCATCTAATTTTGGAATATTTGAAGGAATCTTAGTGGGGGCAGGATGCCATGATGGATCGTGGCGCACCAGGTCATTCATTAACTTCGAAAAATATGACAAGTTAAGCATGGCCAAAAAAGGGAGTCGAGTTTGTGGCATCTGAGCCCATGCTCCCAGGAAAGACTATTGTTGAGGAATTGCACCCCATCCAGGGTTATGGTATGGACCATGGCCCTATCTAGGATTAAAGTTCCCTTCTCCAAATTGATTCATGAAAGGTGGGTTGGGAATCATTCCTGTAGGAACAATATAATTCAGGTTGTAAATGTTTCCCCCAACTAGATGAGCTCCAGGCTGGGGATTTCCCATGGTATTAAACTAACCTCCCCCAGGTGTAAATCTTGAGGATAGAGGTGGATTCATCATACAAAAAGTATTAGACAGAATTGAAGTAGAGGGGGTCAAGTTAAAGGACGAAACATAAGTAGCAACTTGTCCGCCTGGTTGATTAATCCATCCAATATTTTTATGACCAGGATGAGACCCAAAAGATAAATGGGGTGGACCCCCAACCGAAGGATTCACTTGGGGAATTTGAGTTCCACCAAGTGATATAGGAGTATATGGAGGAGCCATGCCCCCAGGTCCAAAACTAGGATTCATATTCGTTGTTGGAATAGAGGACGAAAGTTGTGATGTAATATTAGGCATGCCATAAGATAAAGAGGTAGAGTCCAAACGTATGTACTAAGGATTATATCTCGACAAACCAAAAAGAGACCCAAAAGGGTTCGTTCCTATAGGTTGAGAAGCAGTCGTAGGCCAGATAGGAGTGGCGGCGGGAATCTCCGACACTACAACCGTAGCAATGAAAGTAGTATAAAGAGTTCCATTTACTATGGTAGGTGTGGGAGTCAAAGGACTCCAACTATCTTTTGACTCGACTCAGTACTCATACTTATATTCAAAAATAGATATTTTGCATTTTTGGGCATTTTCTTTGTTGGTTGCTTAGTATCAATTTTGACATTCATGGAAATATTGCATCTCTTTTGAATTGTTGATTTGAATTGAAAGATTGCATTTCAATTCAACTCATAAAGTCAAAAGAGATGCAATCTTTCCATGAATGTTGAAATTTATACTAATAAACCAACAAAGAAAATGCCCAAAAATGCAAAATATCTATTTTTTTATTTTCAATATAAGGAAATGAAAATGCAAGGACTAAATAATATCCTGATAAATAGACCCTATTGCTGGCAAAATAAATCAAGCCAAGCAGGATACCAACAAGCAAACACCTAGACCAATATTCAAGGACAACCAATGAAAAACATAATGAGAAAGAAGAAATGCCTGAAAATCCAACCAAAAAGAGGTTTCCTATCACTCTGTAGGCACTCAACAGTCAATACATAGACCTAAGAAGACTCAAAAACCATCAAAGCTCACACAACAACCACCAAACCAAGACAAAAAGCTCAAAAATTTGGTGTATGTGATTGTTCGGGGAAAAGAAGTGTATGTACATGCCCTATAGAATTACATTTCGCGTATGTACACGTCTGTCTAGGGAAAACCCACGTATAAGTGTTAAAACACTGCCAAGGCAAGGATAAAGCCAAGAAAACTTAGATAAAAGGCAAAGAAGGTTGTTAAACAATCAGGTGACAAGGAAATACAAGCGAACATAGAGAAATTGAAGGAGCAAACATTCCAACCCCAAAACATAATAGAAGATTCAATCCCTAGTATGGTCGCCAATTTTGTTACGAGGAAAATCACTCTATGGCATGGGGTAAACCACAATAGACAAAGATGACTGCAAAAATTGACTCTAATTCCAAGTATGCTATATAATTGAAAATTCCAACAAGATAAGATAAAGAGCCTACCTCGTCCGAATGTACGATGAAGACCACCATTGAGAATGAGACCCAAAGAAATACACTTGCAACTTGTACTCAACAACCAAGATATACAAGGATATGGTGATAATATATAAAGTTAACACATCAAATAGCATAATCCATCAATATACATAACAAATATGCCCATGGAATAATAATTCAAATATTTTCAAGACATTAATTGGATAGAAAAAGAGTATTTCTATTAATAAATGATCCAAAAAAGTGTATAAATGACAAACTCCTATGTCGACACATCTCGAAATCGAGAAATTGAGTCCCTTCCAGCTGGGCCTCCACCACTTCAATTCTCAACCAAATTCAATCTCATATAAGGGAGACAATGAGGTTCTCCAACAATCAGGGAAGAGCTTTGGGGGAGAACAATGTATTCAGACTTAAAACGACAAATGGATGCAGACTCATATGAGAAGTGAAAATTTCTCCAGACTATCTTTTCTCTCAATAGTTTAATTCTCTTTTCTTCCACGACTTTGATAAGGCCCATTTTATAGCCTTCAAATGGAATTGAAGGGTCGAGTCAGAGCATTTCCATTATATGGAAGGTCAAGGATCATGGATACCATGACGTGACATGGAAACCCAACACCATTTTTAATTTTGGGCACAAAACTCGATGTACGCGGGTTGTAATGGTGCAACATGCATATAAGTGAGCTACATAGTTGTTAGGGCATGTATATGTGGAAAAATATGAAATGGAAATGGAAAAGGACTTCTAAGCAGGTTGCATGGGGTGAGGCAAATCTTGCTATAGCACCACTTTGACTATTCAACCTTCTTGTTACAACTACTTTACCCATAATTAATTTCTTGTTGCAACCACTTTGACTAGAAAACTTTTCATTACAACTAATTTACTCATAATTATCTTGTTATAACCACTTTGACTAGAAAAGTTCTTGATGAATTTCTAGGAGATTCTAGAATAATTAACTTTTGGTTTACCTTCTAGGGGCTTCTAAATTATTCTTGAGGTTCCTCCAACTTAACAAGGCCATATCTCCCTAACCCTGAGGAACCACGTGTCTTACCACATATCAAGGGAAATAGCACGATATGTACTATCCATCTAGGATATTCTTATCTGCAATTCCACTATCCTTCATGTCCATATTCCTTAATCAACTTCGGGTTCCTTAACCACACCTCTGGGGCTCCTTGTATACTTCTTCAAATACACCCATCATATCTTCTGACATCAAACAATTGTCCAACGATCTTGTCCACATCATTGGGGATTCCTAGCTTCTCCAAGGGTTTACATAAATGACAACCAATTGTCCAAACTAACTGTCCAACATCTCTGATGGCACATATTCCAATAGATCCAATGATCCTCAGAGTCTGAAATCAATGACTCTGATAGCATCGATCCTTTGAAATGCATAAAGTTTATCTCCCATCACTCTAATTGTTTTTGAGATGGTCAGGTGGGACCCATAATGATCCATGACTTAGATTTCATCTCGCTTATTTTCTTATCTTTAGTCTAGATCATACCTCAGATTTGTTCTTCTTCATCTGAGTGCATCCAATCCAATGGATCATACTCTGATATCCTACCCTTCCGATGGGCTTATAAGTGCCATAAAAAAATCACGATGATCTCCCCACATCGAATAAATAGCCTAGAATGACTCGGATTCCTCAAGAACAGATGATGTAACCACAGTACACAACAAATTTTGGATTGTATTCTTAATTAAATCTCACCGGTTGATCTCATTCACTTTATCATATCGGGAACACTAAGTCCTTGAATTGTAGCCACCATCCAATCAGATCTCCAATTGATATCCACCATTGATCTGTCTCAATGGATCCACCTCGTGTATAGGGAATATTTCAAACTTTCATGACCTCCAAATTACACCCTCAAGTTCTACTGCACTCATTTTTCACCCACACTTAGAAATTTTCTAAGTATTTCACTGTGGGTCTATGTGACATCATAAGATTTCATATATCTCACCCTTTGGTCCATCCAATCTGTGACACATTGCAACCTCCAGGACCATCGTATCTCTCACCCTCTATTTTTTTCCAATCTATGGCATGTGGTGACCTCCTGGGATGCCATATCTCTTCCTCATACATAAGCAATTTTCGAAGTATTATTGTGGGTCCATGGGTCCACAGGACTTCTCTCATTCTTCATATATGTTTCACCGATTCTTCACACTTGGTATATTTTTTATAGTATTAGCGTGGGTCCACGACACTTTCCTGATTCTTATGACCTCGTCTATTCAATTGATTCAATCTTCATACTTATCCATTTCTTGAGACATCAACCGATTTTTTATACTATTTTTTTTTTCAATATCTCACCATGGGTTCAGGCTATCATATTCCCAATTCTCCATCATTCTTACTATCTCTGTGATTTTTTATACTTAGTCATTTTAGAGATCTCTTGTGCTGATGTAACATATGAGGTGGATTCCATGTGAATGTCTTATTCATATATAATGGATGATGTGGCATCGATACATGTCCTAACACATGACACTGACCTAGACTCCCATTGACTATACACATAGATATGATGTGGCATCTATGTTCTCCCACTAGGTATAGAACCTTAATATTTGATCTTAACCATTTATCTCTAGAGATGAACGTTCATCATCTAGCCGCTAAAAGTTAATCCTTTATGTAGATTTTCATAGTTCTTTCACTTTCTTTCATTCAAAATAGGTGATAACGTATTTTCATTATAAACCCTTCTGATCACGATTTCCCTAACGAATGTGGGATATATTGATTTTGTTAGTTCCTCCATCGGGCCACCAAAATATTTTCTTTTCTAGGCTCAATACATTTCCAAGTTGTTAGGAACCAAATATCAAAATAGCATAAAAACCTCAGAATAATTCCTCAACGCCTTGACAAAGAGAGAAATTCAGATAATAATCCTCTTCAAGGGGGAAACCTCCTTATACATCATATGAATTCACAAATACAATATGGTTCCAATTGAAAAGGTCTCCTTGGTATATATAGGAGACTAGGAGGTACAATTACAACTAATGGAACTAGGATGACATAAATAAAATAACAATACTAATGTAATATGCCCCAATTAAGGGGTAATGTGCCATGATTTAGGGCTTAACATGCCCCTCCCCTTAAAACAAGTGTTGTCCTCAACACTTGAGTAGTTATTGACTATTCTATATAAATGACTCATCTTCCCACATGGAATCTTTAGCAAGTAGTTTCTTCCACTTAATGAGATATGTTGAAATTGATTAATTCCTCAACTGGAGAATTATTGTGTCAGTGATATCTTCAGGCTCCAATGTGATTTTTCCTTCCTTGTCAAGTTATGGAAATATAGTTTGAACTGGGATATTTTCACCTATAACCTTCTTTAAGCATGAAACATGGAAAACTGGGTGTACTCGCGAAGATGTAGGCAACTCCAATTTGTATACCATAGTACCAATATTTTGTAACAACTTATAAGGGACATATTACTTCAGTGATAATTTATTATCTTTCTTATCTTGCTTGAGGGACATCTATTTGTATGGTTGCAGTATTAAAAATACCCAATCCCCTTCTTCAAAACTTCTTTCACTATGATGTTGATTTGCTTCTTGCTTCATGTGATTTTGTGCCATGATCATGTTTTCCTTTAAGAGTTGGAGAACTTGTTGTTGATGCTCGAGGTGATATTCCACTACTTTCACCTTATATTTTTATTTTAGATAAGAAGTGATGAATGGTGGGTGATATCCATAAAGTGCCACAAATGGTATCATTTTTGTTGCATTATGAAAGGAAGTGTTATACCACCATTCTGCCAAGGGTATCCACTTGAACCATTGTGTTTGTTTATCAGAGACAAAGCAATGAAGGTAGCCTTCCATAAATTTGTTCACTATCTCAGTTTGTCCATTAGATTGAGGATGATAAGATGAGATATGAGCCAATTGAGAACCCAAACAAGAAACTAATTCTGTCCAAAAATTTCCATTGAAGATGGGATCTCTGTCACTTACAATAATATTTAGGCTTCCATGTAGATTTTGAACTGTCTCCATGAATGCAGTAGCAACTATACTGGCTTTGAAAGGATGAGAGAGTGCACAAAATTGTGTGTACTTGGTAAGTCTATCAACAATAACCATGATGACACTCTTTCCTTCAGACTTTGGTAACCTTGTGATGAAATCCATGGAAACCTCCTCCCAGCATTGACTTGGAATAGATAATGGTTGTAAAAGACCTGGAGTCTTAATTGTTTCCACCTTATTTTGTTGGAAAACAAAAAATTCTGCCAAAAACCTTTGAAGATCAGTTTTAAGGACATCCCAAAAACATTCCCTCTTAACCCTATGATAGGTTTTCAAAAATCCTGAGTGCCCTCCTACCAGAGAGGTGTGCAATTCCAAAAGTACCTTTTGTTTGAGTTGGGAGTTATTACATAAATATAAGTGATCTTTGTACCATAGTGAATCATTTTTCCATGTAAATGTATTGGATGAAATGGAATCCTTATGCAACCTTTGAATGAGAATCCACACTTCTTATTCATTCTTCCATTCATCACTTGCTTATGTTATCCACTCAAGTTAGATGATAGAGATAGCACAGATAAATTCCTCAACATCTTCAACCTTTCTTGAGGGTGCATCTGCCACAACATTTTTCTTCCCTTATTTGTAGATGATTTAAAAGTCATAACCCAACATCTTGGTCACCCAATTTTGTTTCTCTTCTAAAGATAGTCTTTGCTCCAAAAAGTATTTAAGACTGTCATGATCTGTTTTGACCTTGAAGTGCCTACCTATTATATAAGGGTGCCATTTCTTCAATGCATGTAGTATTGCCATCATTTACTTCTCATAAATGGGTTTCTGTAAGTCCTTTCCCTTGAGTGGTCGACTTTCAAAAGCAAGGGGCATTCCTTATTGCATTAGAAAAACACCAATGGCATATCTCGAGGCATCACATTCCACAATAAAGGTTTTTTGTGAAGTCTGGTGTGGTCAAGACAGGAGCTTTGCACATTGCCTCTTTAATCTGTTCAAAATATTGAGTTGCCTCTGGAGTCCATGAAAATGTATCCTTCTTAGTTAATGCAACTAAAGGTGTTGTTATTCTTCCATAGTTCCAAAAAAACTTGCGGTCGTAACCTGTCAACCCCAAAAATCCTCTTAGATTCTTCAATGTTTTGGGAATCGACCAGTCCATCATGGCTTTAATCTTGTTAGGGTTTACCTTGACACCTTCATGAGATACAATATGACCCAAATACTCTACCTCCTTCACCCCAAAGAAACATTTGGATGGTTTGGCATATAGATGTTTCTCCCTTAGTAGTTGTAGAACCTTATCAACATGTCAAATATGATCTTCCCAAGACTTGCTATAGATTAGTATATCATCAAAAAATACTAACACAAATTTTCGAAGGAAGGGATTGAAAATGGAATTCATCAACTCTTGGAATGTGGAAGGTGCATTCATAAGGCCAAAAGGCCTGACCAAAAATTCATAATGGCCTTCATGAGTTCTGAATGTTGTTTTTGGGATATCTTCTTCTTTCATTCTAATCTGATAGTACCTTGAACATAGATCCAACTTTGTGAAGTAGATTGCTCCATGTAGTTCATCTAACAATTCATCAATGACGGGAATGGGAAACTTATCTTTAATTGTGATCTTGTTGAGCTCTCTATAATCTAGACACATACTCCATGAGCCCTATTTCTTGAGTACCATTACCACCGATGTAGAGTAAAAAGTTTGGCTAGGTCTAAGAATGCCATCCTCTAAAATTTCTTCAACCATACACTCAATTTCACTCTTCTGGGAATAAGGGTATCTGTAAGGCCTAATGTTAGGAGGAACACTCCTAGGAATTAAGTGAATAGCATTATTATGATTGAGGGTGGGTGGAATACCTATGGAAGTATCTTCAAACACTTTGGAATGTTGATCAATGATCCCTTAGAGATCTAGGGGAATAGATGGCTTAGATGTTTGAACATCTAGTGAGCATAGTTGTACAATTACAACCTGATGCCTCTTTTTCAATAATTGTTTCATGCCATTAGAGCTTACCACCTTATTGGGTTTCCCTGTGATACCCCTTACTCAAATTCCTCTCCTTCCAATGAAAATTTCATGAAAAGTTCTTGAAAATTAAAAGAAATTGTTCCCAATGATTGTGACCATTGGACCCCTAGTACGACATCAACACCAACCATGGGTATAGAAATCATTGAACTATTCATTACATATTCCCGCATAGTAAGATTTATATTATGGCATTTTCCTGAGCAATTTATAGTTACTCCATTTGCAATAATTACATGAAAATTTGGAGCTGAATATATAAAGCAATTGAGAGCTTTGGCTAATTTACAGTGAATGTAATTATGACTACTACTAGAATCAATTAGCACTATTACCTTTTTCTTTTTGATATATCCTTCGATATTGAGATTCTGAGGATTTATAATTCCAGCCAATGCATGACATGATATAGTGGGAGTCGTCTCTTCAGAAGAAATCTCTTCTACATCTTCATCTTGAGATGGTTCTTCTTCTTCTTCTTCTTCCTCTTCACAATCTATGTAGAATAATTTCTTCTCACCCCACTTATGTTCCTTACTTTACTTGTTGTCACAATTAAAGCCTAAACCTTTTTCTTTTCTTTCCTCCAATTTTTGAGGGGTCAACCTTGTAGTTTGAGGTGGTTTAGAAGAAGGAACATTATTCTCTCGATAGATGTTAGGTGTTGGGTGCAGGCCAATTTTGAGGAAGAATCCAATTTTGGAAAGAAAATATTAAATTAGAAATATACAGCTGGAAGGAAAAGAAACATGAACGACAGAAATCCGCATGCAAAGGAGGAAAGAATGCAAGGTGCAGATGTAGGAAAACCTAACCACATTAGGGTTAGGGTTTTTGTAAGAGATTGTAATGGCTGATAAGACAAAAATAAGTATAAATAAGTACCTAGGAGGTCTAGGTTGAGGGTTCTAGAAGGTTAGAGAACATCGTTATTCTTGGCTAGGAGAATGACTGCAAGATCTGAGGCCTTTTTGTAAGATGTTGAGTTGTAGGAGAGTCAATTAACTAGATCCTTAGGGTTATATCATACAATGAGGATCCTGGTGTGATCTAGTCATCCTCACAGGGGTTGTGGAACCTGATTTGTGATTCTATGATAAAAAATTGTAGTTCATGCAACGCCATATATTACAGAACCATAATAAAAGAGACTAAGAGCCAGATCTTTGTGGACATAGCCTAGGAGGGGGTGAACCACAGTAACATTTGTGTTATGTGTGGTGATTGATTGCATGCTTACCTTATATAAGTAGTTAGACTATGAATGGATGAATGGATAATTCTGTGAGATATGTTATATGTTAGATATGTTAGAATGCATGCATAGATTTAGCAGGTAAATGACTATTAAGAAGAATAGAAAGAAAAACTAGATAAAGGCCTAAGATGATGAAATGCAATCCCATATCCCCACTCTTTCCTAGACTACAAGCATCTAAGCATTGCAGTCACCCATAAAACTATCTTAGGTGAGACTACGTAGTACACTCTATGTGTTGTGTTGCCTTCTGGTTTACCAAGAGGGTTGATAGTTGTAGAGGGATTTGTTGGAAGCTTGTTCAGATCTAAACCTAGGTGTTGACCCTTGACCAAGTTTTGAGGGACCTGGTCAAGTTTGACCTATTTTTGGACTTCGACATCCTATCGAAGGAGGAGCACAAGATGAACCAGAGATCGCAGGATGTCAACCCCTTTTTGGGTCCTTTTCGGATTTTTAGGATTATGTAATGGGCAAAGGATGTCGGCCCATGGGTTTACCCATGTTTAGGCCTATTTTGTAATGTATAAATAGAAGGGTAGGCCATGTAAGGAGGGAGTAGTGCATCTAGGTCATGTTAGTATGCAACTTGGCTAAGTTCCAAGAGCTGGATCTATGTGACCAAGAAGTGTAAGGCTTTGTGCATACTATGTGAGACTTGCAGAGCTGAGTGCAAGTGATTGTAACAAGTTGTGAAGTGCTTTGTGTTGTAACGCAAGGAAGGAGGATCTAGCGAGCTGCACAAATCTCCTGCCCATAGCGAAGTAGGGTTTTGAGGCTCTGTTCTTGTAACCGATTGACTGAAGACAATAAAGAAGAAGAGTTGGTGGACGTAGCCCCAGGGTGGGGGTGAACAATGTAAACACTGTTGGTATGCTTTGCGATTGTCTTGATGTGTTTATAACTTATCTTGCTAAGTTCTTTGATAGAGATAGATAAATATTCTTATGCTTTGTGCTAGAGATGTGTAAGAATGTTAGAGTTGATCTACATGAAGGTACTTAGTGCTTGATCTGCCAGATATAACCTACCTATTTATGATAAAGTGCTTAAATACATCAGATCTGAGTGAATGATGTGATGCTCTGTTCTATATGCGCAGTATTTATTGATTGAATATTGATGAACTATTGATGCTAAGTGCTCTATTAAGTATTATAATCGTAGATCTGTGTCCCAGCTAAGGTTGCAGACACTTGAGTCTTGCAACCACCCTTTCCTCTACCTCAAGTGAGACTTCCTCTGCTTCGCAGGTGTTGCTGAAAGGGCTGATAGTTAGGATTTTGTTGGTGTGTTTTACAGCATTGAACCCCGAGTCTACCCCTATGCAAAAAAATGGTTCTGTTGCCGAGACCTAAAGTTGTGATTGTTGGGAACTAAGGAAAAAGAAGCCTTGTGCAAAATCTCTGTGCATAGATCTCTTGCCCTAGCACGCAACACTCTACTTTATTTTGTGAAGCTCTGTGCTAAAGAAAGAAGTTCGATATGAAGAAAAGAGGTAATATCTGAAAGCTCTATGCTCTGATAAAGGTAAGAATAGAAAAAAAAAGTTCTAGATCTGAAATCTTTGTGCTCTGTAGAGGTAAGATAAGTAAAAAAAAAAATATTTTGAAAGTATGGATCTAGGTATGTTTAATAGATTCCATCCTAGCTTGCAAAATAGGGTATCATTAGATGAAAGAATATTTGATATGAGTAGATCTGATAAGAATAGTGAAAAATATGTTATACCTATGCATAGAAAGAATGTTTGGACTAACAAGTGGATGCAGGATCCTAGAAAGAATTCTTTGCAGCTTAGCCACCATGATCCTAGTGCGTAGTATAGGAAAGGCTGGGGATCATTTACAAGAAAGAGAGGATTAACCCTCTGTAAAGTTGCAGAAAACCAAGCCATCTTGCTAAGGAATGCCCTGGGAGAAGACCTAGTTGTCTTTGTTGTAAAGCTATGGACCATGAAGTATTGGATTGTCCTAGAATGATTGCTAAGCTTGAAGAAATGAATATGAGACAAGAAAATCGTAAGGCAGATCCAGAAATGGAAAAATCCAGAGAGAAACAGAAAAAGTATTGCTACAGATGAAAGAAACCTCGAGTGACCACCGACACATTAGATTATCAGAGATTATCAAAGAAAAAGAATGCCTTGAAGCAAGAATAGGAGACTTCGACATTGACTGTTTTCTAGATGAGGGAACACAGGTGAATATCATGACAGAAAGAACTTGGAAAGCTATAGGGAGGCTTGCTATGATTCCTTCATTAGGAGGAATAGGACTATTCAAAGGATAGTTGATACACCTATGTGGAAAGCTCGCTCAGATACCTATGAATGCCAATGGAACTTCGACAGACAAATATTTTTAGATCATTAAATTTATTGAGGACAGTGCCCAATTTACCATGTTACTAGGAAACCCTTGGATTGAAAAAGATCAGGCCAGAAAGAAAGAATAAGAAGACTTAGAGCAGAAGAAGCAAGAGTTGAAAGCCTTTATGACTAGGAAGATCGCCCTCTTGATCGAAGAACAGAAGAACAGATAGAAGATAATTAACATTAGAGATTTAGATGTCGAAGTCACAAGAATTCTAGAAGACCCACAGAAGATTGAAGTACCTACACCAGATAAAGAGGAAGTATTACCCTTGAATTCTCAAAAAGAATTTCAACAGTGCGAAGTCACTATGTCAAAAGAAGATAAGAATCAGGATGGAAAAAGGCATACCAAAACGAAGCTCACTGGAAAGAAGGATAGAAAACCAAGTAATAAAATAGCTAATATCGACAAGTTACAAAAGGTTCTAGAGGGAACTTCGCAGATAGAAATTTTGCAAAATTTGAGCCTCTCCGGGATATCAGAACAACGACACATGGCACTTCACCATGGCAAAGAAATATAGTCATTGGAGACATTATAACCATTTGGTCGACCCCCCAAATGAATAGAAAGGCATTTATGGTTTTCCACCAGACCGTTGAACCATGCCATAACGGACATAACGGAGTTAATGAAGGTTGCATACCCATTGCAAGCAATTTGTTGATGAGTTACCTATTTATCCCATCGCGCCATGCACCGAGAACACTTTTTCCAATTCAGAATTTGAGCCTGCATACTAAGTTGAGTTTATACAATGATCATCATTCTCTTACTCTCTATCTCATTACTGTGTCTGAGCTAGCCCCCAAACCCAAGACTATTAACCCCGAGTGTGTATGTCGAACGAGTTGAGCGCTACAGAGAGAGTTGTTGAAGAAGTTTTGATCGACCTCATGACTGAATGGGTCATGTCGATGTCTACAGGGGTACAAGAATCATCGATGAGAGGAATTCCATCCTCTCCGTCTACTTCTCGCAGAGCCAGACCGTCCCAGCCATTAGGTGAAAAGAGAACTAAGCATAGGGATGATTTAGAGAATGCCAAATTGATCCGGATCATATTACCTGCATATATTCCCCCTCTGAGTGGTGCAATAAATTGAGACAGTGTGCCCAGAGACGTCAACTACACCTTGGTCACTGCATACCTCCCAAAGGGGATCTGCGCAGTGCGAGCAGACCAAGATAAGATCGCAGCATTGAAGTTTAGAGACTTCAACCTTGGAGATCACAAATCCTACACCATGCTCACCCCGTGTAAGTACCTCACCAAAAATAAAGGGAAGAATTCAAAGATCGTCCCTTAGCAATGGACCCATGACCTCGCGCAGTCCACCTTGCTCAACATCATGAAGATTCCTCACTTTGGAAGACACCAGGAGGTAAATGCATGTGTCAAGTTGTTGTTGTCTTGTTACCATGGTGGATATTTGTGGCTCAATCGCCGCATAACAGTTGATCCAATGCTGATCCAATCGGATCACGGGGTTGAGTATGAAAGGACCTGATCCTCAAGAATTTTACCCTAGAAAAGCTATGGATCACGCTCTGGCACAGAAAATCAAAGATACTTATGGCTATGTCAAGAAAGGAATGCGAGGATACAAGGTAGCCTCTATCCAGAGTGGCTCATTGCGCCTCGCCTGTCAATTCATTGCAAGGAAGGTAGTACGCAAGAACCGACCCACCCAAGTGATTGGTTTTGTAGTTGACCTCGCAGGGAAGTGTGCGGAGGGCCTACAAATGAATTGGGTGAAGTACCTAGTGAACCAGTTAGAAATTGACTACAGAGAAGCCCAGGATCAAGGATATGAGTTCCATTTCAGCTGGCTCTTGATCCTAATCGCTTTCATTGCCTAGGAGATGCCAGAAGGTGCGACCTTCTCGGACATCGATCCATTTGAACCATTCGCCACAAATTTCAGTACATTATGGTACTCAAGTGACATGAATAAGCAATGGTAGTCAAATTCCATGTTCCATACATACTACAATAAGCTGAATATGGCCATACAGTCCGAGCCTTGCATGACACCGAACACTTTACATCGATTCAAACCTCTCATGAAGTTCATTGCTGATTTACACTTCATTTATATCACATCTCGTGCCGACGAGCACAAGAAACAGCTTCAGTCCTATTACAAGATGACGGAAAAGGACTTAGAAGAGATTACTAAGGAATGGTCTGCTGACCTCCTTATTCCAGCAGACCCTGTGGAGATGTCCGACATCGATAGCCCAGAAGCTACGCATAATACACCCAAACCAAGCAAGACAAAGAAGACGGAAGAGGTCCATGATTTAGACAGTGCATCCGTGAAGACTACTTCCATATCACCAAAGAAAGGAGGTGATGGTGCAGAGTTGAATGACTCAGAGGTTGAATAGTAGCAAGGTAATGAGGTTGATCCCCTGAAAAAGAGGAAAGGTTCACCTCTGAAACCTTCCTCCTGGAACAAATCAAAGGCCACTATGAAAAAGATGTCAACCGTTCTCACCTCTGATGACTTCAACTTCCTTGTAGCAGCCCTGAATGATGTTTTGCTGGAAATAGAAGAGAAACAAGAAGCAAAGAAAGAGGAGATGTATGATCGAATCAAGACTGAACTCTGAGGAGTACAACAAGCCCTGCAATCCAGTCATGCAATATCCACTGCGTCGGGAGAGCCAAAAGTGGGAGACGAGCCAACTCAACTCCATCACTTAGCCAAAACAGTCGAAGCTCGCCTTCGACGAGCACAGGAAGAAATAGCACAAGCCACCCAAGCTTTGGTACAAGTACAGGGAGTACTTGTAGAACAACGTTGAGTTTCCAAATAGGAAAAGAGTTCTCTCCAAGAAATGTTCGATGAAGAAAAGGCACAATTGCAGCAAGGCAAGGAACAGTTGCTCACCGAGCAACTCGAAGTGAAGGAAACAGTCAACACAGAACTGCGCTCTATGACTATCATAGAAGTAAAGGCATAGGATCAAGTCACAAAGCAAGTAGAACAACTTGAAGACGTGATCCAGTAGCTACAACAATGCATAGCAGACTTGGAGCTATTCATTGTGCCTAAGACCCCACAGGAAGTAAAGGACCAAAGAGAAGCAACTGCTAGGAGTGCAGTTGAAAGGCTAAAGGCCCTTACCTTAGAATGTAAGAAATTCACTGATCGCAGTGCCCATACATATGAGAAACTCACCAAGAACCCAAAATTGCATGCATTAGAGTCGTAGCTCCAGGAAGCAAAGTAGCATGCAGAAACACTACAGGCACAGCTGAAAGCCTTGGCAGTTGTGGAGAGAATGAAGAGATATCAAGAGTAGTGGAATTGCCTAGCAGCAGATCCACACCATCCAAAGCATATTTATGGAAGCAACTCAGAGACTCTGACCTGTACAAGACAAGGCTTACCAATTGTTCTTATATGTTGAGATCCAGTGAGTAGAACTGGAGCAGGCTAGCACCGTGACAGAACAATGCCTGGAAGGACCTGTGAATGATGCAATCATTCAAGAGTTTGTTGAACATGATCTTGTAGCACAACAAAAATTTGAAGCAATTCGAGCCAAGCTCGAAGCATTCGAAGAAGAAACTCCTCCATCAAAGTGACTCGGGACGAGTCACAAGTGAGTTTTGGGGGCCTATTGGCCCTTGACCAAGTTTTGAGGGATCTGGTCAAGTTTGAACTATTTTTGGACTTCAACATCATGTCAAAGGAGGAGCACAAGATGAAGCAAAGATCACGGGATCTCGGCCCCTTTTTGGGTCCTTTTCGGATTTTTGGGATTATGTAACGGGAACGGGATGTCGGCCCATGGGTTTACCCATGTTTAGGCCTATTTTGTAATGTATAAATAGAAAGCTAGGCCATGTAAGGAGGGAGAAGTGCATCTAGGTGATGTTATTATGCAATTTGGCTAAGTGCCAAGAGTTGGATCTTTGTGACCAAGAAGTGTAAGGCTTTGTGCATACTGTGTGAGACTTGCAGAGTTGAGTGCAAGTGATTGTAATAGGTTGTGAAATGATTTCTGCTATAAAAAAAGGAAGGAGGATCTAGCGAGTTGAGTAGATCTCTTGTCCTTGGCGAAGTAGGGTTTTGAGGCTCTGTGCTTGTAACCGATTGACTGAAAACAATAAATAAGAAGAGTTGGTGGGCGTAGCCACAGGGTGGGGGTGAACCACGTAAACACTTTCTTGTTATGCTTTATTCTTGTCTTGATGTGTTTATAAATTCTCTTGCTAAGTTATTTGATAGAGATAGATAAATATTCTTATGTTTTTTACTAATGATGTGTAAGAATGTTAGAGTTGGTCTACATGAAGGTTCTTAGTGCTTGATCTGCTAGATATAACCTACCTATTTATGATAAAGTGCTTAAATACATCAGATCTGAGTGAATGATGTGATGCTTTGTTCTATCTATGCAGTAGTTATTGATTGAATATTGATGAAATATTGATGCTAAGTGCTCTATTAATTATTATAATCACAGATCTGTGTCCCAACTAAGGTTGCAGACACTTGAGTCCTACAACCACCCCTGCCTCTACCTCGGGTGAGACTTCATCTACTTTACAGGTGTTTCTGAAAGGGTCAGTAGTTAGGGTTTTGTTGGTGCATTGTATAGCATTGAACCCCAGGTCTGCCCCTGTGCCAACACTGTGTCAGCCCAAGAAGTAGTTAGAGAAGTAGATAAACCAAAAAATGGTTCCAGCCTGTTGGGCACATGCCAATTTTGATGAAGAATCCAATTTTTGAAAGAAAATCTTAAATTAGAAAAATACAACTAGAAGGAAAAGAAACACGTGCGAGGGTAATCTGCATGAAAAGGAGGAAAGTATGCAAGGTGCACATGCAGGAAAACCTAACCACATTAGGGTTAGGGTTTTTGTAGGAGATTGTAATTGCTGATAAGTCAAAAATAAGTATAAATAAGTACCTAGGAGGTCTAGGTCGAGGGTTCTAGAAGGTTAGAGAACATTGTTTTGCTTGGCTAGGAGAATGATTGTAAGATATGAGGCCTTTCTGTAAGATGTTGAGCTTTAGGAGAGTCAAGTAACTAGACCTTGAGGGTTAGATCGCAGGCTGAGGAGCCTTGTGCGAGCTAGTCAACCTCACAGGGGTTGTGGAACTTGGTTTGTGATTGTATGATCATAAACTATAGTGCGTGCGGTGCCATATATTACATAACCATAATAAAGAGCCTAAGAGTTATATATTTGTGGACGTATCCCAGGACGAGGTGAACCACGGTAAAACCTATGTTATGCATGGTGATTGATTGCATGTTTACCTTCTGTAAGTAGTTAGACTATGAATGGATGAATGGATAATTTTGTGAGGTCTGTTATATGTTAGATCTGTTAGAATGCATGCATAGACTTAGCAAGTGAATGGCTATTAAGAAGAATAGAAAGAAAAACTAGATTAAGGCCTAAGAGGATGAAATGCAATCCCAAATATCCACTCTTTCTTAGACTGCAAGCATCTGAGCATTGCAGTCACCCATAGAACTATCTCGGGTGAGACTTCATAGTACACTCTATGTGTTGTGTTTCCTTATGGTTTACTAGGAACGCCAATAGTTCAAGAGGGATTTTTTGGAAGCTTGTGAAGATATGAACCTAGGTCAGCCCAAGAGGTAGTTAGAGAAGTAGATCAACCAACATTAGGGGTGGTCCTTCTAGTTTCCATAGCCATATTTTTACTTTCAACATTTCTCGCCACCCTGAATGCATTCTCCAATGATTTGGGTTCCCAAAGGAAAACCTTATGTTGAATGTTATCCTTTAAAGTCCCTATGAAGACACCAATTAGGTGCTCATATGGAATATCTGTTACCTTTATATTCAATCTTTGGAAGTTCTTAATGTGATCCGCAACTGAACCCTTTTTCTTGATATTTATCAATTGGATAAAGAAGGTATTTCTCCTTGTATCCTCATAGTGTGCTATCATTTCTTCCCTAAAAATTGTCCAAGTGACAAGTTATTTGTGAGAACAAAGCGTTCAATACCACACAAATTGATTAGGTTCTAAATATAAGGATGCAATTCGTATCTTTTGTGTGTGTAGCACATCATGTATATCAAAGAACTGCTCGATTTGGAGTATCCATGTGATTGGATCCTTGCCATCAAACTTCCTCATATCGATCTTAGGAAAGTGGTTGGTATTTAACCCAAAGTTGGAGTTTCTCCAGTCTTTATTCATCTTCCTTGTGTCCTCATCATGAATTTCATGGGATAAATTGTCACTTTCAGGTGGCCTCTCTATTAGCAACTTTTTCAACCCTTCCATGATCTCCCCTTTTAATCCATCCATATTTAGTATCCATCATCGCTTCTATCTTAGCTTCAGTTGAATCCATCATCATTTGTAGTTCATCTTTTTTTGCTGACTTCTTTTGTAAATAATGTATGTCCTTGTGCATTTCTTCACCTTCATCAAGAGTCCAAGTAGGACCATTTGAGGGCTTATTTGGTGTATAATTTCCCATTTTTGGTGGCATGTTGTCCAAGTATCACTGCAAGGTAGGAATTCCTAATTTTCTTAGGTATATGTCCTCACAGACAAGGGAGTGTCAGGTGCTATAACTCTTTGATATACATGTGGGGTCCAACAATAATACTCAGCCCAATATCAGAGGTCACCAACTAAGGAGGCTTAACCATGCCCTTAGCCTTAGTATCCGACTACCCAGGTGCTAGAGAGTGATCTCCCTGAGTGTTGTTCTCGGTGTACTATAGAAACAAGATGACCAAATGGTTTACCTGATTGGTCTCAGGATTCTAGGGGGTCTCCCGATATACATTAGGTACATGGGAGATCAAATATGTATTAGTTTTGTCTAATGTACAACCACCCGAAAGGATCCTTCCGATATACTCTAGGTACGTGGAAGAACTACATCGTCCCTAGGTTGTAGCATTGACAAGTAAGGATAGCTCCTACGTTTAGAGATACCGTAATACATATGTACCTAAAAATCCCTAAGATTCTCCCAATTTTATTTGATACTCATTTTATCCCACTTTATTCCACTTTTTTAATCACCCCAATTGGATTTTCTTGTCAAAAGATATGCAAATTTCCAAAAACAAATGCACATTTTAAAACCCTAATTTGGAGATTGCTCAGCTAGCTGACATTTTTTCTATTGTCTCTCTGCAATTTCGGCCCTTCTGAGTCTAAAATTTCATCCTGAGGTAGCCTGATGTGTATTCTTTCCAACCCCATAGGTTAGACCAAGATTGGATTCTCCAAGAGAATTTTATGATAACTTTCCCAATATGCGCTGATTTGTTTCCCTTTTAGTAGAGTGACCTTGTAGGGACTACCGCATGTCACTGTATTCACTTCAGAACTTGAAATTTGCACCAGTAAAACTTTGATCTATACCCTAAACAATGGAATAGGTCTCACTTAATTTGGAGGTCTTTATCTTCATATATAACAATTTTCCCAAGATTACATGTTTTAGACTGAAATATGAACCATCCAAAAACCCTATTTTCCTCAAAGAATAAATTTTAGAGTACAATGATTCAAGGGATGAAATTTGTACAAATGATACTTAACTATTCATACTTCATAATGTAAACAATTCAGAACATGAAACCAATCCAAAAACAATTGGGAGAAAAAATACCAAGAAGACCCGTTTCAGACTAGTTTCAGAACTAGTCAGAAACCCTAACTTGAACATAATGTATCTCCAAAAATCTAATGAACCAATATCTGAAATTTGGACCCAAGTTAGATATATATGTCATCTATACACCATATATATTCAAGATCTTAAAACCTTCCAGAAAATGTTTTTAGCAAAAATTTCAAGAAGACTTGTTTTGAATAAGCCAACCCTGAGGATTGTCTAGCTCTAATACCAAATGTTAAGAACCAAATATCAAAATAACATAAAAACCTCAGAATAAGTACTCAATGCCTTGAAAAAGAGATAAATTCATATAATAATCCTATTCAAGGGGGAAACCTCCTTATACATCATATGAATTCACAAATACAAGATGATTCCAATTGAAAAGGTATCCCTTACATATATAAGAGACTAGGAGGTACAATTACAACTAATGGAACCAAGCCAACATAAATAAAATAACATTACTAATGTAATATTCCCCAATTAAGGGGTAATGTGCCACGATTTAGAGATTAACAAAGGATTCCTTTGATTTCTTGAACTGTGATTATTCATTGATGCAGTCACAAAATTCTTCGTCTAGAATCCTTCTCTATTTCATATGTCTTTTACTGGTTTTGGTTCGGTTAGCACGTACATGGGATTTTAGATATCACATAGACGTTCATATAACTTAAAGATATAAATTTTTGTTCATTTGTGCATACTTCACACGGATTCAAATTCCTTCAACTTCATTGCTTCCTCAGTCTATTTCTTGGACACTTAATCTGCTTTTTAAAATCAATGAGAACTAACTACACAGAAGGATTCTCTTATTATTGAAAACAATAAGTCTCCCCCTACCTATGATATCAATAATATCCTTTGACATCAATGAAAACATAATTTCCAACAAACTCCCCCTTTGTCATTGATGGAAACACTTAAATACTTTTTGACACTTATCATTACTTGCTTCCTACATGGCTTTCTTTATGCAAGTCTCCCCTTGTCTTTGTACTCTCCCCCTTTAACATAAATAGAAAAGGAATTTTCTCCCTCTTACGTAGTACTCTTTAGAAACCAACCACCTTCTTCTCCTTCTGCATCTCCCCCTAAGTTGGTGCACTTCTTGTAGTGCTTTAGTGAGTGGATGGTACGAGGACCACCCCCAAATTCTATCTGAGATACTCTAAATTTTCTTTAGGAAGAGGCTTTGTAAATATATCAGCAACTTGTTCCTTTGTGCCAACATATTCCATGTTGACATTTTGTTCTGTGAATTTATATCTTAATAAATGATACTTGATTGGAATTTTCTTTGTATTCGAATGCATGACATGATTTTTGGAGATATTTATTGCACTAGTATTTTCACACAGTATTGATATTGGCTGATTATGCTCTACCTGAATATTTTTTAGTGTTTTTTTCATCCATATCACTTGTGTACAATAGGTTGTTGCTGCAATATATTTTTATTTTGTTGTATATAGAGAGATTGATGATTTATTCTTGCTAAACCAGAACACCAATCTATCGCCCATAAATAATGCTCCACCACTCATGCTCTTTCTGTCATCCAAACTACCTACCCAATCTGCATTTGTGTAAGCTTTTAAAGTAAAGTATTTTCCTGTGGGATACCATAAACCAAATTCCAACATGCCTTTCATATATTTGAATATTCTTTTTACTTTTAGTACATGTGTTTCCTTTGGTGTTGTTTGAAACATTCCAACTAGCCCTATTGCTTGCATAATATCTGGTCGTGAGGCTGTTACATAAAGGAGGTTGCATATCATTGATATGTACGGGGTTTGATTTGATTCCTTTGATTCATGTTCTTTACTTATCTTACATCCAATGACCATGGGTGTGATGACAGGTTTGCAATCTTCCATTCCAAACTTGATCCGTATTATTTTGAGAACAACATGAAGACATAATTATAGTAGAGATATAATAAGGAAATACATAGAGATATTGCAAAAAACACATAAAGATAGTGAAACCCAACTTCTATTAATGAATAAGAGAGAAAAAAAACTATAGAACAAAAACTTGCAAAATGGGGTAGCTTATCTTTGAAAAGAAAGAGATGTTGGTTACGCTTCATTCACAACAAGATTTACATCATAGTCCATTGCATGCTTAAAGGGCCTCCACCTGAATTATATATGAGAGAGTGAGAGGAGACCAATTCCCATGATGCAGGTGGGATAAATTGAAATAAGTTTATAAAATGTCATAGGCATGTAAAACACTAGGACTTCTCGGGCAGTCACCCATCCCAATACTACTCTATCCTGAGCGCACTTAACTATGGAGTTCTAATGGGATTTGATGCATTAACGCTATGTTGTAGGCATGTACATAAAACCAATAGGAAATAATTACATGATGTCTGTAATTAACAAATGAATATGGAATTACATTCCATTCCCCATCTATTGGGTGAATATCATGGTTTATCAAAACCATAGTCTTGAAATGTTGATTTAGTGGAAAAGGTTGATGGCCACCGAGATCCACCTGGATCATTCCTCCCCCCTTAGGAAGCAATAGTCCCCATTGAGTTAAGTTCCCTTGAGATATCATGAAACGTATGCTAAATCTGAACCTTGGTGAGCCACTTTCCTTGTTGAAGTAGATGTCCTTCTTGTACTTTGACTATGGAAGGATGTCATGAACCTGTTGAAGGTGTTGGATCCATTCAACAAATCTGGTTGCATGATCTACCTTGTTATGAGTGTGGGAGGAATATGTCTATGAATATGCATCAAGAAGAGCTATATCAATGGTGATACTGGTGGGAATCCCAAGCACAGCTAAAAAGGGTCATGGCCAATAGAGCTATGTTGAGCATATGGAAGAATCTCACTATGTTCGTGTTCCTATAAAATCTTTTCGACCTGCTTCTATTGGATAGAAACGTCTTGGAATGAGGCTATATTGGTCACAATGTCCTTCTATTCACCTTCTGACCGGATCATGAAGAGGATAAAATTTTCAGTATGAGAGATTACTTTGCAACATTGTTTTGTCGACATAGTAGTCCAAACTATTTTTGGTACCCTGTAGAGTTGACCTCTTAGAGTAACAATGACACTGCAGGGCCAAGACTCATAGATGGCATGAATTTTCCACATATATGGTTTTTCTAAAATAAAATCACATACTTCAAGTGGGGAAACATCACACAATACCTCATCCTTGAAGGGATTGATGCCATAGGACAAGTGGCAATGTTGGCTGACATGAATGTCTTGTCCCCGACTCAACCATCTGATCATCTATGGTTGGGGGTGTGGCATCATTGGCAGCTTCAACATCTTGACAAATTTGGTTGAGATCAGGTTCTTCTGACTCCCACTATCAACAATAAAATGTAGTGGAGTCCCCTTTACCCACATATGCGAGTGGAAGAGGTGCTCCCCCTCCTCAAGCTCCTCTGGTTCTTCTAGTTGTATTATTGTGGTCATGATGGTATCAGTGGGTTTTGCATCGATGATTTTTTTTCCCTTTATTGTGATCTGAATCAAATTCTGAGTCAGGTTCTGATTCTTTTTCTTTGAGCTCGGCCACCAATGAATGTTTTGAGTGACATTCATCGGTGTTGTGCCAGGGGATTTTGTGGAACTCACACCAATTTTCAGTGTCTTTCTTAAACTTCCCGTTACCCTTATTTTCCTGAGTCTTGGAATGAATCTCTTGAGGTTGTCCTTCCTTCCTGATATTTCCTTCATTTTTTGAGTTAGGGTTTCCTTTTCCATAATTTTGTTGTGGCATATTTTCAAACCCGAACTCCCGTTTACTCTGCTACTTAAATTTCCACTCGATTTTGACCGCATATCAATAAACAGCTCCCAATGAGGAGATGTTCAAGAAAACCATATTTGTTTGTATGTACCTGTGCATACCACTGGGGTACTTCAATATTAGGTGCCACTCAGAGTCTTTGATACCCATCTTTGAGCACAAGGTATGAAATATGTTAGTGTACTTTGGCACCATTTGGTCTCTTTTCTAACATAGAGTTTTCCATCTCATGTACTGGTCATCATAGTTTCCTACAGGGTAGAACTCCTCCTTTAGGGAATCTACAGAGACCACCCAAGTGGGTTCTCTCCTAAATGGTGTAGATTCACCCATGGTGTACCTCTCATAGTAACCTTCCCACCAAGCTCTGACATGGAGGAAGGGCTTTAAGGAGCATGAAGGTGATATTTTCAATGTCGAGATTTTTTTGGAGAGAGTAATAACCTTCTAGCAGATTCAACCATTTTTTTAGAGCATCTGCATCTATTTGGCCTTCAAATAAGGGGATATCAAAATTGACTTGTACCTTGAAGGGTGTCGCACCTGCAAAATGGTTTCTTGCCAAAGATGCCTCTCCCATCACCATCGATAGTCTTTGAAGGATCTGAGTAGAGGATTGGTTCTACAATATTGATATTTACAACTATGATACAAATGATGTTGCCAATGATCACCTGAAATTTGTGATGTATACCAGGGATTATATGCATGAAGAAAATCCTTTTGACGTCAATTTCAAAAGAGACAATCATGTCAATGATATTTCTATTAAAACAAAATTCACATTAAGTTCAGAAGAGAAAGTAAAATTTGAAACATTTCAGATGGAATGTATTCAAGTCATGCCTGAAGAAAGATGTAAAATTAGTGGCAAGGATATTGAGGATTTATTGTCAAAGGGGACAACTGGTAAATATATCACAAAACAAAGTAATAAAGATATAGGTTCCCAACAACAGACAAATCAACATTATGATTCATCAATATCAAAACATAATGAGTTTTCTTTTTCTATGAATCCTCAACAAGATTCAAATCCAGATAGTCAACAAAATCCTAATACAATTTCAATCAGTAAAGGCACATTTGACACATAAACTAGTTTTCCATACAATGTGAATGAAGAAACAACATATATTTCTAAAGATCAAGCATCTAAGGAGTTTTTAACCTCGGGAGTTTCAACTCAAAATACTTATAGTATTGCAATAGATGGAACAAAGTTAGCCACAAATACTACTATTGCCACTCCCTTGGCTACCAAAAGTGGAAGTTTCACCCCTTCTATGCTCACATTGGATCAATTAGATCCCATAAAATAATATGCCATGCCACTGGGAGATTATTTATTTTTGAATGAAAATAAAGAAGTAGTAAAAAGAAGACCAAAGAAAAGGAAGAAAAAAGTTCTAAATCAGGAGTTGCTCCAGCATGATATGATTTGGCAACCAACAGGTAAAATTGAAGAGGTAGCACATGAAGCAACATCATCTCTTGGAGATTATTCAACTGCAAACTTATGTTTAGTTAATGAATTGATAAGTGAATTAGAAAGACAATGAAAAAGAGTTACAGAATTGGAAACACATTTAAATGAACAAATTCTAATTTCACAAGGGGAATTTCAAAGACAAGCTTCTAAACTCAATGATGAGTTTAAATTATTAACAGTAGAAGCTAATGAAAAATAAAAGTGAAGTTGCAAGAATACAACAACAATCAGAGAATCAACTATCTAAAGTTGAGAGAAAGAATAATGAACAACTTGGTCATTTGCAGCAGGAGCATCAACAAGTGTTGAAAAAAAGGAAATAAGAAAATGAGAAAAATATGCAAACCATTTCTATTACATTTCAACATCAGATTCAGTCTCTTCAAGAACAACTGGAGTAGCTGAATTTTAATGGACATGATGCTGAATTTTTCAAGGAACAAGGATTTTTAATTAATGATCAACTTAAGTAGGTTCAGTTAAAAAATTTCAAACAGGTGAATAAAATCTACAATTTTTTTCAAAACTTGCTTATGTGCACAATTAAGATGGACTCTCAAATTAATGATGCTATATCATCTCAGGATATAGCATATTAAATATAATCAATGGTGTGATAAAGTTTGGTATGAGGCATTAGATATAATGGATTACTATAATATGGCTTATGTTGGAGGATTAAGATGAGCTATTCCTCCTACAACATGTATGGAAAGCCTACAACAAAAACATGAAACAAGCAAAGAGAATATTTTGCAGGTAACCAAGTGGAACCATGAAGGTATGAAATAATTCATTTAGTTACTGATATAATGAATTAAATCTATTTCTAAATTTTCTTCTAGATATAGTAAAAATAAATAATATATTACTAAAAGGGTTTTCCAATGTGAAATGACATTGGATAATCTCAATCCACCTTATATTTCACAATTTTCAAATCAGTGTAGTCAATGGGAAGATTATTACAAAGCTAAAAGAATGGAAAAGGAAAAAAAATCCTCTTCTTTAGGAGAAGGTTTTGAACATATGGAATTGTTGAGTTGAAGAAGTTGGAAAATGTTAATTGCAGAGGAAGACATTAAAGAAATATAAAAATAAAATCAAGAGAAAGGAGGAGGGGTTCATGAAAGGGGAATCTGGAGCATTACATTGGTTAGACTGTTTTGCTTCTATGAGTCTAGAAACTTCTTTTATGAATTTATGAAAATATTTTTCTTGTAATATAACTGGTCTACTCTGGTGATTTGAAATCAGCATACCCAGTTTTTCATCTGAATTTGGGTTCCACATGTGTTTTGAATTTTTGGACCATTTTTGTTTTCAATCTTCCAACACTTTCCATTCTAGCCTATTCTTCTCTCCTCTATTTTTCTATCGATCCCTCTTGGGCCTGATTTTGTCGCTCGTGGCTCCATATATGGTTTCATGAAGTTGGTATGGCCAATCCTCCCCCCTAATTCGTGGGGTTTCTATTTTCTACATTTTCTGTCATCTTCTATCACCTACCTAGCCTAGATACCTATACCACTACATTCCTATGTTCGATACCTTTCCAATGAGGTATCACAAGCTTCATTCTGACACTTGTAGAAAAAGTTATAACCCTTTGAAAATTGTCACTCAATAGCCATTGATCAAGCCTACGGGTGAATATGGACCATTGATCTTCATCCTGAAAAAGACATCCCACACACATGAGAGAATTAAACACTTAATTGTTTAAAAGGTTCATCCCTTATGGATAGTGTGTTTAGAACCTGGGCAGGCATGGGACCTGCGGTTTGTAGTATGGTTTTTTCTAATTTTCCCTCTTTGAAAATCGAGAAAATAACGAAAAATGAAATATAATACAATGAAAAATAAAAAGTAGAAAAAATATTATTTACAAAGTTAAAAATGAAATTTACCCCTAATCAATAAAACATGATATTTACAAAAATTATTCAAGCCCCTACTAGATTCAAACCTATGACCTTCGAGGATGAAACACACTTTTTTAACCATTAGACCAATCCATTTTTGTTGTTCATATTATTTGCATAAAACTATACATCCATGAAAAAGTACAAATGAGATTAAATAAAAAAATAAAATTAATAAATAAAATATAAATAAATAATAACAAATATTGAATAAAATAAACTAAATAATAAAACAAAAATTAAAATAATAAATAAGATAAATAAAATACAAAATAAAATAAATAAATAAATAAACAAAAATAATATATATATATATAATACAAAACCCTCCCCCATGTCGTCATCATAATTTTTTTGTGAGCTCCCACTCCCCTTTCTTTACACCATCGCCAATCACACTCCCTTTTTAACTTGACCATGTTGACTTCAAAATGATATATAAACAAGATGCACACATTTCTAGTATTAAATTACTATTAAAAGGTGAAGGTGGGGTGTATGGTTGGGTCGTTGGGTTTTTGTGTTGGTAAGTGGTAATGGATTTGTTGACGACGACGTCGACGATCCAATCCCGACCATATACCTTGGGTACATTATATAGTCAAGAAAACATTAAACTATCCCCTTTTTAAATTATGTCTGTTCAACCCCCAAAGCTTATTCAAATAACTTTTTGAAATAAAATAAAAGATATGTGGTCTGGGTATTATGGTTGGGATTTGTTTTTTATAGGGAGGTAATGGATACTATACATTATGGTCAGCTTTAACATTGTTATGACATATTTCTCTCACATATGTATATTTCTCATGTACATTTTTCAATATATACGTTGATTAAATATGTTATAATATAAAAGAATAATTATATTATATTATATCATATTTATGTTTCAAAGCTTTTGTGAGGGGAGTTTCAAATATAAGTTGAAATGTTTTCCAGAACTCTTTATAATATAGGAAATTCCTATATTATAGGGAGGCCTAGAAAATAGGGCCGAGGAGAGGTGAGTATAAGGGAAAAAGGAAAAAAGATTAAAAATATGTACACATTAAGACATTTAAGTTAAAAAATAAAAAGGAAAAATAATAAATAAAAAGGAAAAACGAAAATGAAGACTTTATCTGCGCAACTGCGTATTATTCCCCACCGTTAATTTCATGCGATTTTGGAGAAAATATAATGAAATGGTTGGAGGAGAGGCAGTAACGGAAGGAACGCAAATAATGGGGAGCAGGGTAAAAAAAAAGGAGGAAAGGTAAAGGCAGTAGTTGTAATTCCAGCTTCTTTTTACCTTTTTGAATAATATGTGAATATTTAAAATGAAAAATGAATATATGTATAAAAACACACTATATCCTAGGTCTTAGTGTGAATTATTTTTTATTCATGTAAAAAAAAAATTACAAAAATAAAATAAAAAATAATTAAATAAAATACAATAATATACCTGAAACAAAATAAAAAATTAGAACAAAAATTAAAAATAAAAACAAATTAAAATAAAGAAAATAAAATAAATATACAAAATCAAAATCGAATATTTACAAAAATATTGACAAAATAAAGAAAAATAAATAGAATGAAATGATACAATATAATTATAAAATGGAAACATTTAGAGGTATTTAGATAAGTCGAGGTCCCACCCCCCCTAGATTTCACTAGTTAGGGTTACTAGGATGTCAGCATGAAAACTACCGTGTCATGAGGGGTAACATGTGTCAGCTTGTGATTGCATGGGATTAGAGCAAACCATTGATTGGTTATGAGCGGGAGGATCTTAGCCATAGATTGCCTTAGGTTTCATTTAAGCAAAGCTAAGAGGGAGAGTGATGTCATGATGACATAGTCATCTAGCATGGGAACTAACATTCTTAGAAGATGTTATGTGGTGACAAATGATTGGTTGATGGGACAAGAGAGGTCCCCACTTGAGCGAGGAGTAAGTATGGAAGGAGAGTCGATGATGAGAGATCATCGATGAAAATGGAGTGCTTGACTACAAGGGATGTCGATGATGAGGGATCATCGACGACAATGGAGCACCTGGATACAAGGGATGTCAACAAAGAGGGATCACCGACGACGAGAGAGGACAGAAGAATTACCAACGATGAGGGATCACCAATGACGAGGGAGGACGTGTGTCAACACTTGGTTGGATAAATACCAATGTGTTGTGATGACATGTATATCCTCATCATTCCACATGTCAAACTGAGGATGGGTGTATGTGTCATACATATGACATGTCGTGACAGTGCCACGTGTCTGAGGATGTCAGCATGCCAGTTGAGCGAGGCTGGGGGTGGTTAATTTTCGGCTAACTTGAGTCGCCAAGGAGATAAGGAACATTGATCTATGGCTATTGAGAGCCATTGGATCTATCATAGGAGGGCATTGTCATCAGAGATGGAGTTAGGAGAGACCAAGTGCTAGGGAGAAGGAGGCGCCGATGATGATAAATCCCGACAACGTCGTTGTCATTGAATGCGATCAGAAGACTGGGAGAACATGAAGCACATAGATCCCGATGATGATGATGAAAGGAAGGATAGCTAACTGCTTGATTTATTTTCTTAATTATGGAATGTTATTTCCTATATATGAGTGTATTCCACTCATTGATTGAATCACAATGATCATCATTGATTAGCTCATTGGATTAGTGTGAATATATTTTCTCATTCTTCCATATTGAATCTTTCATCCTTTCTTGATAAGCTTTGTTTGTACTTTCTTTAGCTAGGTCTCTTGTGCAGGTTTCGATGAAACATTGACAATTGTCATATGCAATTTATTTCATTTAGGGAAACAAAACAATCTTCTAGGAATCTATCAAAATGGGTTAGTGTAGATGCTCAGTCAAAACAAATTTTCAAAACCAATTACATGAAACATCTACAAACCCATAATCTTTCAAGATTACATGATATGAGCAATTCCTTTGAAATTTGAAAATAATTAATCTCCAACAGAAAACACATTTCAGATTTCTCACCAAAGTGCCATTTTCTCTTTGTTACAAAAGATAATCATTACTCACATAGATCCCAGTAATTCAATTTGATAGGGAAAAGAGGAAAAGTAGATAGTTATGGAGACTATCAAAAGAATCATTAAAATGATTCCAAACCTCTACTAGATCATAAATTAAAATGGGAATATATAAATGAGACAAAATACATTTTTGATCAGTTGTTAAGTTGTTGACAATCTTGATTTATTAATCCAAAAATGTCGCAAAGGAATCTGGGCATCCAAGTTTAGATTAACACTTCCCTATGTTGCCTTCATTTCAACAGAAAATATTTTGATTTGTTGGTCACGCAAGTTATTTCCCAACCTGTATTACAAAAGAGAATGGTGTGATTAGCTCTTATACAATTAGAGAATAAATCCTCCTCTTAAATGATTGACTTATTAATGCAAAATTTAAAACTAAAAAGAAAAGTAAAGAACAAAAATTAAAACTAATCCTAAGCAAAGCATGCTAAGCTAATGTAAAATTAAACTAAATGGGTTGTCATAAAACTCTGTGTAAAGGTCTGTGCAGTCATTGAGTATTCATGTTCTGTTCACTTAGTTAATTTTCACTACCTTCTTCCTGAGAGATAAGCATTAGGTGCTTTCTCACATTATTCCCTTCAACAAGAGACTAAGTTCCATTGATTGGTGTGAGATGTGAATTCTTGTTCATAGTGTCTTGTTCCTAAAATCACAATTAAGCAAATTAAGCAAACAAGACCATAAAACCTCAATCCCATCCATCTTTTGAAAGTACCAATCCACCAACAAACATTAGTTATAAAAATCTGGTTGAAAACTTATTGCCATGGCTAAAATGAAAATAAATGTTGAAAACTCGAAATTAGAATCTTAGAAGTTGCCTTGACATATTCCATTGAGATACTTACAACTCCCAAGCATTTGAATGATTTCAACATTGAAATAAGAAGATAATACTCAAGCATGAAAAAAAATCAGATTACCCAAGAATGTAACTAGAATGAGTGGCTTGAAAGTAGCAAACCCAAAGGATAAAAAGATATTGTTGAAGAACATATCAGGTATAAAAATCCATTGAATTGATAGTGCTAAGATCGAGTCTTTGGTAAATCATTGGATTGGGGAATAAAAATATGGGTTCCCAAGCAATTTTATGAAAAGGATATAAACAAAATATTTAAATTACCATGTCATCCAGAATGTCAAAAACATGTTTCCAGGCAATGTGAAAGAATATCTCTTGATGTTTTATAAGAGAGGAATCTTGGGTGAATAAAGATATAACATAAAAGGAAGACTTGTACTTAAAATACCCATGAACGTAGCATATGACAATGGAAGCCAATGTCTAAAATTAAAACTAAAGTGATGAAATAAAATAACTCAAAAGAAATGAAAAATCAACAAAGCCCATTATGCAAGAAAAATTTTATGGATAAAATTCATGTTGGTTGAAAGTGATCAAAGAAAAATTCAAATGGAAATAAACCATTTGGATAACTCCAAAACCATGATAAAATATTTGTCCAAGGAAATTACGAGGATTTGAAGTGGATTGATCTTAGATGGGATGAATTTAATCATCAATGTTTCCATTTATTGTGCATGAGATAGCAAGATCAACATTATAAAAAGCATCTTAATTAAGCCAAAATATTCCAAGTGAGATTCATATGAGTGTGGAACCATTGATGTTGATTCTTACCACAAGAGGGGTAGAATAGTAATCTAATTTAAGATATCCCACTTGTGAAATGACAAAATGCTTCAAAGATATTTGGCATGGTGACCATGCATAAAAATAGTGATTTGAAAATTACCCAACACAAATATAAATTTGAGAATGAGATGAAGTAAATTTTCCCCATATCAAAACTAAATTGAAAAATCTAATCAAGGGAAAATTAGAGTGTAAAACTTCTATTTGTTTCCACCTCTTCTGAGAATTCATTTATTGATCAGCCAACAACAATGAAAAAAGAATGAAAACAAAAAACTAAGTAAACTAGAAAGCAAAGCTAAACCGTGCAAAGGAAAGACACTATCCTATTCTACCCTACTACTATTCTACACTACAAAGGCTGAAAAATGAACTATGTAAATTCATAATACCAATGTATCCATCCTTGTAATCCCAAGCTTGCATACATATATTCAAGACAAACGATTATTGACAGAGCTTGGGATAAGAATCGACTAAAAGTAGGAAAAATTAACTCTTGATAAACTCTATCCACTATATTAAAAATCTCATTGTAATAATTCATGAGAAATATATACAAGTAAGATCTCTCCAACCATGCTTCAATCATATCATAAAATATTGCACTCCTATCATATAATTGATGGAGATATTTCAATGGAAAGTAGCATACCGAACGAGGACCATGCATAAAAATTTTGTAAAGTGTGCTCGGCGAGAAAATCTTCGTGCTAATGAAGTTGTTTATCCCTGAAGACAAACCAAAAGAATTAAGGCTTGACATAAACATCTTTATAGGTTGAAGTTCCTCGTTATCTTGACAAGCCTCCCTGGACTCACACTTCAAGTAACCATCAACTTGAGAAAAAATAGTGGAAACAAATGATCTACATAGACTAGCATCCATCATGGCGTGAGAGGTAATTTCAAGACAATGGTGAGATCCACTAGTGTCAATAAAATCTAGTAAAGGGCTACTTGAACAATAAGATTCACTATTGATAAAAAAAAATAAGGACAAGAAAGAAGAAGACATGGTATGGTATACATATATTTTAGAATTCCCTTTATCCCATGAAAAAGGTTGATAAAACATAGTTGTGATTAGTTCATGGGAATAAGCCTTATCCTCTCTATCTTTGAGATGTACATCACCACCATCAAGTACTTCAAAAGAAGTTTTCTCCATTGATTTTATTTGAATCATATCGTGGGTGGTTTCCTGTAAAGTTGAACCACTAAATAGATAAGGATACACATAATAATAAGTGGAAGAATTAAGAGAATTAAAAGCCTCTCTAGAACAAGAAAGTTTTTTAGAAAGTGACTCCCTGAATGGCGGTTCCTCCTTCTTAAGCACATTGGTGATTGTGTGTAAATTGGTGGGCTCTACACTAGGTGTGGTTTCATAATCAACACGTTCTTCCTCAAAATGGTCTTCATGATCCAAGCAAAAGGTGGACTGTTGTGATAAGAGTTTTAAGTCTCGTATGTTGATTTCTTCTCTTGATGTGAAAAGATTAGCATGGTCATTTTTCTCCTGCACAATATGAGAATATGAAATATATTCCAGAGCACATTCATATTTAGAAAAGGGGAGAAAATCATAATAATCATCAGAACAAGAGGTTTCGATAAATTATCTATCATTAATAAGAAAACAATCTTGAACTATGTCACTTGAACTAGGAGGATTTGAAACATCAGGACAATCTAAATCATCATGACTTAATTCCTCTTTATTTGATGGTGACGAAGCTATCATGTTAAGTGAGTCTAGGTTTTGTTCATTAATAGAATGATCAACTTTCAAGTTTTTCTCTATAGCTCCCTCCTCCTCTTAGGTAGCTACAAAAAAATCCGAACTTAAATTTACTACATAAGAGGTCTTTTTTTCATCACAAGGAAAGCAAGAGGGAAAGGAGTGGTGGGAGGACACATATGATTCTTCTGAAAAATAATTTTATATTTGATCTATATCCCCCACAACAAAGAAATATCTGAACATATGAAGTCCAACTAAAGGATTAGAATTTACAATATTTTCATTTAAATCTAAATAAACATGTAAAGGAACATTAAAACATGATTTAGATTCTTGATCCACTAGCTCGTATGTTTCATTAGTAAAAGAAACTAAACAGGAACTCAATCAATGCTAGAAGTCCTCTCGTCCAAAGGAAACCTATAGCAAAGATGAGTAAATATGATAACAAATCTTCAACAGATTCATCCTCGTTCTTCTTAAGCTTTGATAACTCTGCACACAATTTTTCATAGTCATAATTCTTAAAAGAATGAAAAAATTCACGCATAAATTGTTCCCATGTGTGAATAGAGGCATCCGAAAAGTATTGCACCATCTCTTAACCGGGCCTGCAAAAGTGATATTGAATAACCTGCAAATAATATTTCTATCAGTAATATTGTGAGAACCACAAAATTTCTATAAATTAAAAGCATGTTCAGATGCAGAGATTTCACTCTCACCATCAAATCGTAGTTGTGAAGAGAAATGTAAAATATTTCTAGGAGTTTTGGGAGGTACAACACCAGAATAAAAACCTCCATAAAGGGATATGGGATGGAGCCATAAATAAATTATAATTTTTTTTTTAACAAGAATGACTCAGCTTTTCATCTGGCCCTCCTTCTAGAGCCATTTTTGTTGATAGGTCCAAATGGCTTGTCTAGCATATGTGGGAAAACTCTCGATGGTAGGTCCCAATTAAACCCACTCTCGTTTGGTGTATCATTTCTCACAAGTTCATGGGACTTGTTTTCGCTAAGAATTAAAAGAAATAAAAGGATAAAGATAGCGGACTTCCCCCCAAAGAGTTCTAAATAATCCTAAGGCTAAACTAACTGAAAGGAAACTAATCTAAGCCTAAATAATACTAACTTATCCTGAGAGAAAAACTAAAAGAATGAGTACAATGAAAGATAACACCATCAGAACCAGAAATAGTTCATATATTCCAATGATAAATTAAAACAACAATGCTAAAGATGCATAAACAAATAGTTGCACAATACATCTATAACATCATTTTTGTACCCATGAGGGAACATGTGACAACATGAGTGAACAAAACATAGTGCAAAAATAATTCATACAACATAATCCTATCTACTCAAGTGAAAGATAAATGCATAAAGAATAGTCTCTACTACATCCATCAAAGCCACAAATTTCTGAAATTCCTCCTACTCTTTATTACTCAGAAGTAATAGTACCATCTTTTGTTACAAAGGGAAAAAGTCCCATCCTGTCCTATCCATTCTTTTTTTATAATACAAGAGAGACTCTTGAGTTATCCTGCCTGATCATTTCATTTTTCCCCCAATTTCTTTTCTACATTTCAAAAAAAACATATGAGGGAGTCACAAATGGCATATGAACAGACTCATGAGTGATCATTTTCGCACTCAAGAAATTTGGAAATGATATTCATTTTAAAACAATCATTAACTCTATCCACTGACGTTATAATCTGTTTCTGTGAAATTTATGGGCATTTTTGGCTTTGGTCTGCCAAATTATATCATTTTTTCTTCTTCTCCTCTGTGTTAGATTTTTGTTGAGCTATTGTTGGCTCAATTGCATTGCTTGCGGCTCAAGATATGACGATTTGAAGTCAACATACCTGGTTTTTCATCTGAATTCGGGTTCCACTTGTGTTTTGCATTTTTGGGCCATTTATTATCTCAAAATTACAACTCTTTACATCCCATCCTATTATTCTCTCCTCTATATTTCCATCGAGCCCTCATGGGCCAGATTTCATTGATCGTAGCTCCAAATATGGCTTCCTAAAGTTGGTATGGCCAATTTCCTCCCAAATTCGTGGGTGTATGTTTTCTACATTTTTTTCATCTTTTGTCACTTTCCTATCCTACATACCTATACCAATGCTTTCCTCTGTTTTATACCTTTCCAATGAGGTATCACGAGCCTCATTTCGACACTTGTAGCAAAAATTATGACCGTTTGAAAATTGTCGCTCAACAACCATTGATCAAGCCCGCGGGTGAATGTGGACCATTGATCTTCATCCTGAAAAAGACACCACACATGCATGAGAGAGTTAAATGTTTAGTTCTTTAAAAGGTTCATCCCTTATGGATAGTGTGAATAGAACCTGGGAGGGCATGGGACCTGCGACTTGTAGTATGTTTTTTTTCTCATTTTCCCTCTTATAAAATCAAGAAAATAATGAAAAATGAAATATAACACAATGAAAAATAAAAAAATATTGTTTACATAGTTAAAAATGAAATTTACCCCTAATCAATCAAAAAACATATTTACAAAAATTATCCTACCCCCCACTAGATTCGAACATGTGACCTCCAATGATGAAACACACGTTTTTAACCATTAGGCCAATACATGTTTGTTGTTCATATTATTTGTGTAAAACTATACATCCATTAAAAACTAAAAATAAGATTAAATAAATAAATAAAAAACAAATAAACAAATAATA
>ML778780.1:1306026-1327882 GCA_009831015.1 Picea engelmannii | reverse complement strand
TACAAAGCCCTCCCCCATGTTGTCGTCGAATGTTTTAGTGAGCTCCTATTCCCCTTATCATCGATGCTAACACATGTTCCCAACTCACTTGACCAAGTTGACTTCGAAATGATATATAAACAAGATGCACCCATTTCTAGTATTAAATTAATATTAAATGGTGAAGGTAGGGTGTGTGGCTGGGTCATTGGGTTTTTGTGTTGGTAGGTAGTAGTGAATTCATCGGCGAGATGTCGATGATCAACTCCCGACCATATGCCTTGGGTATATTATATAATCAAGATAACATTAAACTATCCCCCCTTTATATATAATAATAATAATAAAAATAAAAATAATAATCTATGTTTAAGGTCACGACCAAGCCAAACACCAAATTGGTGTATGAGACCCCCTTGTTTGTGGGACAATGGACCCCCTCTGCCCAACGATTTGACTGGTAAAGTCTATAGAGGTATACATACCCTACCCCTATCTGGATTTGTACTTGTGACCTTTTAGGAGGAAGAACATGTTCTTAACCATTAGGCCCACTCAGGCGATACATATATTATGTTCGTTCTTCCCCAAACCTTATTCAAATAATTTTTTCAAGTAAAATAAAATATGTGTGGTCTGGGTATTATGGTTGGGATTTGTTTCTAATAGGGAGGTAATGGATAATATAGATTATGTCTGGCTTTAACATTGTTATGACATATTTCCCTCACATATGTATATTTCTCACGTACATTTTTCAATATATATGTTGATTAAATATGTTATAATATAATATAATTATAATACAAAATAATAATTATATTATATTATATCATATTTATGTTTCAAAGGTTATGTGAGGGGAGTTTCGAATATAAGTTAAAATGTTTTTCAGAACTCCTTATAATATAGGAAATTCCTATTTTTTAGGAAATCCCTATATTATAGGGAGGCCTAGAAAATAGGGCCCGTGGAGAGGTGAGTAAAAGGAAAAATGGTAAAAAGATTAAAAATATGTACACATTAAGACATTTGAGTTAAAAAATAAAAAGGAAAAACTGAAATGAACAATGTGAAGATTTAAAATGAAAAATGAATAACACTATATCTTAGTTCTTACTGTGAATTATTTTTTTATTCATGTAAAAAGAAATTAAATAATTTACAAAAACAAAATAAAAAAATAATTAAAATACAATACAATAATATACATGGAACAAAAAAAAATATTTACAAAATAAAATAAAGAAAGAAAAAATAAATAAATATACAAAATCAAAATCAAATATTTACAGAAATATTAACAAAATAAAGAAAAATAAATAAAATAAAATGATACAATATAATTACAAAATGGGAAAATTTAGAGGTATTTAGATAAGTCGAGGTCCCACCCCCCCATATTCCACTGGTTAGGGTTACTAGAATGTCGACGTGGAAGCTAGAATTTCCTTAGGGGTAATGTGTGTCAGCTTGTGATTTCATGGGATTAGAGCTAGACATTGATTAGTTATGAGCGGGAGTGATCTCAGACATAGATTACCTTAGGTTTCATTTAAGAAAGGCTAAGAGGGAGAGTGATGTCATGATGATGTAGTCGACTAGAATGGAAGATGAGGTGCTCAGAAGATGTTACATGGTGGAAAATGATTGGTCGATGGGAGAAGAGAGGGCCCCACTTGAGTGAGGAGTAAGGATGGAAGGAGTGCTAATGATGGTGGAGAGCCTAACTACAAGGGATGTCGATGATGAGGGAGGACGTGTGTCAACACCTGGTTGGATAAATTATGGTGTCTTATGATGATGTGTATATCCTAATTATTTCATTTATCAAACTAAGGATGACTGCACATTTCATGTGGGTGACAAGTCATGGAAGTGCCACGTGTTTGAGGATGCTAGCATGTCAGTTGAGCGAGGCTGAAGGTGGTTAACTATTGGCTAACTCGAATCGCTGAGGAGATAGGGACCTTTGATATTTGGCTATAGAGAGTCATTGGATCTATCAAAGGAGGGCGTCATCATAGGAGATGGATTTAGGAGATATCAAGTGCTAGGGAGAAGGAGGCCCCGATGATGAGAAAGCTCGAGGACATCGTTGTCGGGGAATGTGATCAGAAAATCAGGAGGACATGAAGCTGGTAGATCTTGACGACAATGAGGATAGGTAATGGGTTCCAAATCAACACCATGTCGATGCCACGTAGTATGGCACAAGTGAGAGAGAACCACATGGATGCCACATGGCAATGAGGTGGAAAGGTGAGTGAAGACATAAGAAACTTTGGGAAGCCATAAATTTCAATCCGTAACTTGGATTTAAGTATGGTTATAGTCGTTGGAAATCTCTCAGTGGGAAGAATCCAACTATGAGGTTTGGTTCGAGGAAATAATAGAGGAAAATAAGGATAAAAACCAATAGGTCTTGGGCCTAGGTTTTGGGAGAGAGGGAATTCCAAAAGAAAAATCCAGTAGAGATCAATCTGAAGAGGCTTGGGGACAGGTCCGTAGAAAAGGTGGATCCAATAGCCTTGAAATATTATGACCTCACGGAAATAAGAAAAGGGGAAGCTTGGTAAGAATCAAAGTAAAGGTTCTAGAAAAAGATCAACATATTCCCCCACAGGCCTCTCAAGGATGGAGCGTTCATGCAAACAAAGTGGCTCTGCAAACCTACTACTGCAAAACAAAAGAATGAGATCATCCATACAATAAAAATAAGACTAGCCAATACAAAAAAAAAAAATATATTCCCTGCCTTTAAACAAACTTATAAGAGAGTGTTAGGTTTATTGAACAATAGCTCGGTGACTGTAGATGAGTGTATTAAGACTACATATGCTAATTTGAAATAGAAGAGTAGGATATGTATGTGAGATCATATGTATGAAGTCATGAAACATAACATGTTATCAAGAGGATGAAGAATTTGAATTATTCAATCCACAAATAATCAACCACAACCTGATCCAAGACATGCAATAAAACATCAAGCCGTGCAACCACATAGGATCATCAAGCACTTCAAAATCAACAAAAGGTCTAAAGACAACGTGTCAAGTCCATCATACAAATGTCAACAAATATAACAGTTTAATAAGAATCATGAAGACATTTTAAATCATTAGATCGAGAGGAATAATCAACACCCATCAAAGACAATCATCCATCAAGATAAAACCCCCAACTCCCTCAAAGTAGGCAAAGGGATAGTATTAGGCTCAATCAATAGAGGATTAGGCAATAGGATTGAAATTTTAGTAGGGGGTCCCTTTCCTTTCACTTTTCAAGAAAAAGTAAAGGGGGGTTGTTGCGGCCACAACACAACCAAAGAAGACAATCTCTTCTTCCCCTGCCATTCTTGGAGAATTATTCATGTTTTACAAGTTAGACATTCAATTTCTATAGAGATTTCATAGCATGACCATAATATTTACATAGAGACAAAAATTTCTTATTATCACAATGGCATGCAGGATATAAGACATTGGGAAAGGACAAATGTCCAATCAGGATTTAATTATCAATTAGGACCTCCATATGGTGAAGTTGGAAGCTGCTCATAAATTTTTATCCTTTAGTATTGAAATGAAACCACATACATTCAAAATTTCATTGCATGATTTGAAAATAAAATTTCGACGTTGAGTGGAAGGAAAAACAAGCTTCCAATCCCAGCAAGATTTGACTTTTAAAGATTGACAAGAAATGTCAAATAGAATACATAAACAACCAGTACTTGTGAAGTAAACATTTTATTAACAAGAAAATCCAAGTTTCCAAAATTAGAAGTTATGAATGAACAACCTAATAAACCACTACACTAGCTACAAGAACTAACTATCGTAAGCATACATACAAAGTAAGTCAGACCAAAATATATTCCCTCTAAGGATATTTGAAATGGTTCTATAAATACCATATCCTCCACTTCGGTCACCTATTGTTTTCTTACAATATGAAGATGTAAAGCTGGTGAAGTTTCCACCTCAAGCTCAAATTTACCTAGAGAATTTGGTGAGGATCCTTGTGACAAAATGAATTATGAGCAAGAAATACGATGAACTGCAAGTCTATCCCACTAGACTTCCTAAGTGGAGATTTGATTTATGAGGACCAAGAGAGAGAGACACCTAGTTGGGTGGCATAAGTAAGCCTTGAGGAGGAGAGATATTTACTAACAGATATGCACAATGTACATAGGATTTAAAAAGTATTGATCACTCCTCATAATCAATGTTACTACTCATCATTTAAAATACCCACCCCTTCGCTTGTCCTATTTCAAAAATGAATCTACATTAAGGAAAGAAGAGAATACAAAAGGCAGGGTAGTGCATCTGCTAAAAGTCTGAAGTCCACATCATGGGAAATTATTGCCACAACAATATATTTCCATTTCAATTTATTATTTTTGTCCTAATATATGAATTATCACCAACCTTGTTAGACTCATCACTTGGATAATTACACCACAATTTATATTTGAGAGGCACAACATGTAAAGGGACTTGAAGTTAATATCCTTATTCTCATTTCATTTCTCAAAATCTCGAGGTCTCAAGAGAGTCATAAAAGTCATCTTATAACAATTCAAGAAAGGAGAAGCTTTCACTTATGTCCCTTGTACTTTTAGATGTTATAATCAAAGGTTTTGATAAATCCTCTACAACTGGATTATAGAAGAATTTGAAGATAATAGAAGCATTCGGGACATTAGTAATTGGCAATTTGAACAACTTAACCATCCCCAAATCTTGGCACAATATTTTAAAATGAAATTTTGTGAATTACATACCTTTAAAAAGCATGGAATTCCATGGGTATGGAGTGAAGTCTATCCTTTTCAAAAAGGTAAAAAAATATATATATTCTGGGAGTTAAAAGTAGGGAAAAAAGGCGATCCACCAAGCTTCATTTAAGTTGATTTTATAGCCTTAACTTGGGGAATAAAAATGATTTCCATATGGTTCATCTTCCATACTTGATAGTTGAAAGCAACATGTGTACCTATCATGTGAAATATGGTATCCTTCATGCAATTTTCTCTATAGTGGAATGCAAATACTAAACTTAAAATATATTACTCTGGTTCAAGATTTTTAGCCTAATTATAACAAAAAAAATAGGATTGCAAACTAACCCTTCTCATTATACTTGAAAATTAAAACAATGTTTCAAAATAATAACCTAACAGATTTTGAAATTAAGAGAATTGTAGGCACAAAACTACCTTAAATTGAGTACATTAATTTGCAAAAAAAATTAAACAAATGAATATGGAAAAGATCCCACAACCATATTCAATCTCATCAACCCTTCCTCATAGACTAGCATAAAATAAATAAATGAGAAAAACACCCCTAACCATATTCATTAATATACATGCACAATAACACCTTAGATTTATGTAGAAGAGTATTGATCAACTCCTCATAATTAATGTCATTAATCATTGATTAAAACAGCCACCTCTTTCCTTATCCAATTTTAAAAATGCATCTTTACTAAGGCCAGAAGAGATTAGCAAAAAACAGAGCATCTACTAAAAGTCTAGAACTCCACACTATGGAAATTATTGCCACACCAATATGTTTCCATTTCTATTGATTATTACTTTCCTTATATATGAATTCTCACCAACCTCATCATAAAGGTAACTTGAGTAATTACATCACATAATTGTTATACCAGAAGCATAATATAATATGTTAAATTAGTATATTACAAATTACTCAACTTTTATCATGTGTATACTCTTGTCAAACTTGCTTGTTTGCCAATCCAAGTTTGCAAAATACCAGACTGTGTATGCTGATGCCAATACCAGATAAACCTTGGGTTGACATCACTCTGATTTGTGTAATGGTTCTATTATTGTCATAGTAGACACTTCCAAAACTGGTCCATTTTATTCCCTCTAAAAAGACTAAATATGCCAGCAAGGCAGTGGAATTATTTTCCAAGGAAGTTGTATGACTGCGGAGTGTGCCCAAAACTATTACGAGTGACAGGGATACTGGGTTCCTTGATCATTTATTGACATCATTTGGTTTGTACAGTTAAATTGGAGTAAAAATGAATGTTTATAAACTAATTACTTCAATAAATAAATATATATATATATATATATTCTTCATCTCTAAAAGGACAAATTTCTCTCACTAAACTTCACTCCCCAAAACAAAACATTATATTCTTTTATTAAACCTAATTTTTCCCCTTCTTTTATTTGACTTTTTAATTTTAGGAAATCTTGTATCTAGTAACTCAAATTTTTTAATATGAAAAATGCATTGTGGGCTATAAAAGCAATAGATACCTCATGGCCACTTGCAAGGAGATGCAAGATATAGTAGATAAGTTGGTTTCTCTCCACCTTTTATAATTAGGTAGTATTATTTTTAATGGAGATGCAAGCTATAGTAGATAAGTTGGTTTCTCTCCACCTTTTATAATTAGGTAGTATTTCTTTTAACTAGAAGCTTGATTATGGTGCTTCTAACTTTGTAACAATGTACTTCAAGTTGTTACTATGACTATTGGACTTTCTTTTGGTTTTTTGTTTTTGGATATATTGTCACTTGATTGTGGTTGTTTTTTTTTATGTATCAGAAATTACAATTGTTCAATGAGACTTTGGTTGTCCCAGAGTTGGATACAAATTCTTTTTGGGCAGACCTATGTGTGTGATTATCTCATCTATATTAGTAAATTTTTAGTATTTTTTATAAGTGTCTTTTAGTATTGGGAATTATATGGCATTAACAAACCAAGGGGGCCAACCAACTCTAGTGAAACTATCAACTTCAATTACACAACCTCTTCTAGTGGTGTAATCAGTTATGCCAGCTATCTCAATCACACCATGGACTCCACTTCCACAACCTATTTAATTGAGCCAAGGAATGTGATTGTAACAATAGTTTTAGTTGTACCATAGGGCCCATGTAGGCCAATATCATTGGTTTCTTAGCAAGCTCATGTTTCATTGATAGCACAGTTGCAGTATTAATTGCACTTTTCACACAAGTAGCAGGGATTAAATGACCAAGAATGGCACCAATTGCTATAAGGGTGATGCACCTGCTCCAAGGCACAATCATTACTAGTTTAAAAACTTAATGTGGTGGTGAAGGCATTCATAGATTTTGGTATGACATCTACAAAAAATGAAACATCTTTGTTAGTGTAGACAGCAATGGGAGTGGATAGACAATATTTGAGGATTCCTATATTTTGATTTTCTAAAGTATATACCTCCACAAAATCATCAGTTGATCTTGGAAGGGATGTTGTGGTTGCAAAAGTTCCAAGTGTGAGAACATTCACACCATGTAGACTCCTCATGGTTCAAAACAAGCTAAATCTCTTGTAGCTTCTTGTATCAAATAGCTCAAATAACTTAGAGTAATAATTAACTTTATGTTTCTTTCGAGGACAAAGAACTCCTGAGATTTTAGATAAGATAAATGCATTTTCATGGTTTTCTAGATTTGGTAATAGTTGTTGACTTACTCTATGAGCAAAAATTAGTTGAATTACTCTACGAGTAAACATTAAAAACTTGAAGACATCGTTTGGTTTGTATGTTTAAATATGAGTGAAAATGAATGTATACAAACTAATTACTTCATTGTTTCTTGAAAATACAAATTTATATAACTATTCTTCACCCCTAAAAGGAAAATTTTCTTTTACTATTCTTCACTCCCCCAAACAAAACATTCTCTTCTTTCAATAAACCTAATTTTTTCCCTCCTTTGGTTTGAAATTTTAATTTTAAGAAACCCTATATCTCGTAACTCAAATTTTTGAATATAAAAAATGCATTGTCGGCTATAAAAGAAATATATACCTAATGGTCACTTGCAATAGAGATGCAAGTTGTAGTAAATAAGTTGGTTTCTATCCACCTTTTATAATCAGACAATGTTCCTTTTAACTAGAAGATTGATTATGATGCTTCTAACTTTGTAACAATGTAGTTCAAGTTGTTATTGTGCCCCTGCACGTTCTTTTGGAGTTATTTTTTGGATACATTATCACTTGATTGGGGTTGTTTTCTTATGTATCATAATTACGATTGATCAATGAGACTCCAATTTTCCCAGAATTGGATAAGGATTCTTTTTGGGCAGACCCCATGTGTTTGATTACCTCATCTCTATTAGCAGGTTTTTAGTATGTTTTATAATTGTCCTTTAGTATTGGGAATATATTATATGGAATTAACAAACCAAGGGGCGCAACTAGCTCCAGTGAAACTATCAAATTCAATTAAGAAACATCTTCGAGTGGTGTTGTAACATCCCCATTATAATCCCCAATTTGATTAATTCTTATGTAGATATAATATGTGGCTACGGCCAAGTGCTGTAATATGCAAATTGTATTTCAATGTTTTAATAATAAATGTGATGCCAGCTGCTAAGGGAACATGGACAAGAGATGGGGGCTAATTTAATCCACAAGAGAGGGGAGTGTCTAGGATAATGGCCAAGAGGGGTCCAAGGGGGGAATTACCCATGTTTATGGATTTAAATCGTTTTCCTAAATCTGCTATCGTATATGAACCTTCCCATTTTTTATTGAGTGTTTCCAAAGCTAATCATTGAATACATGTAAGAGGGTGGGTGTGAGTGGTCACATCCCAAAGTGATTGGGCACATGGTGGTTGAGTACAATTAGTTTGGGGAAGAGTGTGAGTCAAGAAAGACAAGCAAAAGAGAGGAATTTTGTATGGGTTGAGAGGGAAGTAAAAATAGTTTGATAAGTTTGGGTAGTTAGTCAAGTTTGGACATGGAAAGAGAGTTGGGAGTGGGTGCAGCCATAAGAGGGAAAAGTCTGGAGCGTAATTGGAGCTAATTGGATCTGGATAACTGAAGAGCTCGGTTGTCAGGACAGAAGAGTGAACTCCTATGTGATTTTCACTAGCACAACAAGTGTTGTTGTTGGTTTGTTGATAGTTTTCGTAGCAACAGCTTCCCTCGAGTTACCAGCTAAGATATTCCTAGCTACCTATTCCAAAGAGACACTGATAAATGAATGACACATTCCTTGGGTTATCCCTGATAAACAGATGGTAGATACATTGGGTTAACGCTGATAAATAGATGGTTCATCCCTTGGGTTTTCCCTGATAAACATATGGTACATCCATTGGGTTATCCTTGATAAATGAATGATGCATTCCTTGGGTTGGGGTAGGTCAAGAGGAAGAGATTTGGTGGAAAATTTGGGATAATTGTAGGAGAATATCAGTTGGGTTGAGAGATTTATGAGTTGTGAGTGGACTGTGAGAGACCACCCTCTTTTGTGGATTTCTAGCCTCAACTCAAGGGTGATTGGCTATTGATATTTGGAACAGTCAGTCTACGGTTGGGTGGAACGTCCATCCCAAGCAGCTGGATGCATGACTCTTGTTTAAGATGAGTGTTTTATCTTGTACTGAGTTATTTACATGTGTTATTGTTGTGCATGAGCTATGTGTGAATGAGAATGAATTATTTGATGATGTAATGAATGGTATAGTTGTATCTCATTTTGATTATTAGCATGCTTCAGATGCATAAGTTTTATGATTATTACCGTAGCTAAATCTATTATAAATTATAGTTGTAGGCTATGGGAAAACGGATAACAACAAAATAACGTCTTTAGTTATCAAAAGTTTCATGTTATGTGTATTCCGCACGTATTGTTACCTAGATGGAGGCTAGGTATGTTACTAAAATGGTATCAGAGCTGATAAAGAGAAAGTTTTAGCATGATGTGACCCAACTTTGGTGGCTGGGTACGTTACAAAGTGGTATCAGAGCCCAACATTTCAACATTGAGCCCGCATGGGCCATTTAGCAAAGCGCAGAAGTGAAATTACAGAGTTGGAAAGTGATGCAGGAGCATCGTAGGCAAGCCAACAAAGGAGGCACAACAGAAGACAACTAGAACTGTACTAGCGCATGTTTTGAGAAATTTTGAGTTTGAATGAAGGAACATTAATGTGATAGTTAAAAGGACATATTTGCATTTATGTTTTAAGATTGTAATGTAGATCTTGAGCATTGCTCTCATCTGTCGGATAAGGAGGCATTTACTTGTATTAAATATGAAGTTGTTGTAGTTTTTAATTCTGATACGATAGCTTAGAGAAGAGAGAGGGAAAAAATCAAGAAGACTCTCTCGTTTGGAACTTAAGTTTCATTATTGTAATTTGTTGTAAAATATTAGGAGAGAAGAGAAGAATAGAGAATTAGAGATTTTATGAAGAATAGATGTCACTATTGAACCATGTATAGAAGCCTTTGGATTAATATAAAGAAGATTTGATCCAAGTTCTGTGTGTTGTGTTGAATACTATTTACATCCTTTTTTACAATTGTTTATATTTCTTTTTTATACATTTTTTTCAATGCTATGTGTATGCTTGTGATTTTATGGTGACTATATGAAGTCTGTAAAAGTAGAAATATAAGTTTCAATTATTTCTCTTCCTGAGAATTCCTGTAAGGATTGCAGTGAAAGGTCTGCATAGAGTTTGTGACAAAATTCTGAGTTTTATCTCAGAAAGCTTAGGAGGGGTAACATTGGCTTATATCAGAAGAGGTGTGGATGAGACATAGAGCCATGTGAGGAGTGCACAGGATAAGGGAGGAGTTGAAACTCTTTAATCCCACGGAGTGTTTGGAGAATCTTTGTTGCGAGGAGCGCACAGAGTTAACATCGTGGATAACTAGAGGTTATCGCAAATTCGTGCTAAGTGTGCATGCAAGGATTCTTTGAATTCGAAAGCCAGTAAAGAAACCTAAGCTCAAGAGGGTTAGAGCCTTTGAATAGCTTGAAGGAAGGCAGAGATTTAAGTCGCTCGTGAAACTCTAAGTTCAGAAGGGGTGACGTCTGGAAGAATTACCAGAGGTTCATCGAAGCTCGAGTGAATGGTGGAACACTCCCAAGGGAGAGTGTTGAAAGCACGAGAGTCATCAGATTGTGATAAGTTGTGAGGAGTTTAAGCGAAGGACCATTCGGCGTAAAATCCTCATAGGGGATTTAAGCCATTGATCCAGTGGGATCAGGGTCGTCCATTGAGTTTCAGGAGTTTGGGATTCATGGTATTAGGGAAATGAGGTCGGGCCTTGTCTTTCACAACCCCGATATGCGAAATCAGGGTTATATATGAGCCGTTGATCAACGCACTCCGTGAACCATTGATCAGGACATGAACAATTCGATAATTAGGAGCCAAAGGAAATGCGCACACATCATTTTCAAATCCCTGAAAAGGAGAATGCCGATAAGAAGCCAAAGGCGTCGGTTGGTGGCAGATCTAGACCATTATATCTGGGTCACCGGATTTTTGGGAGTCAAGGTTTTGAAAGGTGGAGGTGTTGAGTCATTTCACCTTAACAACCCCGAACTGCGAAGTGCGAAGTACTGCAGAGTTGGGCCCGCGGTCATATCGCGTGGTTGTATTGGGACGAGACTTGTGCCTAGAACCTCTTTGTGCAGGTGGGGTTTCTGTTGAAGGCCCGTGGGTTATTTCTTGCAGGGGTTCCATCAGGGAACTGAGAGTCGCTTCAGCTCAAGGAGAACAGGAGATCCACAACCTGGAGGTCAGCCAGTCCCCTTGGGGTAGGGGGTCTGCGTCAGGTGGCATCAGAACCTACAATATTTTGTTTATGTAAGAGAAGGGAGACAGAAGGCAAGTTGTGATTTAAATTATGCAAGGAACAAATTTGAACAATGCTGCCCATAAGATGTCATGATAGACCAATCCCTGATCCAACTGTGGAAAGGGAGATGAGAGAACTCTGTGCTCGCTTAGATGCCATGGAGACAACACAAATATGGATAGTTGATGCTAGATATGTCAGTGAAGCTGAAAGCGAGAATGAGGCCGAAAATGAAGAAGAAGTTGTGGTTGAAGACACTGCAAAAGAATGTCTATTCAGAGTTGTTGCAAGAATAGGTGCCAGAGAAAAGATGGACATCCCAATGTACGAAGGCAACTTAGACGTTGAGGAGCTGCTAGATTGGTTTAGAGCTCTGGATAAATACTTCGACTATGAGGATATCGAAGAGGATAAGAAAGTCAAACATGTTGTCACTAGACTTAAAGGGCATGCAGCACTGTGGTGGGATGAACTGCAGGCAGACAGGCATTGCAAAGGCAAGCAAAGAATCAAAATATGGGATAGAATGGTTGCAAAGATGAAAGCCAATTTTATACCTAGGGATTACCAAATCAATCTATTTCAAAGAATGCATAATTTGAGACAGAAGGGGATGACAGTGAAGGAATACACCGAGGAGTTCTACAGGATCAAACTTAGAGAAGGTCATCGAGAAAGTGATGATGAGAAGGTTGTCAGATACATGAATGGTCTGAGATATGACATTCAATATGAGATGAGCATGGTAACGATTAGAAATGTGGAAGATGCTTATCAGATTGCTCTAAAGGCTAAAGAGAAGTTGACCCGAAAGCAAGGACAAAGAGGCAGGGGTAGAAGCCAGAACAGAGGAAAAGCAATTGCCCAGGACAGAGTGCAGAAGTCAAAGGAAGAATAAAATAAACCTAATACTCACCCTAAAATAGGAGGAAGTTCACAGGGGAGACAATATGCCAACATGAACACTTTTCTATAAGCAAGAGGAAGAGGAAGAGGCAAAGGAGGTGAGGTAAAATGTTTTGTCTGCAGAAAAATCGGACATAAATATTTTGAATGCCCAGATAGAAAAAGAGATGGAGGAGGCGAAGCTCACATTTCCAAAGCACAAGGGAGAAATGTTGAGGTAGAATATGCAGAAGGTGGAAGGTCACTAATGATGAGGAAACATCTCTTGAAGCCAGAGAAGGAGATAGAAAATCCAGTCTAGAGGAACAGTTTATTTAGGACTGCTTGCAAGACCAAGGACAGGGTATGCAAGGTAATAGTGGACAATGGAAGTATGGATAATCTAGTATCCACAGAGATGGTGGAGAAGATGGAATTGGAGACTGTTGCACATCCAAGACCATACAATGTCTCGTGGTTACAAAAGGGACATCAGGTAACTATCACTAAACAATGTTTAGTTGAGTTCAAAATAGGGGGATATAAGGATGAAATTTTATGTGATGTTATTCCCATGGATGTCTGTCATCTTTTGTTGGGGATACCTTGGCAATATGACAATAATGTTATTCATGATGGGAGGAAAAACACTTACACCTTGGATAATAATGGTAGAATGCATATGTTCCTGCCAATTAAAGACAAGGAGGTAAAACTAGAGGTGAGAAATACTATACTTCTCATGAGTGGAAAGGAGCTTCTTAAGGAAGTCAATAAAGATGAGGAAATGCAGTTTGTTGTGGTCAGAAAACCTATAGTTGTCTTGACCAGTACCAAGATAGATGATCTACCTGAGGAAATTCAAGAACTGCTAGAGAATTTCGTTGATATAGTGGTGGAAGAATTACCTTGTTCGTTGCCACCCATCAGGAGCATAAGTCATCACATTGCCCTTATATCGAGAGTGATTTTACCAAACAAATCAGTGTACAGATTGACACCGCAGGAGAATGAAGAGGTCAAGAGACAAGTCCAGGATTTGATGGAAAAAGGGTTGGTTAGAGAAATCTTGAGTCCATGCGTTGTACCTACAGTGTTAATCCCAAAGAAAGATGGTGGTGGGAGAATGTGTACAGACTCGAGAGCTATAAACAATATTATCATCAGGTATAGATTTCCTTTACCCAGGATGGATGACTTGATGGATTGCTTGAGTGGAGCAAGGTTTTTTTCAAAAATTGATTTGAAAATAAGATATCACCAGATTTGAATGAGGGAAGGTGATGAATGGAAGATAACATTAAAAACAAATGAAGGACTGTATGAATGGTTGGTCATGCCATTTGGTTTGACGAATGCACCCAGTACTTTTATGAGATTGATGAATGAAGTCTTGAAATATTTCATTGGGAATTATGTAATTGTGTATCTTGATGATATAATAATCTTCAGTAAGACTGAAGAGGAACATTTGAAGCATTTAGCTGCAATGATGAGGAGGTTACAGCAAGAGAAATTGTTGATTAATTTAAAGAAGTCACCTTTCATGAAGACATAACTCATTTACTTGGGTTTTGTAATCTCTTCGAATGAATTGAAGATGAATCCTGAGAAGGTAAGAGAAATCAAAGATTGGCCATCGCCAAGGAGTATCTTTGAAGTCAGAAGCTTCCATGGATTATCCATCTTTTATAGGAAGTTCATCAGGAATTTCAATGGGATATGTGCACCAATGATGGACACGGTAAAGAAAAGACACAAATATCTTCATTGGACAGAAGAAGTGGAGAAAAGTTTTAAGTTGTTGAAAGATAAGATAATTGAACAACCAGTTCTAGTTTTGCCAGACTTCAGCAAAACATTTCAGGTAAGATGCAACGCGAGTGGATTTGTGACTGGAGCGGTCTTAAGTCAAGACAACAGGTCGATTGCATACTTCAATGAGAAGCTAAACAAGACCAAGATGAAATATTCCACGTATGAAAAAGAGTTTTATGCAGGCATATAGGCATTGAAAAAGTGGAGGCATTACTTGGTTCCGAAGGACTTTGTGTTTTATAGCGATAACCATGCTTTACAATTCATAACTTGACATGAAAAATTGAAACAGAAGCATGCAAAAAGGGTTGAATATATGCAGAAGTTTACTTTTGTTATAAATCATATTTCTAGAACTGCTAACAAGGTTGGTGATGCAATAAGCAGGAAATGTTTGATTCTGCAGGAGTTCAGAGTAAAAACTTTAGGTTTTGACAATCTCAAGGAGATGTACAAAGATGATGCAGATTTTAAGGAAGCCTATGAAGCATGTGAGAATCAAGTTCTCAGAGACAAGAGCCAATGGAATGAATACTTGATTCAAGATGGACTGTTGTTCAAGGGAAACTAGTTGTGTATACTGAAATGATCTATGAGAGAGAACCTCTTGAAGGAAAAACATAGTGGGGGATTGGATGGACATTTCGGCCATGATAAGACTTTTGCACAACTGAATGGCTCATACTATTGGCCAGGGATGAGGACGGATGTCAATAAATTCATGAACAGATGCAAAATTTGTCAGCATGCAAAGGTGAAAAGACAGAATACAGGGTTGTATCAACCGTTGCCATTACCAGGGAGGCCGTGGGATGCGATAAGCATGGATTTTGTGATGGGACTATCGAGGAAACAAAGGGTTTGTGATTCCATATTTGTGGTAGTCGATATATTTTCTAAAATGGCACATTTTATACCATGACAGAAAACCAATGATGCAACTCACATTGCAAATCTGTTTTTCAAGGAAGTTGTTAGACCTCACAGCTTACCCAAAATTATTGTTTCAGATCGAGACACCAAATTTGTTGGTCATTTTTGGAGAACCCTATGGAATAGATTAGGGAGTAATCTATATTTTAGCTCAACGTATCATCCTTAGATAGATGGATAGACTGAGGTAGTGAATAGGAGTTTGGGAAACTTATTGAGGAGTTTGGTAGCTAAACACCACAGCCAGTGGGACCAGGTTCTGCCACAGGCGGAATTTGCTTACAATGATTCACCCAATAGATGTACAGGACAAATCCCATTTCAGATAGTGTATGGAATGCATCCAAGAGGAGTTTCAGAGTTGAAATACTTAGAGAAGAATGAATTCTGGAGTGCTAGCGCTGAAGATTTTGCAGCAGGAATGCAGGAGATCCACAGTAAAATTAGAGAGCGGTTGCAAAACTCTAGCCAGGAATACAAGTGCAGAGAAGATCAACACAAAAGAGAACTTCAGTTTGAAGTGGCAGATTTGGTTTTAGCGCATCTCATAAAGGAAAGGTTACCAAGGGGAACATATAATAAGCTAAAAATGAAGAAGATTGGGCAGTGTAAGATTTTGAGAATGTTTGAGGCCAATGCTTATGAAATTGAATTACTAGATGGGGTAGGAATATCGCCCATATTCAATATAGAAGATATATATCCTTACAGAGCAGAGGGAACAGAGAGATTAGAGGATCAGAGGGAAGTCCAATGGGTTAAGCAGATGCCTATAGTTGAAATGCCACAAATGGAAAAGATTATTGATCAGAGAGTTGGTAAAAAGACCAGGAGGAAAACATATTTTGAACACTTGGTGAAGTGGAAAGGACACCCGATTGAAGATGTTAGTTGGGAAAGCGAAGAAGATATCCAAATAAATGGACAGACGATACGGGATCTCATGAACATGAGTTCATGAATTTTTCAGCCAAGGGAGTATGATGCAGGAGCATCGTAGGCAAGCCAACAAAGGAGGCACAGCGAAAGACAATTAGAACTGTACTAGCGCACATTTTGAGAAATTTTGGGTTTGAATGAAGGAAAATTAATGTGATAGTTAAAAGGATGTATTTGCATTTATGTTTTAATGTAATGTAGATATTGAACATTTCTCTCATCTGTCGGATAAGGAGGCATTTACTTGTATTAAATATGAAGTTGTTGTAGCTTTTAATTCTGATAAGATAGCTTAGAGAAGAGAGAGGGAAAAACTCAAGAAGAATCTCTCGTTTGGAACTTAAGTTTCATTATTGTAATTTGTTGTAAAATATTAGGAGAACAGAGAAGAATAAAGAATTAGATATTTTATGAAGAATAGCTTTCGCTATTGAACCATGTATAGAAGCCTTTGGATTAATATAAAGAATCTTTGATCCAAGTTCTGTGTGTTGTGCTGAATACTGTTTACATCCTTTGAATGGTATGTTACAGTTCTTTATATTTCTCTGTTATGAATTTGTTTCAATGCTATGTGTATGCTTGTGATTTCATGGTCAATATATGAAGTCTGTGAAAGTAGAAATATAAGTTTCAATTGTTTCTCTTCCTGAGAATTCCTGCAAGGATTGCAGTAAAAGGTCCGCATAGAGTGCGTGACAAAATTCTGATTTTTATCTCATAAAGCTCGGGAGGGGTAACATTGGCTTATATTAACAGAGGTGTGGTTGATACAGAGCCACGTCAGGAGTGCACAGGCTAAGGGAGGAGTTGAAACTCTTTAATCCCACAGAGTGGTTGGATAATCTCTGTTGTGAGGAGCACACGAAGTTAACATCATGGATAACTGGAGGTTATCGTAGAGTCGTGCTAAGTGTGCATGCATGGATTCTTTGAATCCTAAAGCTAGTAAAGAAACCTAGCTCAGGAGGGTTAGAGGCTTCGAATAGCTCGAAGGGAGGCAAAGATTTAAGTCACTCGTGAAACTCTAAGTTCAAACGGGGTGACGTCTGGAAGAAATACAAGAGGTTCATCGAAGCTCGAGTGAACGGTGGAACACTCCCAAGGGAGAGTGTTGAAAGCACAAGAGTCATTAAATTTTGATAAGTTGTGAGGAGGTTAAGCGAAGGACCATCCGACGTAAAATCTTCACAGGGGATCTGAGTCGTTGATACAGTGGGATCAGGGTCATTCGTTGAGTTTCGGGATTTTGGGATTCGTGGTATTGGGGAAATGAGGTTGGGTCTTGTCTTTCACCCGATACACGAAATCATGGTTAGATCTAAGCCGCTGATCAACATGCTCTATGAATCGTTGATCAGGACGTGAACAGTTCGAGAATTAGGCACCGGAGGAAAGACGCACACATCATTTTCAAATCCCCGAAAAGGAGAACTTTGATAAGAAGCCAGAGCCGTCGGTTGGTGGTAGATCTAGACCATTGGATCTGGGTCATCGAATTTTCGGGAGTCGGGGTTTTCAAAGGCAGAGGTGTTGAGTCGTTTCACCTTAACATCCTGGAACTGTGAAGTGCAAAGTACCATGAAGTTGGGCCCGGTCATATCGCGCGGTTGTGTTGGGAAGGGACCTGTGCCTAGCACCTCTTTGTGTAGGCGGGGTTTCCATTGAAGGCCCATGGGTTATTTGTTGCAGGGGTTCCAACAGGGAACTGAGAGCCGCTAGTGCTAGAAAAGTATCAACATCTATATCTCATAGCAAAATGGATGATCATGCAAATGATAGGAAGTCAAGAAGCATGAGCAGGCTCCATCATTCTCCAAGGAATTACACTAGAAGAACTCATGCAAGTTCAGGGCCGAGAAGCATCCCAAGTGTGTCTCATGTTCGGAGGAAAAGAGGAAGGCCTGAGGAAGACATCTTGCAAGGTGAAATCAGGAAAATAAAGCCAAATACTTTTAATGGTGAGCACAAAAAAGGAGAAGATCCATAGGATTGGTTGTTGGAAATGAAGAAATATTTTCAGTTGCATGACTACCCATCCCGGGTAGAAGCTAGAATTTCCACCTACCACTTGCAAGGAAAGGAAACCATGTGGTGGGATAAACTTAAGCAATACAAGAGCCTCGATGAGAAGAGAATCTAATGGAGGCAATTCAAAGGATATTTCCAAGAGAAATATTTGTCCGAGCATTACTATGAGAGAAAGATGAAAGAGTTCTTTGAACTCAAGTTGGGAACCATGACAATGGAGGAATATGAGAAAGAATTCTTTGAATTGTTGAAGTATGTTGACTTCATCAAGGATGAGAAGGTTAAAATCCAAATGTTTCTAAGTGGGTTACCCTCCTTCTATAGTCACAAGATTCAATATGACAACCCCAATACCTTGGAGGAAACCATAAGGAGAGAAAGGAACCTTTATGAGCAAAGAAAAGGAAGGACAATGTTCCAAAAGTCTTGGAATGACAGGATAAAAGAGAAAAAGGATCATAGAATGAAAGGTTTTAAGCCACCCTTTTTCATAAATAACTCCCAAGAAATTCAACAAGGAAAGGAAAATCAAAATGATCAAAATAATGCATATTCATTTGGGAAAATGCTAAGGTAGAAGCATGTTCAATGTTGGGGATGTGTGGGAAATTACTTATCTAAGGACTGCCCTCATAAAGGAGAAAGAATGAGGATTGTCCACAACATTTAGGAGGATGAAACAATGGGAGACATGGGAGGAAGTATGCTAAGGATTTATGAAGCCTTGGACAACAAGCAGGAAGAATATCAATCCCCCGTGATCGAAGTGGAAGGTAAGATTGATAACCATCCCATAGCAATTTTAATTGATTGCAGATCTAGCCTTAATTACATAAATGATAACATTGTTGAAAGATTTCACTTGCAAATAAGTAAGCATAATAAATCTTGGTTAGTTCGGTTAGCCACAGGGGCTAAGAGAAAGATCAATGAGTTGGTTAAATATTGTCAAATAGACATGAATGGACTCAACACAAAGGTACATATAAACATCATACCATTGGGTTCATATTTCTGTCTAATTGGCATGGATTGGTTGGAAAAGCATCATGTTTTCGTAGACTGTTACAACAAGACAAACACATGTCTCAATGAGGAAGGGCATCAAGGCAAGAGTCAAGGCATTCCAAGAGCTATAGTTGTTAGAGATATTTCAGCTATGCAATTGAAGAAGAGCTTCAGGAAGGTATGTCAGGTGTTTGTAGCCCATATGGAAGAGGTAGCCAAATATAAAGTGGCAAGCATTGTATTCCATCTAGTCTTTATGGATTTTGAAGATGTTTTTAGGGAAATCCCAAGATTTCCACCAAAGAGAGACATTGATTTCTCTATCGATTTGGTGCCAGGAGCTGCCCCAGTGTCTAAGACACCATACATAATAGGTACACCAGAATTGAAGGAGTTGCAGATGCAACTTGAAGAGTTATTAAAAAAGGGGTATATACGCCCAAGTGTGTCACCTTGGGGAGCCTTGGTTCTGTTTCTGAAAAAGAAGAATGGAATCTTAAGGTTGCGTATTGATTTCAAACAACTTAATAAGGTTACCATAAAGAATAAGTATCCTTTACCCATAATTGATGATTTGTTTGATCAACTAAAATGTGCAAGAATTATTTCAAATATTGACTTGAGAGAAGGCTATCATCACATAAGGATAAGGAAAGAAGACATCAATAAGATAGCATTCAGAAAAATATATGGTTGTTATGAATTGTAGTTCCATTTGGACTATCAAATTCCCCAACATTTTTTCTGTGTTTGATGAATGGAGTGTTCAGAGGAACATGAGAAACATTTAAGAATGGTGTTACAAGTTTTGAGAGAGCACAAATTATATGCTAAGCTAAGTAAGTACATATTTTATCAAAAGAAGATTCACTACTTGGGGTATATAATATCAGCAGTAGGGATAGAAGTGGATCCTGAGAAGATAGAGGCCATTAGAGGATGGCTAGTGCCAAAGAATGTGATAGAGGTTGAATCATTCATGGGTCTTTCTAGTTATTACCGAAGATTCATAAAAGGCTTTTCAAAGATTTCAAGTCCAATCACTTCTTTGCAAAAGAAGGGTGTGAATTTAGAATTGACTTCCAAGCGTGAAGAGAGTTTTTAACAGTTGAAAAGAATATTGAAAAGTTCTCCAATATTGAATATTGCATATTATTGTGAGGTAAATCCCCTTACGGACTAGCAAATAGGGTTATCTTATGCATGCAGATATGGCAAAAAGAAATTTACTTTCTACTTTCATCCCCAAACTTAAACCCCATTTCTTTTCACCAAATACACAGTTAGACCAACATACCTTGTTCCAGATGTTCGATGTCGATCCTTCCTCCCTCTTGATCGCTTGTTAGCAATCCTCCTTTCAAAGCTGACCTGTATGCAAAATAAGAAACAAACTATACATGCATTTTACCTACAAAATAATGGGTTATAGATTCAAACATATATTTATTGTACTATGAAGAACTCATAAAGTGGGACGGGAAAAGCATTTCTTTATTACTTTGAATGAATCAACTTACAAATGTTGAGACCGGCCACCGCTCCGTGAACCTGATCCTGGGCTCCTCTTCAAATGTCCTCCAACTTCTTTGCTTTGTATCTCTTCTGGCCCAAGGATGGCTAAAGGGTTGGGACAATGGGAATATGCAATTGGGCAAAGTTTCTTTGCTATTTTTTTTTTCTCTTCCAAATGGGACCCCTAACCCTTATTTTATAGGCTAGAAAAAGCTAGGGATTTGGACAAACCCTCGACCATGCATGGTTGGGAGTTTCAGTTAACTCACCCAAAGTTATGTGTTCTGTTGGCAACTTTCCTTTTTTCGTGCTTTTGTTAGTCCACGCGGGATGTTTTAGGTCAACTAGCGTGTACACGCGTGCAGTAATGGAGTAGGGCCTATGGGCCCTTATAAAAGAGGTTTTTTAAAGAGTTGTTCAGCAGTGTTAAGAACCAAACATCAATATAGCATAGAAAAACCTCAGGAAAAGTACTCAATGCCTTGAAAAAGAGATAATTTCAGATAATAAGCCTCTTCGAGGGGGAAACCTCCTTTTACCCCACTTAAATGTTTAAGTACAAGATGATTCAAAATGAAAATGTCTCCTTGGTATATATAAGAGACTAGGAGGTATAATTACAACTAATGGCCTAAATCCGACATAAATAAAATAACATTACTAATCTAATATGCCCCAATTAAGGGTTAATGAGCCAATATTAGGGCTTAACATGCCCCTCCCCTTGAGACAAGTGTTGTCCACAATGCTTGAGTACCTCTGGATGCTTCTGTATAAAAGACTCATCTTCCCAAGTGGAATCATCAGTCGATAGTTTCCTCCATTTAATGAGATACTCTGAAATGGATCTATTCCTTAGTTGGTGAATTCTTGTGTCAGTGATGGCCTTAGGCTCCAATATGATTTTTCCTTTCGTGTCAAGTTCTGGCAATATATTTTGAACTGGGATCTTGTCACCTATAACCTTCTTTAAGCATGAAACATGGAAAATTGGGTGTACTCGTGAAGATGCAGGCAGCTCCAATTTGTATGCCATAGTACCAATCTTTTGCAATACCTTATAAGGGCCATAGTACTTT
>ML778780.1:1267789-1302677 GCA_009831015.1 Picea engelmannii | reverse complement strand
ATTTCATGGGATGCATTTTCACTTTCAGGTGTCTTCTATGTTACAAAATTTTTCAATACTTCCATGATCTCCCCTTTTAAACCATCTATCTTAGTATCCAACTTAGCTTCCATTGAATCCATCTTAGTATCCAACTTAGTTTCTATTGAATCCATCAACTTAGCTTCCATTGAATCCATCTTCTTTTGTAGTTCATTTATGTCCCTATGCATTTCTTCACCTTCATCAAGAGTCCAATTAGGATTTTCTGGAGGCTTATTTGGTGTAGAAGGTCCCTTTTTTGGTGGCATGTTGGCCAAGTATCACTTTTGAATCTTGATTTTGAGGCGGTTCTGCTAGACAATATTTATTATGTTCTATCTCCCAAGTTTCAGCCCTTATGGGTATGAAACTTTCTTTTAGGTAGTTCTCTGATATTTCTTCTCTGCAATGCCACAGATCTTATCAAAATTGCATGTACCAAGTGGAATTTATGGTAACTTCCTCACAACTTGCCGATTTTTTGCCTTTCCAAGAGATCTCACTTGTATAGCATGCCCCGCACAAAATAATTGATATCAAATTTTGAAAATTGCACCCAAAATACTACAGACTGTTCACGATCCAATGAAACCAGTCCCACTCAATTTGGATACTCTAGCAAGAAGTTATGATTGTTTTACATGGAACACCTTCTTGAGACTAGTCAATAGGACTAGTCAGATACCCTATCTTACACAAGGTGTATCTACAAATTTAATATGACCCAGAAGCTGAAATTCTTACCACATATACCTTACTAATTTCTATAAATTTCCTCCAGAGTTCAGGGTCTGAAACATTACAAAAAAAAATTTATAGCGAAAATTCCACAATGACTCATTTCAGGATGATTCCAGAACCCTATCTTGTACAGGTTGTATCTATGAAAGTATAAGGCCTCAGGAGCTTAATTTTGAACCCAACGTACATTGATCCATCTACTAATATCCTCCAAGCCATTCCTTCTGAAACATTGTAGAAAAAAAGTTATAGAGAAAATGCCACGGTGTCTCAGATATAGCAGTGAAACCCCAAGACCTTGAGCTCTGAAACCATATGTTAAGAACCAAACATCAATATAGCATAGAAAAACCTCAGGAAAATTACTCAACGCCTTGAAAAAGAGATAATTTTAGATAATAAGCCTCTTCAAGGGGGAAACCTCCTTTTACCCCACTTAAATGTTCCAGTACAAGATGATTCAAAATGAAAATGTCTCCTTGGTATATATAGGAGACTAGGAGGTATAATTACAACTAATGGCCTAAAGACGACATAAATAAAATAACATTACTAATCTAATATGCCCCAATTAAGGGTTAATGAGCCAATATTAGGGCTTAACAAGCAGTTCTTTGGCAAAGAAGGGATCTGAGATGGCTTGATGTCAGGTAAGCATGTATGGTGCAATTTAGGGTTATAATAGATGCCCCCTAATGTGTGAGGTCAGAAGAGCATCTGATGGCCAAAATACATTACCAATATTTACTGATGTGTCGAATGATTGAGCCCAAGGATCAGGAACTAGGAGGCAATGTCTGCAAAATAACAAATGTCTCACTGAGGTAGGCATACCCATGCTCAGGATAAAATAGAATCATGGCTACCAATCAAATACACTGTAGATCCATGTCATATAACTATATAAAGAGTAGTCATGAACAATACACAGCGGAGCTACATCTCGAAATTAAAAAGATATACATATAGAGTATCCATCTTCTAGAAGCTGATATTGCATGATGGTTGGAGATGAGGTCTTCAGAGCTCGAGAAACGACTTCAAAATCTTTAAAACTCGGGTAAGAGTGTAATATGATTGTACAACTACACTACCCAGAGGTCTTCGATGGCTCGTCGGTCATGGAATTGATGATCAGAATGAAGGCTTCATTGATTTCGAACAAGGACTTGATTGGACATTCAAGATGGTCGGGTATGAGGGCAAGAGACAAATTGCAAAGGGGTCGACTCAGGCTTGGTGGCAAACTTCCCTTGGACAATAGCATGAAAAATGATGAGACTTAGGAAGCATGGCATGAACATAAGTTTACGAGGCAAGAGGCAATGCAAACTCTCCATATGTTTGGAAGAATAACCAAACGGGAGAGGACACAGCTCTACGTAGCGAGAACAACTTCCTAAGGTCATATTAAATCCAAGGGTTTGATGAACAAACAGACATATGTGATTTATCCAAGGGTGACTCATTATGCTGCCAATAAAGAAAATACTTTTCCCTTCCTCTTTTTGGGGTATATTTGATTTTTTTTTTTTGTCTTTTTTTTAATATTTTTGGAAAAAGAATAAAATAATGTTACGTTACAAAGGAGGAACGAGTGTTGCAAACATACAAGTTCAAGGCACAGGGACAAGACTGATGTTTAGAGTGAGGACACTCGGGAAAAATCCTCCAGGGGCCAAAGGTGTCAAGACACAGAAGCAAACTGCTACAAGGCTGGCGTATAAGGTATGCAAACGCAGTTAACAAAGCACACAATGGTAACGTCCTTCAATGTGAGTTTAACGAGCCTAGAGAAGGTAAGCTCGATGGTTTTTCATATTTAGCACGTCTGAAAAAATGTAAAAGGAGACTCCATTGGGGTACCTTTTTCGAAAGTAGTCTAGTCGGTTTGAAAAAGGGGTAAACTAGCTCCGACAAGACATCTTTTCAAAACCATTTTAACGAGTGTGATAAAGACAAGATCACTCGACCATTTTTTCATTTTTAAGGAGTCTGAAAAAATCTTAACTATGGACTCCGTCAGGAATTTTCTTCGGGACCAATTTAATGAGTGTGAAAGAATAAGGTCACTCGACGATCTTTTCAGTTTTAGAGAGTCTGAAAAGAGCTTCACTATGGACTCTGTGGGGGTTCCTTTTTTGTAAGTTTAGTCCCTTAGGCCCGAAAAGGGGGTAAAATTATACCTGAGAGTACTCTTCTAAAGAATGGAAGTTCCATAGAGTATACCTTTGTTTGTACAGTTGACTATCCGAACCGAAAAAGGGATAAACTACTGCCGAACAGACGTGACTTCAAATTTCAGTTTAACGAGCGTGAAAGGCCACAAGATCGCTCGACAATATTTTCATGTTTAGAGGGTCTGAAAAGGGCTTAAAAGAAGACCCATTGAAGTTACTTTTCTCAATTAATCCGAATGAGATCGAAAAGAATAAATGCAGTCTCGTCGAATGTTGCTTTCAGATCTCAAAGTGAGCTTGAAAAACAACAAAGTTATCTCATGATCGACACTTTGTGGGTTGATGCCTGGCATTTCCTCATAATACCAGGCAAAAACGTCGTGGAATTCTTTAAAAAGATTTGTATAGAGTTGAATATCTCCGGGGGAGCAGTCAGCTTCGACGAAAACATTCTCCAAGACGCCAGGGTTTCAGGAGATATTGATTGGTATGGTTTCAATGATGGTTGCCATATTACCCACAGCATAAACTTCTTGGGTAGCTAAGAGATTAATAGGACAAGACCAATCTCCCATCATAGTCACGAGGAACTCTCTTACTTCAATTCGGCTTAACTCTGGGAGGAAGTATGATCTGTAATGAAGATCTTCCCAGGGTTTGTCCGGACTAGTCATTGCTTCAATTATTGCTTCATCAGAGGGCAAGACTAAGTCTAATGAATCGATGTGAGCGAGAGAACCCTGAGCCCAAATAGGCTCTAGAAGTGGATCGAACTCTTGTGCAAGAGCTGGATCAGTGTGGGCTAAAGTTTGCTGGACTAAAGAGTACACTACTTCAGCTACAGACAAGGGCATGGACATGCCTGGGTGCCCTGTCCCATCCATCGCGGCCGATGGGGAAGGAAGTATCCACAGATCGTCAAAGTAAGTCGTGCGGAATGACGAAACTTGAAAAATATCAACCTTATGGTGATTGGATATAAACTTGATGTCGCCTTGAGGGGGTGGGTAATCGAAAGTACCCATCAAATATGGGCACAAACCAACCCCTACATTGATGACACCTGGTTGAGGATTATCAATCATCGGGACCGTGGATGCCCCCAATGCAGGGTCAGGTCTGGAGAAAGACAATTGATCGATGGTCACTATCCGGCCCTCGTGTGGAAACAATAAGAATCGAAAAACTGTAGCAACCATAGCTTGCATGGCATAAGTCCAAATCCTTCCTAACAAGAGGTTATAGTCGAAGGGAGCATCGAATACCTCTACTTTGACACACACGATCTTCCCTCCTAACTGCACGGGGAAAGAAGGAACGATACCATGTGGTCAGAACGAATGACCATTGAAAGCGGTGAGGAGAGTAGGTGACAGAGACAAAACAAGCTATCCAATGGCCTTCCAACATGCCAACGACATAACGCATGCCAAGGCGTCCTCTTCAACCACCGTGCAGAAGATATTCCAAGTAAAAGTTTTTGTGGGATAAACCACTACTATCTGAAATGCTACGTGGTAAGGCAGACAAGGTTTTAACTCAGTTGTATCCAGCATGATTGTACCCGGATTACAAGTCTTGGTAGATCCTAAAGTGGTTAACAAGGCTTTCCTCTAGGAAGGGTATCTTTGGAGGACCTCGAAAGTGGACATCGCACAAGGGGTTTGTGATAAATCTTCCACCACAGAGTAGTTCTGGGCAGCCCTTGCGTTTGGGTTATGAGAAGCTTTTTTGAATGTGCCTTTGGGAATGCGTGTCATTGTTTCACCCAACGTCTTCTCAATCTGTAGAGGAAGATATGGGAGTTCAGCTTCTTTACCCTTCTCAGAAGTGCTTGGTTTATTATAGTCATGCACTCTAGTCAATATAAAAGCATCACCCCTCACCATATATACGTTCATGGATGTGGGGTTGTTCATCGGCAGAGGGGGTTCTTGGCTTCCCCCTTCCACGCTTGTAGAGGCTTGGGTCATATTTTTCCCATGTTGAAATGGATTGGCCAACACAGCAGGTTGTTGTTGCGTCACAAACTTTTGCGCTTCTGCAAGCCGAGGACATAGATGGGTTGGGTGGCCTTCCATGCACAAGTTGCATGGATACCTCGCCTTCTGTTTCTCAGTGTTGGCCCCGCCAGCATTATCGGTAGGTTTTTTATCCCCCTTACCCTTCTTTCGTTGTTTTTTCTTTCCTTCAGGCTACTGGGTGGCCTTTGGGTTAGTCAATTTCACTGTGTGTACCCCCAACGTTTTGGTAGGGGGAGCAGCCAAAGTAGTAGTTTGGTTGGCCGCTGTGTGTTGTATAGATAACTATTGCAACTGCTTCATCAATTGCACAGTGGGATTTCTTTGTGCTGAACCAACAATACCATTGGCATGTGGTCCAGCTCTCTGTCTAGTTTTATCAAGTATTGAGCATGGCGCATCTGGCAAGATGTTGTATAATAAACTGGACTGAGAATAGATGAGCTCAAATTGTTGAGCTCTCATGATGGTGTCTTCTTCGGAGAATACTTCTGATGTCATGACGTCTTTGGATAACTACGGGACCAAATACTTAAGGAACCACTCAAGCAGGAATGTTGGTGGGACTGGCACCTTAATTAAACTCTTTCAACATCTCCATTCTCGGATGTGATCAGAGATATGGTCCGTTGTTGTCTGTTTGAAATTGGCAAGTAGCTCTGTGCCAGCATCGTATCTCACAGGTAACTGGAAATGGTTTAGGAAAGCCATCGCCAGTTCACCGAAGGAATATTATCTTGAGTAATCGAGCTCAATGTACCATTTCGCGACACTCCCAATGAGAGTACGTTGAAATAATCACAACTGTACGAAGTCATCTTTCAACGAGTTAGATGAGAACCAAAGATGGAAGGTAGTCACATGATCTCCTGGATCTTCATTAGGCTTGGATTCGAACTTTGGGATGTCTGAAGGAAACTTCTTCGGCATAGGAGGCCAACGCAAATCGTGATAGATAGGGTCATTCAACAACCTTGTCAAATCTGGCAAGTGCAAAGTCGCCAGGAAGGGTAGTTTGAGTTGTTGGTGATAACCTGGGAAAAAGGGGCCTGGAGTTTGACTAGCACCAGGTTTCCAGGAAAATTCTGGCTGCTAGCCTAGATTCTAGTAGAAACCATGGCCCTGGCCAGCGTATGGATTTTGCGTATGTGGAGACATCATCGGCTGATTTCCAAAATAGGACATAGATGGTTGGGCATGCATTACGTTCGAAGGAATTTGTGAAGGGTTGCCCATGTCGGTCCAGTGGGGATAGGCATAGTAGTTTGTCCGGGGTTCCATTGATTGTAGAAATAATTACCCCAGATCAACATTCCAGATGAGGGAATGGATCCCTACCAAGAATTCCAAGGCCCTGATGCAGAAGAAGTTCCTAGGTTTTCCCCCTGTGCAAGAATAATACTCTGCGTAGGAATAGGTTTTCCAAAACTGGGATTGCCCCCAATCGGGAAGGAGGCTGATGAGGAGGCATTGTTACCCAACGTTCTGATCAAAGAAAATGGTGTCGAACCTACCGGCATATTATGCGAAGGTGCTCCTTCACTCCTCACTCCAAATAAACTATGGTGTGTAGGTTGCCCGACGGATTGCGGATGCGAGCCACTGAGTGAAGGGGACGAAGGAGGTATATGACCTCCCCCGTAAGGGAAAGCGTTAAAAGGAGCAGGAGTGCCCCCCATGTGACCTTACAGAGGAGTGTTAGAGCTCCCTGCCCCCAGCCCTAAAGTCTGTAAAGTGGACTAGGAAAGTACAGGACTTGTACCTGAACTAGGCATCTCGTATGAGAAAGGAGGGCCTGTCGCACTTGGTGTCAAAGGGGTTGTGGCCACCACCAGAGATGGGATCGGACCACTATGCGATGTGGAGGTAGTTGAGACCATGGTGGCTCAGACCAGTGACGGTGGGTTAGGAGGTAGAGACACTCCTGTGGTGACAACCGTAGTGGGAATTGAAGAATTCCCAGAAGGAGTAACAACATTTGTTTCCATTGCTGCATGCGACATTGTCTGGCACTCGTAAATATGAATCGGTATGATGGTGGGTGCCGAAAGATCAGTGGTGGAGGTTTCAACGAGACCAAAGGCTTTCTCTCCAAGGTATAAAATGGTGGATTCCTCTGGATGTTGGTCGGGCACAAATTCTTGTGACCTGGTCGCTTCAAAAGACCCTTGTTGGTCTAGCTTTCACCTTAGTGGTGGCAGGGGTGTCTCTAGTGTAATCGGTGGCAGGCCAAGAAGCCTTCATGACTGGCGGATCTCGTGATCCTCCACTATGTGAGGAAATCAAAGACACTCTAGGGTAGTCTAACCGTTCAAAAGTAACACACACTAAAAAATTCCCTATAAGATAAGACAATCAAAACACTAAATTACTTGGAAGAACAGTTACAACAACCAACACTAGAGCAACTTACCAGTGCAAGTGAAACTCAAAAATAGAAGCACCCTCCAGGTATACTCTGAAAAGCATGGCCTGATGTCTATCCTAGGTACCATGGTATGCCCCCACAGTCACCTATGTATGTCCCTAAAAAAGATAGGCAACTAGGTTTCCAACGCGCGAACAGTCACCAGGTGGGTACAGTTGAAAGTCGGGTAGACCACAATGAGCAGGGTATCGAGCTCGAAACTTGTCAAGGGTATCGAAAGCAAGTGGTCTGGAAAATAACTAAGGACCTCGAATGGATTCAAGACCCACGAAGCCCCGTGGTAAATGCAATCGACGGAATCCCAAAACAAGCCCTCTATATGTGTTCTCCACTACGATTGGTCCAGCTTTGGAGGGGATATCTCCACTACCTTTCCACACGCGACCTCGTTTTGATCCCTTATGTTAGAGGGGGGTCCTAGATAAATTTCACGAAACTGGACTTGGACACTCCCTAACTCAGACTCCAATGTTTGATTTTAATGGCCTTGAAGAGTTTCCTTTCCAACCTAATCCAAGGCCCTAATCCTGAACTAGTTGGTTAACCCTACAAATAGAAAAGTCTAATAAATTTTAGATTTAGCGTTAATTTTATGGCTTATCTTATGTCAAAGGGTATGAAAGTGAAACTAATGATGTTTAAAATACAAAAGTAAAAAATGAACAGAAAGATGGAAACAAAAATTTCACTTAACGCAAAATTTCAACAACTTTTCAAATTTTTTTTTTTTTTCTAAGATCTTTCGAATCAGAAAACTTAAAGAAGAATTTCACTCGACTAAGAGCTACTTATGATCTAAGTAAACTATCAATAACTTAAGAAAACAAAGATTTTTCCCTGGCTACTAATGCAAAATCACACTTTTCAACCAAACAAGAAAATGAAAGAGATTTTTTATTTATTTAAATGTTGATAAAGCAAAAAGGAAAAATACCAACAAGTAGAAAACCAAGAAAAACAATTCTGGCCTAATCGCAGATCACAAAGAATCACTTCAAGAAATCACAGACTAGCAACTTAAAAAATGACTCTCACACTTGTCTAAAAACTCTAAAGAAAAAATTTTAATGACAACTTTTAAATGAAAAAAGCAAGTTAAGGCTAAGATCAACCCTAAGCTACTTACTGCTAAGATAGAGATTCAAAAACCTGAGAGGTATAACTCTCGTCAAGGGAAAGGATGACTGCCTTACCCTCAATAAAAACTATATTGCACAAGCACACTACTGACAAACCAACAGCAAGCGTGTGCACGTGAGTTGTGTAAAGCTAGAGGGCATGTACACACGTGCTGGCCTTATACAGGCCACGTGTATCTCTAAAAATCTGAGAAAAAAAATAAAAACAGACAATCCAAAGCAGGAAGAGACCACTGATATTGATAACCAGGATCTCCTGAAGGCTTAGACACTCTTTTTAACAAAAAAGGCAAACAATGAAAGGAAAATTTTTGTAAAACAAACCAATCTGAAATAAGACTGCAAACAACCAAGACTCAGACAGAGTTCCAGAAAACCCCTGAAATTGACTGATTATAACAGGGAAAAGGATGACTACCTCAAAACTTTTATGGAATCTACATGCTACTGCTACTTCTTCAACTAACGTTCACATGTGTGCTATAAGAGAGTAGAGCGCGGGTACATGCGTGCAGACCTTATTCAGGCCGCATGTACCTCTGTGGGTCTCGAAAAAACATAGTCAAGCAAATAACAGAGACAACTAGTATGGAAAACCAGACTCTCTGCTAGCTCAGACTTTACAGAAACTCAAAAATAGGCAAGAAAACCAGTCTTTTAAAACTACCCAAAAAATAAAATTCCAAGAACCCTAGAGACTTCCCCAGTATGGTCGCCAATTCTGTTGTGAGGAAAATCCCCTTACGGACTAGCAAATAGGGTTATCTTATGCATGCAGATATGACCAAAAGAAATTTACTTTCTACTTTCGTCCCCAAACTTAAACCCCATTTCTTTTCAGCAAATACACGGTTAGATCAACATAGCTTGTTCTGGATGTTTGATGTCGATCCTTCCTCCCGCTTGATCGCTTGTTAGCAGTCCTCCTTTCAAAGATGACCTGTATTCAAAATAATCAACAAACTACACATGCATTTTACCTGCAGACTAATGGGTTAGAGATTCAAACATATATTTACTGTACTATGAAGAACTCATAAAGTGGGATGGGAAAAGTATTTCTTTATTACTTTGAATGAATCAACTTACAAATGTCACGATCGGCCACTGCTCCACAAACCTGATCCTGGGCTCCTCTTCAAATGTGCTCCAACTTATTTTCTTTGTATCTCTTCTGGCACAAGGATGGCTAAAGGGTTGGAACAATGGGAATATGCAATTGGGCAGAGTTTCTTTGCTATCTTTTTTTTTCTCTTCCAAATGGGACCCCTAACCCTTCTTTTATAGGCTAGAAGAAGCTATGGATTTGGACGAACCCTCGGCCATGCATGGCCGGGAGTTTCAGTTAACTCACCCAAAGTTGTGTGTTCCATCGGAAACTTTCCTTTTTCCATGCTTTTGTCGGTCCACATGGGTTGTTTTAGGTCAGCTAGCGTGTACACGCGTGCAGTAATGGAGTAGGGCACGTGGGCCCTTATAAAAGAGGTTTTTTAAAGAGTTGTTCAGCAGTTCTTTGGCAAAGAAGGGATCTAAGATGGCCTGATGCCAGGTAATCATGTATGGTGCAATTTAGGGTTATAACACATATCCAAAGGAATATTTTGTTGTGTGCACTGATGCATGCAAGGAGGGGCTTGGTGGAGTCCTTAGTCAAAAGGATCATGTGGTATGCTATGCGTATCGAAAATTAAAAGAGCACGAGAGGAATTATGCTACCCGTGACTTGGAGTTAGCAGTGATTGTACATGCATTGAAAAAGTGGAGGCACTACCTTGTGGGTAAGAAATTTGAGCTAAGGAAAGACCACTATGGTCTCAAGCATTTATTTGGATAGCCAACATTAAATGCCAGGAAAACTAGATGGTTGGAGTTTCTGAGTGAATATGACTTCAAAATTAAGAACATAAAGGGAAAGGAAAATCAAGTGGTTGATGCACTCAGCAAGAGATCTCATGAAGTGCATATTGCAACCATTAGAATGTACATGACAGATTTGAAAGACAAAGTTGTTGCAAAAGAAAATTCATATCATAATTATTTAAAAATAAAAGAGACATTACAACAAGGAAATTTTCAGCATAAATTTAATTATTATGATCTAAACGAAGATGTAATTCTCATGTACAAAGGTAAGGTGTATGTGTCGAATTCCAGTGAGATGAAAAATGAAGTGATGAAGGAGATACACATTGTGCCATATGTAGGGCACCTAGGATATCAAAAAATAATTGCAACAATAAGAAGCCAATATTTTTGGCTAGGAATGACGAAAGAAGTGGGTAATTACATAGCCAAATGTATGGAATGCCAAAAACTAAAGACATAACATAGACACCCAATAGGTTTTCTACAACCATTTCCCATTTAGGAATGGAAGTGGGAAGTTGTCTTAGTTGATTTTGTTACTAAGCTTCCCAGAATAGTGAAGAAACATGATTCCATCATGGTGGTGGTGGATAAGTTGACTAAAGCTGCGCATTTCATTCCAGTAAAAACTACACACAAGGCATCAAATATTGCAGATATTTATATGAGAGAAGTTGCTATGCTACATGGAGTTCTTAAGGAAATAGTTTCAGACAGAGATCCAAAGTTTACTTCCAATTTTTGGAAGGGTTTGTTCAAAGGCTTTGGGACAAATTTTAATCTTAGTACAACGTATCATCCAGAGTCAGATGGGAAAACATAAAGGACTAACAGAATAATTGAGGACATGATTAGAATGTATGTGATGGACCAACCATCAAAGTGGGAAGATTATATCCATTTATTTGAATTTTCCTACAAAAATGGGTATCATGCCTCCTTGAAAATGAGTCCATTTGAGGCATTGTATGGAAGGAAATGTAACACCCCAGTGATTTGGGATAATCCAGCAAACTGAGGAGTTGTTGGGCAAAAATTGCTAAAAGAAATGAAAGATCAAATGGAAAGGATTAAGAAGAATTTGAAGGCTGCCCATGATAGGAAGAAACGTTATGTAGATAGGAACAAAGTTTTCAGAGATTTTAAAGTGGGAGAACATGTGTTTTTGAAATTAAAGGAAAAGAGAAGTTCGCTAAGATTAGGAATTTTTTTGAAGTTGGAAGCAAGATATTGTGGTACTTTTGAAATATTAGAAAATATAGGGCCAATTTCATACATGTTATATTTTCATGTATCCATGAGAGCGCATAATGTATTTCCTGTATCATTACTTAAAAATTATGTACCTAATGCTAATCATGTCATTGATTGGAATGTGATCTTGGTGGAGCACGAAGGGGATTTCTGGGTGGAACCAATATGCATCCTGGACTGGAAAGTCAAAGTGTTCAGGAACAAAGCCATAGGTCTGGTAAAGGTTCAATGGACCTGCTACGGTATTGAAGATGCTACATGGGAGCATGAAGAAAACATGCAGGTAGAATACCCAAAAAAAAAATTAAGTTTGAAGAAGATAGAATGAAAGACTCCTATTGAGATCATTTCCTGTTTCCAAAATTTATTTCCCCTTTATATTTTCCCAACTTCTTTTTTTCCATTTATTTTCCATCTTCTATACCTACCCTTGTTTCTCTCTTTCCTTTTTTCTTTCTTCTATCCCTTTTCTAGTCACCATACTTAGTCATATTTCAAAAATTGATGGGTTCACAGGTAGGTGGCTTGGTAGGCCTTCATCCACATCCAATTTCCTATGTCATAAGTCCGACTGATCACCTTGTTACATTATACTTAGCCATTTTTTCCAACTTAGCGGGTTCACGGGTTTGAGCCTTCATTGTCGAAGTTCCACGATCTCCACTTTGTATCCAAAATTTTGTGATCCACATTACAACCATCATATTTGTCGCAGGTCCTAAGCCCCTAAAGTATTTTATTTCTCCTACATGCAAGTCCGACCGACCGCCTTTCTACACTTAACTTATTTTTTTATCATCCATAACCATGGGTTCGCGGATTTCTGAGCTAGCAGGTTCATGAAAAGCTTCATATTCAAAATTTTCTCTCGTCTGTGACCGCCATTCTCGTGCTTTTCCCAATATGCGTTAAATGTTGTTTAATTCTAACAATTGATTGTGCATGATCTAAAATGATTTTCATTGATGGCAAAAGAATCGAGGAGATTACTCATTAAATTGCATTGATTCACCATTTTCCAAAGGATTATATTATTTTCATCTCTCCGAAAAGATTTATTTCAAGTTATTATCCAACTATAAAAATACTCCCGTCAACCTAATGGCAACAACAACTAGAAAAAAAATTATGGTGATACTTTAAATATGTTTGGTCGTGAAGACCAGTACTTTCAGTGGTCTAGAGAAAATTCATATTATTCCTCTCCTCTTGCACAGAAAGATGTAATCTAGGAATCTAGAATCGCTCGCGCAGGGAGTGTTCCTGAGGTTTTTTAGTGTAAGGAACTTGTTGCATGGTGCATGGAGAAGCACATGCCAAGCCAAAGAATTATACAACTCCAAGATCGTTTGTCCATTTCCCTTTCACCACAAGTTTTTAACAAAATGTTGAAGCTCCCAGAGCCAACCCTTACATTCAAAGGAGAAGAATGTAGATATTTTTTGAATAAACATAAAAATGGCCTTGACCTCCTGCCTAAATATTTGGAGAATCCTACGTCTATTCCAGAAGACATAACCATGATCTAGGTCGACTCTTTTAAAAACCCCTTTCGACAATTTGTGTGGTTATTCACTAGGTTGACAGGTCATGAAAGAACTTCTACCATCTCTTGCATGATTTTATATATTTTATATTTTACACTGAAAGAGCAACCCATCTTTGACTGGGTAAAATTGATTTCTATCGAAATATCTTCCCAGTTATCACACTATAAAAGGGACAAAAAATTCTTTATGGCTTCCTATTTGGTATTTTTTATAGTGTGTTGTGGTCAATTTCCAAACTTGACCATAAGTAAGAGGGTGAACTATGAAATAGATCCAGTTACCTTCTGGTATTAGACATTGTGGAGAGATAATGCCCCTTTGTATTTTTACGAAGTTTACAATGATTTTGTCTCAGTCTTCAAAGGGTTGTTGTTGGGTGAAAATACTCCAAAGATATCTAACCAGGCTAACAAATTATTAGAGAAAAAGGGAACGATAGAACAAATTGAAAATCACAGTGTCATAAGGATATTATGTTCCAAAGAAAATCCTTCGTTTCTTCCGTATCATGTATCTAAAAAAATATTTATTACAGAGGTGGAAATGCAATATAACTTCTGGCTACAATTTTTCCATGAAAAAAGAAAACAACAATTTATCCCCTTTCCATGGAAGATTGGAGATTCAATTTTTAGAAACATAAATAAAATTGACGAGTTTCCAAGTCATTTCAACAATGTGAACTTAAAGTATGCTAAAAAGATAAAGGGCTTTGATCCTAACAAAATATTTGTAGAACACATGCTTTCGGTGGGATTCAGTAACTCGTTCATCAAGACTACCTTGAATGAAGAAGAAGAAGGTAACAACCAAAGTAGTCATGTACATGAAGCTCATGACCTAGAAACATTACTCAGTACTAATGAGTTTTATGAGAAAAAAGGAAAGGGTATCAGTGAAAGGAGCACCCAGTCTCTAGTTGTTACTCCCAAAAATACCACATCCCAGAGAAATGATCCAATGGCTCATTCAGTTAGAAATATTGCCAACGGTAGTTCAAGCGGCAGAGGAGAGAAGAATCCCCCCCTGGGAAAATCGAGAATTCACATAAGGCACATGTTAAAAAGAAAAGGAATAACTTAATACAAGAGGAAGAGGACAACCTTAAAGAAAACGACATCCAAAACTTTTCTCTAGATGACATGGAGCTAGAGGTGGATATTGAGAAAATATTTCCCGAGATGGAACAACCATAAAATATAATTTAACAAAATTCTTTTTTGGAAATTGTTGCAAATGAGACTTTTAGTGAATAGGAATCCTTCACTTTTCAAAGTGTTATTTTTGATGAGTCTAAAATATTGATTATAGAAAGAGGTCATCAGAAAAACAAAAAGGGAAAATATCGCTCAGTGGTTGACCTGAAAGACATGTGACCATCCCAAATCTCTAAAATTCACAGGACAATTGGGGATTCTCTTGACGATTCTATTGATGGATTAGGAGCTGAAAATGCTAAGTTAAAAGAAAGGATCAGAGAATTGGAAAATTCCTTAATGCCTCTTCCAATCCTGGAAAGTCCTTTGTTAATGGTCAAACCAATCACACCTTCCATTTAGTTGAAAGGATATTCAAGTCTACTCACAACGATTCGAAGTTATGTAAAAAAAAATATTAAGAAGAGAATGTCACTAATAACAAAAGCATGGGAGGCATCAAAAAATATTGTTTCTTTTGGCTCAAGGGAACATGCCTTTCATGAGTATCCACAAGCTGATTTAAATAAAGAATAAGGTTTCTACGTTGATGTTGCCTTTACATTTGGAATTAAAGTCTCAAACATGACAGAATTGAAAAGAAGAGAAGAGGATTTTCATTCTCCAAGTCGAATAAAACAACTAAATGCTTGTTGGAAGGAAAAGATTAAGAATTTGAGTAACATTGTCCAAGCATGCAGCAAAGCCATACTAAAAATAGAAGAACTGTTCAAAAGAGTCATGGAGATAGATCTAGCAGGAGGCACTAACGAGGTACAAGACCCTAAGTTATTTCTCAATTCAATGTTTCTAACAAAGCAACAAGTTGAAGAACAGGTTGAGATATTTAAGGGGTTATACTCGAATATAATGAAGAAGAAATAGACAATTGGCTAGTTGATTATTCCGTGAAAAATTAAGATATTGAGGAGGCAGTACATGGTATTTCTCATGACTTAAGAGACTTGGAAGGTGAATTATTCAACATTAAAATAAGGCATGAAATAAACATCGCACCAATGAAAAACTACATTGAATATTGGCTTAAAAAGGCAATTGACAAATTAACCAAAAAAGGGAAAGAAACAATTGAGGCGGTTCCTATAACCATCAATGAAGACAATAAAAGGACAACATGAAGAAAGTGAAAGAGGAGAGAGACCATCATAGTAAGTTAATTATGATCATATCTTTCTTTCTTTATCATTTTTTCATCCAATTACTCCACTTCGTTGACTATAAAGGTTTAACCAAAATATGATAACTTCTCCCTATCTTCTTTTCTAGGTATTGCTACTATGTCATCGCCCACCATATTCTTTCCATTGCTTCCTTATTGTTTATATTTTCTTTATGGTCATCGGGAGCCCCAATCCTAGTCCTAAGGACAAACACATTTAAATTTCAAGGCTTTGTAACAAACTCTATATTTTTCATAAATCCCAAGAGAACTATTTTGGGATCAATTTTGATTGTATTTTATAACTCTGAGTTTTGAGTATAAAGTATTTGAGATTGATCTATCATTATCTTCATTTGATCTCCCCATGTGTTTACTCTATTAAAGTTCTCTTATGCATGCAGACCATCTTCTTTTATTTTATGTGATCAGAAATATTTAGTTTAACTATAATGGATGTGAGGAAATTTTGTCTATATTTTTCAAGTATATGAAGTGTGAGGTTCTCGATCATCGCTCAGGAACTCTTTTTAAAAATATAAGTTTTTTTCTTTCTTTTTACCTTTTTTGCAATATTTATATTTCTTTGAATATCACAACGGACTTTTTCAAAGTCCTATATTATAAAAAAATCTAGAATTCCAAGAAAATATTAAAACAAAGAGGAGTACCACCTCCATAAAAACGCAGGGGGGATTTGTATCCCCGTGAGGTTTCTATTTCGATCTTAATGGATTAAACGTCAAAATGTTTGGCGACCATACTGGGGACTTGAATTGAAATTTGAAATCTGGTTTAGCATCTTTTGAAAGATACATGACTTTTCCCCATGCTGATCAACCCCACCTGGAAATTGGATTAAATAATCAACGAAGCATCTTACATCAGCTATATAATCTGGTAATAATGACAGACGATACCATAAAAGAATTGGAAATATCTTGGAAGACATTGGTCCAATAAGAAGACAGAGAAATCCTCCGTAGACATCGGAGAGACGAGCGACAAGATCGAAGAAATGAAAGACTAGCTAGAGCAGCACAAGAACAAGGTCGGGATTGAAGCTAGACGAATACAGGGACCCATTACCAGAAGTAAAAGAAAGTAACTCTATATTTCAAGAAGTGGAAAACATATTCCTGAAATATCTCTGGTCATGGTGGGAAGAAATGAACAACCACGAGAAGAACCACGAAGAGAACTTCATGAAGAAAGATAAGGAGGCGGAGGAGGTGCTGCAAGAAATCAAGAAGACCTAATATTTGGAAACCGAAGAAGAGTAAGGTATTCCCCCTTAAATATTCAAGGTGAGCAACATGACCTCCTTGTTCTCCCTAAGGGTACCTTGAAGGAATTTTCGGGAGATGGAACAATTGATGCCAAAAGAAATCTTAACTTATTTCTTGATGTTTGTAATTTTTATCGTGAAGAATATGACGATGCAATGGTAAGGTTATTTCTTCAGACCTTATCAGGGAGAGACTATGAATGGTATACTACATTACATAGTAGGTCAATTGGCTCATTTAATGACCTCGAAGCCATGTTCCTGACTATGTTCACTCCTCCAGTTGCATATCATACCCTTCTCACCAATTTTACCCAAATTGGTTTGAAGAAGAACGATAGAATACGAGATTTCAATCTCAGGTTCAATAAAACTTTAAGTAAGATTCCAAAAGATAAAATACCTAATGACCCAGTGATATTTGGTTTTTATAAGAATGCAATGCCCCCAAATGTAAAATATGCTATCAGAACATCCCAGATGGATACCTTGGAGGAAGAAATGATTAATTCCACTGAGACGGAAGAAATTATGATTGAGGCAGGTGTTGACCCCAATATTATCTTGGTAAAATTGGATAGGCAACTGGGAGGTCTAAATATTGATGATCAAGGAGCTTCTATCTCAATAAGGAATGAAGAAAATAAGTCATGGCCCATCCAAAATCAAACAATTGGAGGAGGATTTTTTAAGGGAATCATGCCAGATGTGAAAGTAGACCTTGTTGTAGCACTATAAACCAAACAAAGAATTGAAATTGCACAAATGAATAGAACCATCAGGCAGATGCAGAATGAGATAATCATATTAATAAGGGGATATAATCATGTAGAAAATCTGAGAATGTCGATCCAAGAGCAAAGAAGGAACCCTGTCCAAGAAAACAGAGTAAGGTTTGAAAACATGGGTAATCCGCAAATACAAAGGGTTCCAGACAGGAAACCAACCCCAAATGCAGTTGTTTTGGATGATGTATATGATGAGAAAATGGTTGAGCAAGGGAATGATTATTTACTTGATGAAATTTCTGAAGCTATACAAATGGATGGATGCGAGACATCCATATATATATTTGAAGAAGGCAACAATGACCTTGACTAGCAAGAGAATGTTGCCCAGACATGCACGTTTGTAAATAAATCCAAGAATAAAAACGATTCTAAAAATGAAAAGAAGAAAGATAAAGAAAAGGTGAATGAGAAAAAGGAAAATGAAAATGTGATAGATAGTGTTGGAAGCAAGAAGCAACATCTGATGTCAAACATGACTCAGATGAAATACAATGTTGTAGAGGACTTGAGTAAGCTAAGGATAACTTTCCCTTTCACAGAAGTAGTAAAGATCCCTCAACAAAGGGAGAATATTTTGAGATTGTTGGATGACCCATCTTGAAAAATGGAGGTTGTTGTTATAAGTCCGAAACAAAGCCATAACACATCAACTGTCAAGTTGAGAGGTAAAATCCCACCCTTTTATATTTCAATTGAAAATCATGATGTTTCCCTTCATAATTGCTTAGTTGATATTGGTGTGACCAATAATATTATGCCATTGGCGGTCATGGAGGCATTGGGAATGAACTGCACCAAATATTATGAGATCGGTGAAAGTATATATTGAATTGATTCCAGACAAGTGCCATCTTATGGAGAAATCAAAGATTTTTATGCTTGGATCACAACGGCTCCACATATTATTACAGTTTTCAATATTATTGTAGTAGACCTTCCTCTTGCATATGGAGTTGTTTTAGGAAGAGATTGGTCCTCTATGATCAAAAGATACATAATGAACGATGGAAGCTACATGATGCTACTAGATAAAGGAGGAGCGATGATTAAGGTCCCTCATGAACTCAGGATACCCTTCTCTTTCAAAAAGAAGGATAATGAATTAATGGAAGATTATATAGATGCAGGAAACAAAAACTATGTTATCCTAGACATGGATCAAAATGAAGACCTAGAGAAAACCCAAGATATGAAGAATCAAGAGCATCAACTTGAAGGATGTTGGAAGATGTCATTTGATGGATCTTGCTCAAGTTCTAGGAGTGGAGTTGGAATTTTCCTTGTTAATCCAGGAAAGATTGTGCACCCACATGCTATCAGACTTGAATTTGCATGTACCGATAATGAGGAAGAATACGAAGATTTGATTCAAGGAATAATCCTTGCACAAGAAATGAAAATAAAACATCTAATTGTGATTGGTGACTCTAAGTTGGTGATAAATCAAGTTACCTATAGGTATAAAATTAAAAAAGAAAGACTCAACTTATATTTCAAAAGAGTTAACGAATTGATGGAAGCCTTCAGCTCTTTCAACATTTCTTTCATCCCAAGGGGCAAGAATCAGAAGGAAGATTCATTAGATTTCAGGGCCTTATTATCAAACTCAGATGATGTTCAAAGAAAAACATATTTTCAAGTAAAAAGAGTATTCTGACCTTTTGTATCTGATTACCAAGAATATTTACAAGTATTTGAGAATGATGAAGAATTGGAAAAAAAATTGTTGAACGATGATGATGATGAAGAAAATCACATAACTGTTGTTCCGAGGGATTGTATTCAATATGAGTTTCTTTTTACAAGATACAATCATGCTAAAAATATCTTGGAAGAAACTTCTCTCTGAAAGGTCCAAGAAACAAGAAAAATTAATATTGGAACTAAGAGTTCCCCAAAATATGTCAACTTGGGAGTTGATTACACAATTGAAGAAGTTGATAAATATGTTGCATTATTTAAATAATATCTTAATGTGTTCATATGGAGTTATGATGATTTGAAGGTTTATGATAAAACAATATTTCAGCATATTATTCCCTTGAGAGAAGGGGCAAAGCCGGTCAAGCAAAATATAAGGATGATGAACCCCAAATTAAAACCACTAGTAAAGATTGAATTGGAGAAATTAAAGAAGGATGGAATAATATACCCCATTAGACATTCTGATTGGATTTCAAATCCTGTGATAGTAAGAAAGAATACTATGGAGATTCAGATGTGTGTAGATTTCAGGGATCTTAACAAATCGAGTGTAAAGGATAATTATCCTTTACCTAACATGGAGTTTCTTCTCCAACAAGTCACTGGATCAGCCTGCATGTCCATTTTAGATGGCTTTCTGGGTATAATCAAGTCTTGGTTGCTAAAGAAGACAAAGCAAAGACAACATTCATAACACCTTGGGAGACATATGCATATGCTAGGATTCCCTTTGGTTTAAAGAATGAATGAACTACATTTCAGAGGGCTATGGATCGTGATTTTGAGGGGTTGATAGGAAAATTCATGGTGGATTATCAAAATGACTTAATAGTACACTCAAAAACAAGGAGTGATCACATTCATCACCTGAGGAAAGTTTTTGACAGGTGTAGATTACATGGTGTTTCCTTGAATCCAAATAAATGTTTATTTGTTGTAACTCAAGGAAAACTATTGGGTCATATTGTATGCAAGGAAGGAATCTATAAAGGTCTTGAAAGAGATAAATCTATAAATGAACTTAAACTGCCATCATCTAAGAAGGGAGTTCAATAATGTTTTGGCAAGATCAACTTTGTACGAAGATTTGTCCCTGACTATGAAAGTATTGTGAAGTCGATAAATTTATTGTTGAAAAGGGACCAAAGGTTTGAATGGACCAAAGATACACAAGAATATTTTAATAATATCAAAAAGACAATCTCTACAGCTCCATTACTTAGTAGCCAAAGAGACTTCATCATTTATTCGTTTGCTACAGAAACAATTTTTGCATCTATTCTTACTTAGAGGAATACCAAGGGTGACGAACTGTCGATTAGCTTCATGAGAAAGACCCTTCATGATTACGAATTGAGATATTCAGAATTGGAGAAATAAGCCCTATCTCTTGTGAAGGAGGTGATGCACTTTCAGACTTACATATTAAATTCTCATGTCATTGCTTATGTACCATCCTCTCCTATGAAGATTCTTTTAAATCAACAATTGAGAGAAGGAAAATGGGCAAATTGGCTGGCAAAAATTCAAGAATATGACATTGAAATTAAAATTTTAAAGGCAGTCAAAGGACAGGGTTTATGTAAACTCATTGCAAATAGTGATTCTTTGTATGGAATGATTTCAATCTTAGTAGGAGAACCCATCACAGATTCATAATGGTATAGATATATTATATTCTACTTGAGGTTTGGACAATTTCCAATCTCCATGAACTCTAAAGAGCAAAGATCATTGAAGATAAATTCGAGTCAATATGTGATGATTGTTGATATATTGTTCAGGAGGAAATATGATGGTATATTGCTGATATGTTTTGATGAAAGGAAAGCTCAAGCATTGATGAAATAATTCCATGAAGGAATATGTGGTGTACATTTTGCACCTACCGCCACCGCCCATAAGATAATAAGAGTTCTATTTTATTGGCCATCAATTTTTAAAGACTCATATGCTACAATAAGGAAGTGTGTATCTTGTCAACAATTTTCAGGGACAATGAAAAAATCTGCAATGCCATTACAACCTATATCTGTAGAACAACCATTTTCCCAATGTGGGCTCAATGTCGTTGGACCAATAAATCCAAAGTCAAGCAAAGGACATATATATATATATTCTCACCGCTACAGATTATTTTACAAAGTGGCCAATAGAAGTGGCATTAAAAAGGGTTGATTCTAAAGAGTTGATTAGGTTTCTCAAAGATAATATTTTATCAAGATTCAGTGTCCCAGAAAAATTCATCACTGATAATGGGTTGATTTCATTGGTTCAAAATTCAAAGAATTTTTTGGAGAATATGGAATTGTTATGGGGCAATCATCAAACTATTATCCACAAGGGAATGGTCTTATAGAATCCACCAATAAGACGCTCATTTAAATATTGAAGAAAATTGTTGATAAGAACCAAAGAAATTAGCATTAAAGTTGACCGATACATTATGGGTGAGAATAACAACTCCAAAAGATAGCACTGTGATGTCTCTGTATACATCGGTTTATGGGAAAGAATAAAAAATGCCAATCAGCCTTGAGCTGAATGCCTTGAATTTTGTAGTCAATACAGAGGATGCAAAAGATTTTTCACCTATGAAAAAGACGGTCAATTAGTTATTGAAATTGGAGGAGGAATGAAGTAAAGCCATGAATAGAACTTCTCAGTGACAACAAAGTATCAAAAGCTATTTTGACCATAATACAACCATAAAGAATTTTCATAAGGGTGAACTAGTTTTACTCTGGAACAAATTTAAGGAGAAACCATCAATGCACACAAAATTCGAAGCACTCTGGATTGGACCGTACATCATTGAAAAAATCCCAGGTTTTAATTCTTATAAGCTCAAAGATATGAAGGGTAAAATGTTAATGGTGCCTGTTAATGGGAAACATTTGAAAGGCTTCTTCACCTGACATTTTATCATTTCCTTGTACATAATTTTCTTTTACATAGTTTGTATATTCTTACCATTGACTCCATAGCCCAATGGATGGAGGAACCTGTCATGAAGATTCTAGATTCTTGATAACACACAGGGGGTTATTATCCCACAGTTGGAGCCAGTTGTTGAGATCATTTCCTATTTCCAAAATTTATTTCCCCTTTCTATTTTCCCAACTTTTTTTTTCCATTTCTTTTCCCTCTTCTATATCTACCCTTGTTTCCCTCTTTCATTTTCCCCTTCTTCTATCCCTTTCTAGTTACCATATTTAGTCGTATTTCAAAAATCGACGAGTTCACGAGTAGGCGGGTTGGCAGGCCTTCATCCCCATCCAATTTCCTATTTCATAAGTCCAACCGATCACCTTGCGACATTATACTTAGCCATTTTTTCCAACTTCGTGGGTTTGCGGGTTCAATCCTTCATTCTCCAAGTTCCGCGATCTCCACTTTGCACCCAAAATTCTGTGATACACATTACAAACATCAGATTTGTCACAGGTTCTGAGCCCCAAAGTATTTTATTTCTCCTACATGCAATTCTGACCGACCACCTTTCTACACTTAACTTATTTTTGATCATCCATAACCGTGGGTTTGCGGGTTTCCAGGCTAGCGGGTTCATGAAAAGCTTCATACTCAAAATTTTCTCTCGTCCATCCTTGCAATTCTCATTTTTTTCCCAATATGCATTAAATGTTGTTTAATGCTAATAACTGAGTGTGCAAGCTCCGAAAGGATTTTCATTGATGGCAAAAGACTTGAGGAAATTAATCATTAAATTTCATTAATTCTCCATTTTCCAAAGGATTATATTATTGTCATCTCTCCAAAAAGATTTATTTCAAGTTATTATCCAGCTGAAAAATGTTCCCATCAACCTAATGGCAACAACAACTAAACAACAATTTTGTGGTGATACTTTAAATGTATTTGTTTGTGAAGACTAGAAATTTCAGTGTTCCAGAGCATATTCATATTAGTCCTCTCCTCCTTCATAGAAAGACGTAATTTGGGCATTTGAATCGCTCATGCAGGGTGTGTTCCTGATGTTTTTGACTGTAAGTAACTTGTTGCATGGTGCGTGGAGAAGTATGTGCCAAGCCAGAGAATTATACAACTCCAATATCGTTCCCCCATTTCCATTTCACCGTAAGTTTTTCGCAAGATGTTGAAGCTCCCAGATCCAACACTTACGTTCAGAGGAGAAGACTACATATATTTTTTGAAGAAAGATAACAGTGGCCTTGAACTCCTTCCTGAATATTTGGAGAGTCATGTGTTTATTCCAGAAGACATAACCAAAACCCAGGTCGACTCCTTTAAAAAATCGTTTCGATAAATTGCATGGTTGTTCACCAAGTTAACAGGTCAGGAAAGCATTGCTACCATCTCTCGCATGATTTTATATATTTTATATTTTATAGTGAAAGAACATGCCATCTTTGACTGGGGAAAATTGATTTCTATCGAAATCTTGTCCCAATTATCACACTATAAAAGGGACAAAAAATTCTTTCTGGCTTCCTATTTGGTATTTTCGATAGTGTATTATTGTCAATTTCCAAACTTGACCATAAATAAGAGGGTGAACTATTAAATAGATCCAGTTACCTTCTGGTATCAGGCATTGTGGATACATAATACCCCTCTGTATTTTTATGAATTTTACAATGATTTTGTCTCAGTCTTCAAAGGGTTGTTGTTGGGTGAAAATACTCCAAGGATATCTAACCATTCTAACTAATTCTTAGAGAAAAAGGGAATGATAGAACAAATGGAAAATCACAGTGTCATAAGGATATTATGTTCCAATGAAAATCCTTCTTTTCTTCCGTATCATGTATCTGAAAAATTATTTATTACAGAGGTGGCAAGGAAATACAACTTCTGGATACATTTTTTCCATGAAAAAAGGAAAAAATAATTTATCCCCTTGCCGTGGAAGATTAGAGATTTCATTTTCAGAAACATAAATAAAATTGACGAGTTTGCAAGCCATTTCAACAATGTGAACTTAAAGTATGTTGAAAATATAAAGGACTTTGATCCTAACAAAATCTTTGTAGAACACATGCTTTCAATGGGATTCAATAACACATTCATCAAGAATATCTTGAATGAAGAAGAAGGAGGTAACAACCAAAGTACTCATGTACACGAAGTTAGTGACCTAGAAACAATACTTAGTACTAATGAGTTTTATAAGAAAAAATTAAAGCGTACCAGTGAAAGGAGTGCCCATTCTCCATTTGTTACTCCTAAAAATACCACATCCCGGAGAAATGCTCCAACAGCTCACCCAATTATAAATATTTCCAACAGTAGTTCAAGCGGCGGAGGAGAGAAGAATACTCTCCCTAGGAAAATCGAGAATTCACATAAGGTACCTGTGAGAAAGAAAAGGAAGAACTTAATACAAGAGGAAGAGGACAACCTTATAGAAAATGACATCCAAATATTTTCTCTAGATGACATGGAGCTAGAGGTGGATATTGAGAAAATATTTCCAAAGATGGAACAACCAGAAAATATAACTCAACAAAATTCTTTATTGGAAGTTGTTGCAAATGATACTTTTAGTGAAGAGGAATCCTTCACTTTTCAAAGTGTTATTTTTGATAAGGAGTCTAAAACATTGATTGTAGAAATAGGTGATCAAAAAAATAAAAAGGGAAAATCTCTCTCAGAGATTGACCTGAAAGACATGCAGTCGTCCCAAATATCTAAAATTCACAGAGCAATTGGATATTCTCTTGACGATTCTATTGATGGATTAGAAGTTGAAAATGCTATTAAAAGAAAGGATCAGAGAATTGGAAAATTCCTTAATGCCTCTTCCAATCCTGGCAAGTCATTTTTCAATGGTCAAACCAATCACACCTGCCATTAAGCTGAAAGTATATTCAAGTCTACTCACAACGGTCCGAAATTATTTAGAAAAAAATATTAACAAGAGAATGTCACTAATAACAAAAGCATGGGAGGTATAAAAATATATGGTTTCTTTTGGCTCAAGGGCACATGCCTTTCATGAGTATCTGCAAGATGATTTAAAGAATGAAGAAGGTTTCTATGTTGATGTTGTATTTCCATTTGGAATAAAGTCTCAAACATCACAAAATTGAAAAGAAGAGAAGAGGATTTTCCTTCTCCAAGTCTAATAAAACAACTAAATGCTTGTTGGAAGGAAAAGATTAAGAATTTGAGTAACATTGTCCAAACATACAGCTAAGCCATACTAAAAAGAGAATAACTAATCCAAAGACTCATGGAGATAGATCTAGCAGGAGGCACTAACGAGGTACAAGACCCTAATTTAATTACCAATTCAATGTTTCGAACAAAGCAACAATTTGACGAACAAGTTGATATTTAAGGGCTTATTAGCTGGAATGTTTTATGGCATACTCGAATCTAATGAAGAAGAAATAGACAATTGGCTAGTTGATTATTCCATGAAAAATCAAGATATTGAGGAGGCAATATCATGACTTAAGAGACTTGGAAGGTGAATTATTCAACATTAAAATCAGGCATAAAATAAATGTCGCACCAATGAAAAACTACATTGAAGATTGGTTTAAAAAGGCAATTGACAAATTAACCAAAGAAGGGAAAGAAACAGTTGATATGGTTCTTATAACCATCAATGAAGACAATAAAAGGACAGCAGCAAGAAAGTGAACGAGGAGAGAGACCATCATAGTAAGTTCATGCTGATCATATCTTGCTTTCTATATGAGTTTTTCATCCAGTTACTCTGCTTCTTTGACTATAAAGGTTTAACCGAAATTTGACAACTTCTCCATGTTTTGTTTTCCAAGTATTGCTACTCTATCATCACCCACCATCTTATTTCCACATCTTACTTCTTGTTTATATTTTCTTTATGGTCCGTGGGAGCCCCAATCCTAGTCCTAAGGACAAACACATTTAAATTTCAAGGCTTTGTAATAGAATCTATATTTTTTAGAAATCCCAAGAGAACTACTTTGAGATCAGTTTTGACTATATTTTATAACTCTGAGTTTTGAGTATAAAGTATTTGAGATTGGTCTATCATTATATTTATTTGATCTCTCTGTGTGTTTACTCTATTAAAGTTCTCGTATGCATGCAGACTATATTCTTTTATATTATGTGATCATAAATCTTTAGTTTAACTATGATGGATGTGAGGAAATTTTGTTTATCTTTTTCAAGTATATGAAGTGTGAGATTCCTGGTCATCTCTTAGGAACTCATTTTAAAAATAAAAATAAAATTATTTCTTTTTAACTTTTATGCAATCTTTATATTTCTTTGAATATCACAACGGACTTCCTCAAAGTCCTATATTATAAAAAATCTAGAATTTCAAGAAAATATTAAAAAAACTAGGAGTACCATCTCTATAAAAATGCAGGGGGATTTGTATCCCCGTGAGGTTTTCGTTTTGATCCTGATGGATTCAAGCATCAACAACTCAGTTTTGAGCAATTAGATTTCTAGAACCACATCTCAGAGTCTTGGCCATCTGCATTGCGAACCTTGATAAACAAATGGAACATTCCTTGGGTTAGCCCTGATAAATGGATGGCACATCCCTTGGGAATTCCTGATAAATAAATGGTGCATTCCTTGGGTCGACGAGTTGAGAGGAACATGAGATTTTGGTTGGAAGTATTGCTGGAGTTGTTAAATTGCATGAATTTTATTTCTAGGTATTGTGATGTAAATTTGCATATATTCATGTCAGAATAGAATGCACCGAGGATGGCGTACAATTGTAGGGGAGGGGGAATGTAAAATCCCCATTGTTACAAGGGAAAAACTCTCTATGGCCAAGGGTAAAGCAAAACAGACAGGTATGACTATAGAAATCAACTCAATTCCAACATATGCTATACACCAATGTGTAATATAAGAAAGAGGCCTACCTCGATCCAACGTTTGATGATGTTCCACCATTGAGAACTTTGACCCAAAGTTTTATACCTGCAAGAAGTTCTCAACAATCAAGCAATGAAAGCATATAGTGATAATAAAAATGGGTTAACACATTAGATAGCATAATCCATTAATAAACATTACAAACACGCCCATGGATAATAATCATATATTTGCAAGATACCAATAGGACGGGAAAGGAGTATTTCTATTAATAATTGGTCAGCAGAAGTGACAACATTACAGACTTCTGTGTTGGCACGATTCAAAACCAAGAAACCAAGTTCCTTCCAGCTGGGTCTCCAACACTTCAATCCTCCACCAAAGGCAAGCTCATAGGAAAGAGGCAATGAGGTCCTCTCAACAATAAGGGAAGAGCTTGGGGGCTGAACACTATGTTCAGAATTGAGGTACAAAGAGATGCAGACTCAATATGAAGTAATTTCTCCAGAGTAACTTTGCTCTCAAATTTGAATTCTTTCTCCTCTTTTCCATAGATCAAAATTGTGCTCTTATAGCCTTTCGAATGCAACTGAAGGGTCGAGTCGGAACGTTTCCAGTATATGGAAGGCCAAGGATCAGAGATCTCCTGCCGTGACATGGAAACCCGACTTCATTTTGTATTTTCTGGCACAAATCTTGATATATGGGAGCTATAGTGGAATAGCAAGTGTATACACATATTGCAAAGAAGTTAGGGAACGTATATGTGGAAAACTATATTTTTTAGCTCTAGATTCATCAAAAAGGGATGATAAGTCTGTATAGGGAAATGGAAAAAGGCCCTCTGTGCAAGATAGCAATGGTGAGGAAAATCTTGATATAACAGATGCCCCCTAATGTGTGAGATCAGAGGAGTATCTGTGATGGCCGAAATACATTATAAATAACCCAAAAGTGGAGTGGTAGAGAACCAGTTGGATGAACTCAATTGCTCATTACATTATGTACTGACTTTACATACATGGCTGCCAAGAATACAATGCAGATCCATGTGGAAAATATACCAAATAAGTGTTCATGGCCATGAATAGGCAAATATAAATGCGGTTACATGCCAAGAGCTTTCATAGTCATGAACAAGGCCCAGTGAAACCAGTCTCAAAAATCAATCTGAAGATATCTATATACCATGGAGTACAATCTGATCTCCCATGATCACTGAAGTCAAATAGGTATTGGTTCAATGAAATGGAAGCAACAACTCAGGAAAGTTGTGGCCACATAATGATGTCTTCAAGTCTTCTACACTATCCACCAATGGTGCAAGTCTACATCATGTGAATAGATGAGTTGATTTCGAACACGATGAGACATCGTTTGATTACCGGTCATTGAGGTAAACCATTAACAAACGCGAGACAACCTACCGATGATGAAAGTAGGTATCAAGGCACCAAGTACATCTCTACAAATGTGAATAAAGGAGTTGGTGTCGAACACTTGAGAGATTCATTGATCAAGAGACATTGATGTATTCCCATCTACCAATGGCGAGAGAGCCTGCCACTAATGACTGCAAGCCTCAAGGTACTCGTAAAACTCTAGGTCTCGTATCCAGAATAAATGAGTTGAAGTCGATGGAAAGAGACCCGCTGAAAGGAGAGAATTAAGGCATCTCTCATCAGTCAGCACAAGGAACAAAGCAGGAGCTTCATGATTTGGTGGATATCAGATGAAGAACATGTTCATGAACCAACGATCCTGTGCGTCTTTTGCGTGTGCCAAATGCAAGCGGTACATGAAAAAGATCCTCTGAATAGCAGCCAATGATGAAAACTACTGACAAAGGATAGGAAACCACCAATAAGGCTAATGGCATCCAAGACACTGCATGAATCCCAAAGTGTGAATAGATATATTGTCGTCGAACACAAGGGAAACCACCCAGTCAACGACCAATGATGAAATGTCGATTGTTGGGTTCAAGGTGACCTACCAATGATGAAAGTAGGGCCAGGTTGCATGATGAGACCACAATATCATGTGATTCTAAGACAAACTAAGGGTATGGCCGACATGCAAAGTCAAGATTTCTGAGGAGTGGCTGACACAGGTTGATAGACTTCCTTTGAACAAGAGCATGAGACATACGGTGGACTCTGGTAGCATAGACTCAATGATGTGACAAGTAGATGTAGGAGGCATCTATAATGTTCTCTATAGGGACTGTAAGAGTAACCATTCGGTAGAGAAAACTCTGTAGTGAGATCATCTTCCTAAGGCCATGCTAAACCCAAAATTATGATGACACAAGGACTCAATAACTTTGTGCTCTATTCAAAGGCGACACGACTATTTCCAATCACAATATAGTACTCCCTTCTTGCCGATCTTTTTTTGTTTCTTCATAAAAAATGAATGCTATGATACAGTGGAGGGAATGAGTGTCACAAATAAGAAAAACTAGTTCCAGCAGTGTAACATACCTATGCTCAATGCAAGAAAATGCATGCGGGAGATGGACACTCGGGGTGATGTTCCCTCCAGGGTATAGGGTGTCAAATTGCGAAGGATAAAAACAAGGCTCTACTTGGTTGAGGATGAAAACTGCTTAAGAAATGGTTTATAACGCAAAGTGAGAACCGGATAAAGGCTCAATAATGCAAGTGAGGGCATGAAATGCAATCACAACTTAACACCAAAAAATGTCCTTTTTTATATCTTTTAGTCTACTTGGTGTGAAAAAGGTCTAAACTTGTGCCAAATAGACGTCTTTTCAAATCCAATTTACGAGTGTGAAAAAGACAAGTTCACTTGGTAATCTTTTCTATTTTTGATAGTGAGTCAGAAAAGAGCTTAACTAGGACCCGTGATCTTTCAAATCCAATTTTAACGAGTGTGAAAGGGAAAAATCACTCGGTGATCTTTTCAGTTTTTAAGCGAGTTGGAAAAGAGCTTAACTAAGACTCGTTATTTGGGAGTCTCCGAGTAATAAGGTTGCATTTGCATGAATGAGTAATGAGGCTCATTATAAAGTCATGTATCGATTTGTTCTAGACTCCCGGTCCTAAGGAAGAAACTCGACATGGGCACCAAATGAAAAAGAAGATATAGCTAGGGTACCCATGTTTGGTAAGCCTCTACCATTTATTAACGACGTTATTAATAGCAGATGGAGGGTTATACGTCATAATAAATGGGTTTGTACCTAAGGCGTAAAAAGAGGTGGTCGAAGGATAATGTGAAAATGCACAATGGAGTAGATACCTATCCTATATTATAGGTTATGAATATACCTACCTGAGGAGACGAACGACCAACCATGACATTGAAATCCGTAATAAAATTGAGTCAAAACTGCAAAACCCAGCTTAAAACTATTCTTGAATTAGTCCATTAGGAAAAACAACAGCATAAAACTATATCAATTGGGTAAAAATCTTTTATAAATAGTAATAAAATCAAAATTTACTATGTCATTTTCATTTTTACCCAAATAGTGCAATTGGACTAAAATATCTCCAGATTTCAAACGGCGATCGTGGGAGCAATAGGCAACGGAATCACACACCATCTGAACCAGGTAACTCTTCATCCCATCCTCTTCAAATTCAATGGTTTACAATTTTGAATTAGGTTGTATTTTATTGGTTTTTAAGGGCGCAAATTGAGTTTTTCGGTATATGCAGGTTTCTGCTAATATGTCACGTATACAACCAGATATACGCCCCTGTGTGAACTATAGGGGGCATATCTCAGGCCCTACCCATGACTGTTCTTGGATAAACCGCGTATACGTGTGCAAAAGTGAAAAAAATAAGTTTCTAACTCAAAAATTGATTTGGTTTTTGCAGGATGGTGTTAGAGTGGAGGGAGAGAGAGCGTGAGAAGGTAGATGCAGCAGTGGATAGGGATCCAATGTCTCAAGCGGCTTTAAAAAGATGTGGTTTATACAAGTTTTGGGCTCTCAAAGGGATGAGGGCCCAAGTGAGGTTGTTAGAAATGTTGTTGGGCTATTGGGATCCAGATAGCGAGAGCTTTATCCTTGATGGACAACCATTAAGGATCAAAGTAGAGGACATCTACTTCTTGACAGGAATTTCATGTTGAGGAGAGGTCGTGGACCTCAAGTCACGCAGGGCAGGGATTGGGATGAAGGTCGAATAATACATCGAGGCCAACTGTGTTGCAGGGACTCCCATGGTGAGAAGTCAAATCCCTACCCCGGTTATAGGTAACCTCAGCCTGAAGATTATTGTTCTCGTGCTTACCAGGATCATAGGATTGGCCTCATTGCATCAGGCATTGAGACCACTTATTTTTTGTGCATTGGAGTGTGTGAGACCCACCATCTATGATTGGTGTACCTCACTGCTGACCAATACGAAAGGTCAGTTGACAAAGTGCAAGTAGGCAGCTAAGCAAAATTTCGGGTTTGCCTCTATCCTTTGCAGATTATTTTTCGAGCGAGTCCCAACTCTGGGACCTAGAGTGGAGATCATTTCTAGAGGACCACGTGATCTGGCTATGGCATGATGGATCGAGGTCATGATATGATAGGGAGGAGGTAGGGTGGCGACACCCTACAATGATGACTTTTTATTCTGGTGGCAAAGATAGATCATAGCTCTGGATGATTATCCCTATGAGGGAATTGATTTCAGAGGAGATCGTGATATGTCGCTTCCACCAGGAGCCGCCTACGGCACCATAAGTAAAAATTATTTTACATATTTCATTTTTTTGTATTTTTGTATTTAAGGGAACAAAAATATTTTTGGATGGTGTTTTAAATATTAACTCAATACATGTGTGATTGCAGATGTGGGTCCGCAATGACCAGAGGGATTCCTATGACATAGGCGAAGGCACCGGGGTGATGAGGCCGTTGGAGGAGAGATGGAGAGAGTCCTAAAGAACATGCAGGGAAACCTATCACATTTGACACAGAGGATTCCCATGGCTCAGGTGGAGGATCTACCTGAAGCCATGCAGAGGCAGGTTGTCGGTGTACCTAGAGCATGGGTACGACTCTTCTGGCGTCTCACCAACGCCGTGGTTTTCTATCATGAGACTCATACGGTGCCACAGGCATAGATGTCATGGGACATGTATATGTTCGCATGTTTATAGTCAGGTATGCTTGTCATTGATGGCAAGACCAGAGTATGTAGCAATGGAAAAATAGGAACAACACAATCTCAGAAGAGAAAGTGCAATGGTGCACGCAGAACGCAAGAGTGTGCTTGTTCATTTGATGGAAAATAGGCAGGCAAGGAAGATCAATAGCACAGGGATAATGGCATGGAAAGATCATAAGTGTAAACTCCATTTTATAGTTTTGGATACCGAGAAATTGAGAAGTCAAGAATTGAGACTCTTCAACACAGGAGTCCCGGAGTTGTGAAATCCGAAATCCCAAAATCCCGAAAGAGGCACATCAACAAGATTCTTGTAGACCGGGAAATAACTCCATTTCGGAGTTTTGGATACCGGGAGTTGGAAGAGTCAAGAATCTTCATCATCAGGAGTCTCGGAATCGCGAAATGCGAAACGTCAAAATCCTGAAAGAAGGAGGACAGTTTCGGGTACCGGGAGTTGGAAGAGTCAAGACTCTTCATCATCAGGAGTCCCGAAATCGCGAAATGCGAAATGCCGAAATCCTGGAAAAAGGAGGACAATTTCAGGTACCGAGAGTTGGAAGAGTCAAGACTCTTCATCATCAGGAGTCCCGGAATCGTGAGATGTGAAACATCGAAATACCAGAAGAAGGAGGATGATTTCGGATACCAGGAGTTGGGGATGTCAAGAACTCTTACTACAGGAGTCCTAAAGTTGCGAAATGTGAAATCGCAAAATGTCAAAGACTCCATACTGGAGGTTCGGATACCGGGAGTTGGAGATGTCAAGGACTCTCTCGACAGGAATTCTGAAGTTGCGAAGTGCGAAAAGCCGAAAAGTTGATCTGACTCCATTTCGTAGATTCGCATACAGGGAGGTAGAGTTGTCAAGAACTCTCCCATCAAGAATGTCGAAATCGTGAAATGCGAAATGTCGAAATGTGAAATGTGAAAACACCTTTGTGGCATAGTCCTTGGTCACCGTCAGTGATCATATCGACGAAGAGCTATAGAGAAGAGATCAAAGATCCAAGCTCCATTTCGAAGTTTTGGGGATCGTGACTTGGAGAGTCGAGAAGCCTCACAACAGGATTGCCGAATTGCTGAAATGACAAAATGTCGAAATGCAAAACACATTTTTTGTCAGCCTGTGGTCATAGCCATTGGTCACATCAGTGGAAGAGGGAGGAAGGATCTAGTGCAGACAAGCTCCATTTCAGAGTTTCGGGGATCGGGACATGGATATTAATGAAATATTCACCACGGGGATCTCGAAATGCCGAAGTACGAAATAGCGAAATGAACACAAAATTCAATGAAGTCAATTCAACGGTGCAAATGAATTTGGATAAGATCGGAGGGCTACTATTGCACTTCACAGTGTAACTGCTAAAACAAAATGATGGTTTCTACCAAAGGATGAGTTGGTCTATGACAGAGAAGACGAAGAGTCTCAACTTCCAGAGAAACTGAGGAATCTCGAGATAACACCCAGTGATCATGGATGTGTGGGCAAAAACCACCAGAGAAGATGAAGAGTTATCATGATGATCAGGCTGAGCACTCAGAATCAACAGGAGATGCTGAACAGAGAGAGATGATGGAGCACACAGTAGATGGTATAGCAGTGGAAGAGTGAAGTGGAGAAAACACCCCGTTGTGGAGAAAATTGGTGCGGGGAGGATGTGAAAGGGAGAAGCAGATTGCATGCACAAGGTGCACAAAGAGTATAAGAATGTTGAACAAAGAAGAAATGGATGTGAGGGTGATTGAGGCGTAAAGAAGGATCAGAGTGCATCAGCAGAAATGTACAGAAGGGGAATGGTGCATTGAAGGGACATGGCCCAGAGAGCACAAAAGGAAAAAGAACAAAAAGCACAAGGAGTGAGCAGAAGACACTGATGCAGACATAGCAGTGAAGTGTAGCAAAACAGTGATAAGTATGGTAAGCCAATGATAAATCTTGTATCATTGTGATAAGTTTCATTAGCAAAAATTCATATTTCAGGGTGGTAGGGAGGTGCTAGGGAGGACTATTTTCCTCAAAGGTTCAAGTGGGTGCTTGAACACAGGAAGTTGTAGCTTCCATCTGGTTGCAACCAGAGAAACCAGGGTGGTAGGGTGCTGCGAGGGAGAACTGTTGTTCTCTATTTTACAGGTTCGTGCCTGTATGATTGGAAGTAGGTGCTTCCTTCCAGTTGGTGTTGGAACACTTGGGGAGTTGGTGCTTCCTTCTAGTTGGTTCTAGAGAAACCAGGGAGTTGGTGCTTCCTTCTAGTTGGTGCTAGAGAAACCAGAGAGTTGGTGCTCTCAGCAAGTAGCAGCTTGCAAAACAGAGGTTGCAGCCTCATTATGAGTTGGTTCTCATATGTATGATAATGTAAAGAATGTAAAGATTACTTATCATATAAAGAATAAGAGTTTTTTACCCCTTATTGGTTTCCTCAAGAAATGTCTATCTCTGTGTATCTCATATGTGTGACTTATGTTGAATGTGCTATTACCTATTTCCCTTCATTATTGTGATTATCATTGAGTTCTTTGTAAAGAATTTAAAATAAGCATAATTGTTTAAGCACGGTAACAAC
>ML778780.1:1225303-1266205 GCA_009831015.1 Picea engelmannii | reverse complement strand
GATCAAGTAGTGGCAAGCCAAGAAACGAAGAACCCATCAAGTTTGTCAAATGTACAACCAATGACAACAACAAACCTGCAGAAACAAAGGAAGACAATCAGCCGCCCAGGACGAGTAAGGAAAAAGGTGCCAGGACTGAATCTATAGAACAAAGAAATAATGTGCTCCCTGCTGAAAGACGTCATCGGCATGGAAGAAATCGATTTTCTTAAAGAAGACAACCATTTTCCAAGTACAAAGAATTTTTCTATGGCTATTGTTTCTACTGTTCTAACTTTGGTCACAAAGTTGTAAATTGTTCCTTAAGAATTAGACATGAACAATTAAGATTTCAAAGGAATAAATACTTGCCACAACAAAGAATGATGCAGCCAAGTAACAAACCTTCACAGATTGTAAATTGCCAAATTAAGTCTAGGGACATGCAACTAAGGAGGTCAATAAATAATCAACAGTCAATGAGTAGACAACATTGCAACAATAATTTTGACCTATTGAACAATGAGATTGAATGCTACACCTGTCATAACTATGGACATAAATCTGTTGACTGTCGATTAAAGAACTATGAACCAGATTTGAATTCCCCTGCTGAAAATGTCAATTTTTGGAAGAAGAAAGAAAGTGACAAGTGTGGATCAGTGTTTTTAGCTCAAAGAAAAACGAACCCTTGGTATATAGACAGTGGATGCTCCAAACATATGATGGGAGACAAAGGTAAGTTTATATCTCTAAGTGAAAGCAAATCAGGAAACATAACCTTTGGAAATGATGCTCCAGGTAAAATAAAGGGTAAAGGGATGGTGAGTTTAAGTAATGGAAAAGGAAAAGCCCAAGATGTTCTACTTGTAGACGGGCTGAAACATAATTTGCTCAGTGTAAGTCAAATGTGTGACAGAGGATGTGAAGTGGTGTTCACGTCCAAGGACTGCAAGATAAAGTCTGTAAACTCAGGACAAGTGGTGGCCAAAGGCATAAGGACAGAAAATAATGTATATGTGTTGAAAGAAAATAGAGAAGAATGTCATCTAAGAAAATATGATGAAATATGGTTATGTCATACGAGACTTGGACATATAAACTTTGACCACTTAATCAAACTCAGAAATCTCGAGGCAGTAAAAGATCTTCCGAGAATATCAAAGCCCCAAGATTCAATGTGTAAACCCTGCCAAGTATGAAAGCTAAACATGACACAGTTTAATTCCAAGAGCTTTACTTCAACAGATAAACCACTCCAACTAGTTCATATGGATTTATGTGGACCATCAAGACAGGAAGGCACAGGGAAAGAAAACTAATTCATGTTGATTATTGATGATTACTCTAGACTTACTTGGGTTGCCTTTCTCAAAGAAAAAGCTGAAGCATTTGAGAAGTTTAAAATATTTAAAGCTTTAACTGAGACTCAAACAGGAAAGAGGTTAAAGGCAGTAAGATCAAACCGAGGAGGAGAGTTTATGTCAAGTGACTTCAAGGAATTTTGTGACAAGCATGGGATCAAGAGAGAATACACAATCTCAAGAACTCCACAACAAAATGGAGTAGTTGAGAGGAAGAATAGAACAGTGCAGGAAATGACCAGGTCAATGATGAATGAGAAGAACATTGGTCAAACCTACTAGGTAGAAGAAATACACATAGTAGTCCATGTTCTTAACAAAGGCCACCTCAGACCACAAAGTGAAAAGACACCTTATGAACTGTGGTTTGGGGGACCTGCTTCAATTACAAAGTTCAAAGTCTTTGGGAGTAAATGCTACATTAAGAATAATGATGAGAACCTTGGAAGATATGATGACAGGGCTGATGAAGGTATCTTCTTAGCATATTCTACAAACAGTAAATGATACAGATGCTATAATAAGAGGCTTCATAAAATGGTTGACTGTATTGACGTAAAAGTTGATGAAGGAATCCCAGCAAGAGAGGTGTACAGTAATGAGTCTTCTACAGAAGACACAGCTAAAGCCGAAGAAGAACAGGTCCAAGAATCATAAAACGAAGACTCTGAATCAGATGAAGACACAGATACTCAAAAAGATTCAAATCAACAGACAACTTCAAATTCCTCCTCCAGAATCACTCAAAAGAATCATCCTGCAAGTCAGATAATTGGTGAAAAAGACAAAGGTGTACAAACCAGGAGAAAACTAATCAAAAACACCGAACAATCACATATATATTTCTTATCCATGTTGGAACCCAAGAATTTTAATGAAGCTAGAAAAGATGAACATTGGGTTAAAGCAATGAATGACGAACTTGATCAGATTGAGAAAAATAATACATGGGAGATGGTTCATAGACCTGAAGGTAAAAATATCATTGGTTCCAAATGGATCTTTAAGAATAAGTTGAATGAGCAGGGACAAGTTGTCAGGAACAAAGCAAGATTGGTCTATAAAGGCTATGCTCAAATAGAAGGACTGGATTTTGATGAAACATTTGCGCCCGTAGCAAGGTTGGAAGCTATCAGAATATTTCTTGCCTATGCTTGTCATAAAAGGTTTAAAGTTTATCAAATGGATGTCAAGTCAAATTTTCTGAATGGAGATTTAAATGAAGAAGTCTATATGGAACAACCAGAGGGTTTCGAACTGTCTGATAACCCTAACTTAGTATGCAAGCTGAAGAAAGCTTTATATGGGTTAAAACAAGCTCCTCGTGCCTGGTATCACAGACTGGATACATATCTCAAAGACAAAGGGTTCAAGAGAGGAACAGTTGACAACAATCTATATATCAAAATAGAGGGTGATGATTTGCTCATAGTGTTGGTGTATGTAGATGACATCATCTTCATATGTAATAAGGATTCATTGGTAAAATGGTTTTCTTCTGCCATGGATTCTGAGTTTGAAATGTCTATGATAGGTGAAATGTCATTTTTTCTTGGTCTGCAAATTACTCAGAGGTCTGAAGGGATGTTCATTTCTCAAGAAACATATCTCAGAGAAATGTTGATAAGGTTTCACATGGAAGATTCTAAACTTGTGGGCACACCTCTGGTTACTGGATGAAAATTAAGTAAGGATGATGACTCACCTGATGTTGATCAAAGTTCATATAGATCAATGATCGATATCCTGTTGTACATCACATCATCTCGCCCAAACATAATGCATGTTGTTGGAATAGTAGGAAGATATTAGTCTGCACCTAAACAGAGTCATTTGCTAGCTGTCAAAAAGATATTCAGGTATTTGAAAGAAACAATGACTTATGGTCTGTGGTATCCCAGAAATCATAATTTTCAGTTAACTGCTTATTCAGATGCAGATTGGGCAAACTGTGTTGATGAGAGAAAAATCACCAGTGGAGGAGAATTCTTCCTGGGTGACTCATTAGTAGCATGGCTTAGTAAAAATCAAATTTCCATTTCTTTATCAACTACATAGGCAGAGTACATTACAGTTGCTACCTATTTCACTCAGGTATTATGGATGATTTAGACACTTGTAGACTTGGAGGTAAAATACGTTGCATCGATCCCAATTCATTGTGATAACACTAGTGCCATCAGCGTGTCCAAGAATCCTGTATTCCACTCCAAGACCAAGCATATTCCCATAAAATACCATTTTCTGAGAGAGCGGGTCACCAATCAGGTTGTTCAAGTCCATTACATTCCAACCACAGAACAAATTGCAGACATGTTTACTAAACCCCTAGCCAAGACACCATTTGAATATCTCAGACAGAAGTCGGGTGTCATCCCGTCTCACACCTAAGAGAGTCCATCCTGTTAGGGGGATTTTTGTATTAATTGAATATCTGATACCTCCTAAAAATACTGCAACAGCTCAGAGGGAGCATGTTTTCTTTGACATTGATGTCAAAGGGGGAGAAAAGGAGTGGTCTAGATCGAATGCTACAGTTGGAGGTCCAAACAAATTAGCGCAGTCGTTCAGGGTTTCCATCAATTCCAAAGGGGGATATTGTTGGCATGTTTACAATCAGGTATGCTTGTCATTGATGGAAAGAACAGAGTATGCAGCGATGGCAAAATAGGGACAACGTAAGCTCAGAAAAGAAAGTGCAATGGTGCACGCAGAGTGCAAGAGTGTGCTTGTTCATTTGATGGAAAATAGTCAGGCAAGGAAGATTAGCAACGTAGGGATAATGGCATGGAAAGATCATAAGCGTAAACTCCATTTTGGAGTTTCGAATACCAGGAAATTGAGAATTCAAGAATTGAGACTCTTCAACACAGGACTCCCAGAGTTGCAAAATTCGAAATCCCGAAAGAGGCACATCAACAAGAGTTTTGCAGACCGGGAAATAACTCCATTTCATAGTTTCAGATACTGGGAGTTGGAAGAGTCAAGACTCTTCATCATCATGAGTCCTGAAATCGCGAAATGTGAAACACCGAAATCCCGGAAGAAGGAAGACAGTTTTGGGTACCGGGAGTTGGAAGAGTCAAGACTCTTCATCATCAGGAGTCCCGAAATCACGAAATGTGAAACACCAAAATCTCGGAAGGAGGACAATTTCGGGTACCGAGAGTTGGAAGAGTCAAGACTCTTCATCATCAAGAGTCCCGGAATCGTGAAATGCGAAATGCCGAAATCCCAGAAGAAGGAGGATGATTTCGGATACCAGGAGTTGGGGATGTCAAGAACTCTTACTACAGGAGTCCTGAAGTCATGAAACCCGAAGTCACAAAATGCGAAATCGCAAAATGTCAAAGACTCCATATCGGAGGTTTAGATACCAGGAGTTGGATATGTCAAGGACTCTATCGATAGGAATCTCAAAGTTGCAAAGTGTGAAAAACCGAAAAGTTGATCTGACTCCATTTCGGAGATTCACAGACCGGGAGGTAGAGTTGTCAAGAACTCTCACATCAAGAATGTTGAAATCGTGAAATGCGAAATGCCGAAATGCAAAATGTGAAAACACCTTTGTGGTATATTCCTTGGTCACCGCTGGTGGTCATATCAATGAAGAGATATAGAGAAGAGCTCAAAGATCCAAGCTCCATTTCAGAGTTTCAGGGTTCGTGACTTCGAGAGTCGAGAAGCCTCACAACAGAATTGCCGAATTGTCGAAATGTCGAAATGCGAAACATGTTTTGGGTCAGCCTGTGGTCACAACCATTGGTCACATCGGTGGAATATGGAGGAAGGAGCTAGTGCAGACAAGCACCATTTCAGATTTTTGAGGATCGGAACATGGAGAGTAATGAAATCTTCACCACAGGGATGCCAAAATGTCGAAGTGCAAAATAGCGAAATGAACGCAAAATTCAATGAAGTCAATTCAACGGTGCAAATGAATTTGGATAAGATTGGAGGGATACTATTGCACTTCACAGTGTAACTGCTAAAAAAAAATGATGGTTTCTACCAAAGGATGAGTTGGTCTATGATAGAGAAGACGAAGAGTCTCAACTACCAGAGAAACTGAGGAATCTCGAGATAACACCCACTGATGATGGATGTGTGGGCGAAAACCACCAGAGAAGCTGAAGAGTTATCATGATGATCAGGCAGAGCACTCAGAATCAACAGGAGATGCTGAACAAAGAGAGATGATGGAGCACACAGTAGATGGTATAGCAGTGGAAGATTGAAGTGGAGAAAACACCCCGTTGTGGAGAAAATTGGAGCGGGGAGGATGCGAAAGGGAGAAGCAGATTGAATGCACAAGGTGCACAAAGACTATAAGAATGTTGAACAAAGAAGAAATGGATGTGAGAGTGATTGAGGCGTGAATAAGGATCAGAGTGTAGCAACAGAAATGTTCAAAAGGGGAATGGTGCATTGAAGGGACATGACACAGAGAGCACAAAAGGCAAAAGAACGGAAAGCACATGGAGTGAGTAGAAGACACTGATGCAGATAGAGCAGCGCAGTGTAGAAAAATAGTGATAGGTCTGGTAAGCCAATGATAAATATTGTATCACTGTGATAGGTTTCATTAGCAAAAATTCATATTTCAGGGTGGTAGGGAGGTGCTAGGGAGGACTTTTGTCCTGAGAGGTTCAAGTGGGTGCTTGAACATAAGGAGTTGTAGCTTCCATTTGGTTGCAGCCAGAGAAACCAGGGTGGCAGGGTGGTGCAAGAGAGAACTGTTGTTCTCTGTTTTATAGGTTGGTGTCTGTATGATTGGAAGTTAGTGCTGGAACACTTGGGGAGTTGGTGCTTCCTTCTAGTTGGTGCTAGAGAAACCAGGGAGTTGGTGTTTCCTTCTAGTTGGTGCTAAAGAAACCAGAGAGTTGGTGCTCTTAGCAAGTATCATCTTGCAAAACAAAGGTTGCATCCTCATTATGAGTTGGTGCTCATATGTATGATAATGTAAAGAATGTAAAGATTACTTATCATATAAATAAGAAGAGGTTTTACCCCTTATGGGTTTCCTCAGAAAATATCTGTCTCTGTGTATCTCATATGTGTGACTGATGTTGAATGTGATATTACCTATTTCCTTGCATTATTGTGATTATCATTGAGTTATTTGTAAAGAATTTAAAATAAGCATAATTGTTTAAGCACGGTAACAATTGATTCACCCCCCCCCCTCTCAGTTGACCAATAGTATATCGGTTGTATATGTATTTTGAGGGTTTTAGCCCCAATTTTGTAATATAAACACCATATTTTTTGGAAATATACAAAGAGGGATCTTCAGCTTTACTCATGGCTTACAATGTGTACATTGATTTAATGGTCTTCTTTACTTTATTAATGTGACAAATGCCAATCTAAAACATAATTAGCATAGGCATCAGATACATTATTAGAACTTCTAGGAATGTGAAAGTATGTAATAAAATCAAATTGTTGTTCTAAAAGATGTACCTGTAAGAAATGATGGAGTAACGTAGGATCACGCACATGGTAATGGCCGTTCAACTGACATACTACTAACTGAGAATCCAGGTGAACCTCTAGAGAGAGAATACCATGTGAGATAGCATCACGCAATAGTTTTATGATGGCACTATATTCGGCCACATTATTCGTGGATGGCCCTAGGCATACGCCACCTGAAGACACCAATAGACCCTCGGGTGAGTAAATCACCCAAGCAGTGGAAGCCAAGTTCCATGTATGACGACTGGCCCCGTCTGCGAATCCTAGGTAGGCCGAAGGATCCGTTGACATCTGCCAACCAAAAGGGAAAACTTGATAAGCAAGCCAAAGACAAAAAGAAAAATATGTATATACACTAAATTTACATTAGTATACAAAGGGTTTCGCTCAAGCCTAGGGCTCAATCATAATACCTTTTCAAGTAGAGCCCATTTTTGGGCTCAGCCAATTTATTCCCTTCATAGTCTTCCAATTCATAGGCTCCTTCTTCTAGAACATGTCGCACGATATAAGGACCTTGCCACATGGATTTAAACTTGTCTGCCCCTAGCGGTTCTTTGGCTTGGTCATAAAAGAGGACCAAGTCACCCTCAGCATACAACCGGGGATAGACAGACTTATCGTACTGAACCTTGACACATTTCTTGTCCACCTCGATAGCCCTAAAGGCATCCCGACGCTGCTCGTCAAGACTCTCTACGTGTACAATGCGTCACTCTAAATCCGAAGTGTCAGGTAGGAGTTCAACTGCAAATTTTAGAGATGGGATTTCACATTCAATGGGAAGTATTGACTCCACACCATACACTAACTGAAAAGGGGGAAAAACAGTGGCAGTCTTGACCGAGGTTCGGTATGCCCAAAGCGCGGGATACAACATGATGTGCTAGTTAGAATTGCTCTGACTGACAATTTTTTGCAATATGGTCTTGAGAGACTTGTTAATGGCCTCTACTTGCCCATTTGTCTGGGGATAATAAGGAGATGAATGACCATGTTTAAACCCTAGCATAGACGCTAGTTCTACCATCATTTCATTTTGAAAGTGACTGCCATGATCAGTGACAATCTCACTCGGGATACCGAATCGGGTGATAATTTGGTTGAAAACGAAGAAATCTACATTCTTCCCATTGGATTTTATAGTAGGCATGGCTTCGGCCCACTTGGTGAAGTAGTCATCAGCCACGATAATATGTTGATGCCCCCCAGTCGAAGTTGGGTTGCAATCGAAGAAATCTACCCCCCACTCGGTGAAGGGACCGACGATAATGACTGGGTGAAGAGGGGTTGGGCGTGAGCGCATTTTTCAAGTGAACACCTGGCAGGGCTGACACTTCTTAACTGCTTCAATGCAATCTTTAAAGATGGTGGGCCAGAATTAACCATCTCGCAGGATTTTTTGGGTTGTTGCAAGCCCGGATAGGTGACCACCACAACCCCCTTTGTGGCAGTCATTTAGGACTAATTCAACCTCCTCGTGAGTTAAGAAACGGTGTAAGATACTATCTATTCCTTGATGATACAAAGTGTCGTCGATGATGGTATACTTTTTGTCTTGGTATCTAACACGCCATCGATCATCTCGCGAGAGATGTTGAGCGAACTTCAAGGTTTGAAGATATAAAATAATGTCTCCATACCAGAGGTCAAACGATGAGATGAGGAAAATGTGTTCGTCTGCAAACGAATCAACATGGATAACATCCTCATCTAATCGTGGGAAATCAGATATTAACTCTACGAAAACTAGTGATCTATTGGACTTGGCCAAAGCAAAGTCGAGATCAAATTCTTGTAAGATGACAATCCATTTATTATATTTCCCACCTAGTGAGGACGTATTGAAATGGATTAACATCAGCAACCACAGTAGTTTTTCAAATCAATATATAGTGTCGTAAATGTTGGACTACGTGAATGACAGCCAAAGCTATCTTTTCGATGTAGGAGTAATTAAACTCAGGACCGACTAAATTCTGACTGAGATAGTAGATGGCGTGCTCATGGAGCTCATCATCCTCCTGAACTAGAACCATACCAATCGTCTCTTCGGACGCGGAAATATATAACAAGTAATATCTACTGTAATCAGGATATTTCAGTAGAGGAGCCGATACCAAGGCTTTCTTTAAAGCATCAAAATACTGTTGGGCTCACTCATCCCAGATAAACGGGGTGTCTTTCTTCAATAGGCGCATGAAACCCTTAGTGATATTGGCATAATTCACTATACACCGACGCAGAAAGTTAGCTTTCCCCTGTAAACCTTGAAGTTGTCTAATCGTGCGCGGGGGAGGCAATTGAAGTATTGCCTCAACCTTAAGAGGATCTACCATGATCCTAGTCTCAGAGACTAAGAATCCTAAGAGATGGCCAAACTTAACGCAAAAGATTCATTTGTGAGGGTTTAACCGGATTCTATAGTAACGACATCTTTCAAAAACTAGTCGAAGGTGGGTAACATGATCCACTCTCTTGCGAGAGTGAGCAGCAAGATCATTGAGGTAAGCTTCGACTATGTGCTTGAGATCATGAAACGCGAAAGTCATGGCTCATTGGAAGGTTGCTCCGGCATTTTTCAGGCTGAAAGGCATTTTCCGGTATGCAAAAGTGCCCCAAGGACATATAAATGTCATCTTGTGTTGGTCCTTGGGTTTGATCTGGATTTGGTTATATCCTGAAAATTCGTCCATAAAGGAAAATATTTCGCTTCCCACACACTCATCAAGAATCTGATCAATGAAAGGTGTGGGGAAGTTGTCTTTAGGACAAGACTTGTTCAGGTTGTGAAAGTCCATACAGACGTGGATGGTTCCTTGCTTTTTATTCATGGGAATGGGGTTGGATACCCATTCGATTAAGGGAACTAGGTGGATAAATCCAGCATTGAGTAGCTTCTCTACCTCTGCCTTAATAGCGGGGGCCTTCCTAGGATTAACAGCTCTAAGAAATTTTTGAATAGGTTTAGCATCCGGATAAGTCCTAATCTCATGTTCGACAATACGAGGATAGATCTGTGGAATCTCTTCATACGACCAAGTGAATACGTCTCGAAATTCTTTGAAGAGGTTGGTGTAGATCATAATCTCTTCTGGCGAACAATCTATACCTATATTTACATTCTCAATCTTGCCAGGGGTACAAGATATGTCAATCGAGATGGTAGGATAAATACTCACCATATTTCCTTCGGCATAAATGCCATGTGTATCAAGTGGAACTACGACGTGACTGACTATCTCACTCAAGGTAGACCGAAAATCATCTTTCTCGATTCTTTCAAGACTTGGGAGAAAATAAGATCGATGATGCATATCATCCCAAGGTCTTTCGGAAACATTCATGGCTTCAAGGATGGCTTCGTCTGAAGGCAAAGTCTCATCCAAGAAATCATGTGAACAATATGATGAAGTGGCCCGAACAGGCCTAGTAATAGGATCCTCCTTGTCCGTCTGAGAGGTAACAGGATCAAGATCAGTGGAATAATCAAGGATAGCTTGATATGAAATCTCCACTGTCGATAGTGGCATAGCCATGCCAGCATGCAACTGTCCTTTAACCGATGAAGTCGGAGAAGGTAGGGTCCAAGGATCACTAAAATAGGAAGTGCGGAAAGGAATGGGCCTCTCTAATGAAGAAGGCCTACTAGACATGGTGTAAACATGGTGAATCAGTGTTGAGAAGTCAAAAGTACCCATGAGGGAAGAATACATTTCGACACCGATATTCTCAGTTGCTGGCTGAGAATTATCGACCATAGAGATCGATGGTCCAACAGATGCATTCGGACTAGAGTATGCAAAGGATAACTGGTATATCGTCATGATCTCCCCTTGATGAGGAAAACAAAGTATGCAAAAGATGGACGATATGGCAACGACCATAGCATAGGTCCAATTACGACCTAGTAATAGGTTATAATTGAGAGGTGCATCAACTACCTCTACTTCCACCTCTATCATCTTCCCACCTAACTGGACCGGAAAGGTGGGGAGAATACCATGAGGGTGGAAGGAATGACCGTCGAATGCGGTCAACATGGTCGACGATTTTGAAAGCTTTGGAGAACCGATGTCTTTCTAATAGACTAGGGACATCACGCAAGTGGTATCACCTTCATCAATGACTACTCGTTTGATGGTATATTTAGAATAATCCACGTGGATTTGGAAAGCCACATGGTAGGGTAAGTGAGGATTCACATCCGTGACATCAAACTTGATGGTTTTTGAGCCACCAGGTTCTAGAGCTCCTAAGGCAGAGAGCAAGGCATTCCTCTGTGAGGGACACATTTGGAGTACCTCCAAAGCTGACATCGTGCAAGGGGTTTGGCCTAAATCCTCAACAATAGAGTAGTTCTAGGTGGCTCTAGCATTAGGGTTGTGGGTAGATCTCTTGAGTACTCCTTTCGGAATACGGGGTGGTGCCTCTAGTTTCTTGATCTGTAAGTTCATCTATGGGGGTGGAGGAGGAGCTTCTAGGCTGGTACTAGCTTTTGAAGAGTTGTAATCATGAGAGCGGGTGGCTATATCGATATTTGCATTGACCATATCGATACAAACATGGTCACCATCTTGCGGTGGTGGGTTTTGATTCCCACCAGATGCATTTCCGGCGTTCGAAAAACTCGAGGCCAGGTGTTGGTTATGTGGGAATGGATTCGTCAGCACAGCAAGTGGTAGATTTAAAAGCCTTTCAGCCTTCGCAAGTTTGGGACATAAGTGTGTAAGGTGATCATCAGTACAAAGTTTACAAGGAAAATTAACCTTACGCTTCTCTTTATTTCCCTCTCCAGCATTATCATTCTTGTCCTTGGGTTTATTGTTATTATTCTTCCCACCCTTATGATTATTTCGTCCTTTCCTTTTTTTCACATCTGGTTGTTGGTCACCATTTGAGTTTTTCGACGATTGCACAGAATGTACATCTGTCGATTGGATGGGTTTGGAGGATCCAGATGAATTTGGTCCCCTGGAAAACTTCATTGTTGAGTCTATGGATTTTACATTGGCGGACCCAACAATGCCATCGGCATGAGGCCCGGGTTTCTATCTAGGATAGTGATTTGACCGCGGTGCATCAGAAAGAAGGTGGTATAACATCCCAGACTGAGCATATATAAGATCGAACTACTGGGCTCTAAAAATAGCTTCTTCCTCACTAAAGACCCTAGAAGTAGCAACGTCCTTTGAAATAGGAGCGTGAAAATACTTTAAACCATTCTAAAAGAAAGGCCGGGGGTATGGGAGTCTTAACTAATTGTCTTCATCTACACCATTCTTGGATATGGTCTGAAATATGAGTGTCGGCACCCTGGCATAAAGTTGAAAAAATTTCAAGGACAACATCATAACAAACGGGTAGTTGAAAATGGTTAAGAAAGGCTAGCACTAACTGTTGAAAAGATCCATATGTCCCCCTAGGTAGCTCAATATACCATTGTGACACAATCCCGATAAGAGTGCACTGAAGAAATCGTAATCTAATAGATTCATGATTCAAATAATTCGATGAGTACCAAAGGTGAAAGGTAGTGACGTGATCACCAGGGTCCTCGCCATTCTTACCCTCAAACTTTGGAATGTCTGATAGAAGCTTGGTGGGGATAGGGGGCCATGAGAGATCATGACTCACCGATTCATTCATTAGTTTAGATAAATCTGGCAAATTAAGCATGGCCAAAAAGGGAATACGGGGTTGCAACACCTAACCCCATCCTCCCGTGAAAGATTGTGCATTAGGAGTTGCATTCCATCCAGGATTCTGGTGGGGACCAAAACCTTGTCAGGAATTATAAGACCCTCCTCTGGGATGATTCATAAAACATGGATTAGGCATCATTCCAATAGGAATGTTATGATAAGGATTATTAAAATTTCCCCCAGTTGGATTAGATCCAGGCTGAGGGTTGTTGAAACTGCCCCCACTGTTACCCATGATTTTGGTCAATCTTGATGGTGTATTGATGATGGTGTACTCAGGCTCCTAATAAGAACTTTCTCCTGAGAAAAGTGACATTCATCTCTTCCTAGAAAACATATTTTTGAAGAGAGTTTGCAGTTTTCTTATATCCTAGGGTGGGAGAATGACCCATTCTCGCAGGCTGCCTTCAGCTAGGGTGCAAACTTCTCGCACTGTGCTACATAGCTAGGGTGTGAACTTGTTCTCAAGCTTGGAAAAAGATGAAGTCTCAATGGTTCTAGAAATGAATCTTCTAGAGAATGGGTTGGCATTCGAATGGTTATCTTTTTACTGGTTTCCCTGATATTGTGGGATCATTCTTATCCAAGTAACCATCTCATCCTCTCCTATATTTTGATGGGATTCTCATGGAAAAGGTTAAGCAAGATTAATTGGAGAATTGGTGAAGGAATTGTGTGAAGGACCTAGCTTGAACAGGAGCTTGGAGACTCTAGCAAGTCTATCAAGAGGAATTGGATCTTCTTCATACAAGGATCGAACAAGTGTGTGTGTTGGAACCAACAGCCACCGAAAGGAAGCTTGCGACATCAAGGAAATCAGGTTGTATCTTCTACTTTCGATTAATATGATACAACAGCATGTCCTTTTCCCATAAAGTCATTCTTACTTTATTGTGTAATTCCTTGATCATACACATAAGTTGACGATTGAATATATTTTTCTATCTTCACTTTGGTCGGCTTGTGTTGTCTTGGTCTTGACCTCACGAGAGCACCGGAGCAAAGCAGGAGCAATAGAGACCCTAGGAAGCAATAACACCCACCTGGATTAGATCCAGTTTGGGGGGTGCCCAAAGTGTAAGACTGACCTCATCCAGGTGGGAACCCGGAGGATTGAAGTGGATTCATCATGCCAAAAGTATTGGTCGGAATCAGCACCGAGGGGATAGGGATATAGGGCAGAACTTGTCCGCCATTTGGGTTTTTCCATCCATCCATAGAAGGATTAGACCCGGTGTTAAGAACAGGGACGCTTCCTACATTAGGATTCGCTTGGGGAATATGAGAAACACCAAACGGGAAGGGAGTGTAAGGAGGTGTAGTGCCCCAAAGTCCAAGGCTATCATTCTGATCAGTAGTTGGGATGGCAGTTGAAAACTACGAGGTGAAGTAGGCATACCATAAGAAAATGGACTAGAAGCCATGGGGATGGTATGAACATTGTAACTCGGCAAGTTGCCAAAAAATCCAAAAGGGTTTGTGGCAAGAGATGTAGCATTAACTACAGGCTGAGCCATTGTACCAGTATAAGCCTCTGGCACTACAACAATAGCAGTTGCAGGTGTCGAAGGGGTGCCATTAACTATAGTGGGATTGGGAGTCGAAGAAATCCCAGTGTTCTGAAGACTAGACTCGGTACTCATCCTTGTGGGACCACAAGTCTGAAAAGTGGATGTGTGTGTACCACTATTGATAACTCTACGCCTTTTAGAAGGCAATAACTTGAAAACAGGTGGTAACTGTAACAAACGATGGGACCTGCAAGGAAGCTGGTCTGACTCCATGACGACTTATGACTCTCCAACAAATAAAAATATATCTTAAGGCCAAGTAGTAGTCAAAGAGCATACCAAAAAGTCAAATGGCCAATATGCATGTAAACGGGCTAAAGTGGCTGAGTGGCCTCCCTCGCTAGAGAAGGTATGTCTCATCCAGCAGGGACTTGAGAATCCCCATTAAAGTTTGGAGGTAACAAAATCAGTTATAAGGGCCCTTGTAGGCTTAACAACCAGTCGATCAGATCCCCCTAGGGAGGTAATCCTCCATAAAGGTTGTGTGTTTTCTGACCCCTATCTGACTTAGGGTACAAGAAAAATAACCTCTGCAAGTAACCTATGAGATACCTAAGGAAAGCAACTAATAAACCACTGTATAACCGATGCAAATGCGAGAAGTCATAAGTCCGGATCACTGTATGGGTAGGGTAGAAAATCCTGAAACCCTGAACGTACCACCTCTCACAGAGGTATGGGCACTAGAAAGATCCCCAAATATGAATAAATCCACAGAAATATCGCTGACACTAGGTGAGTATCCAGGGGTTATCCCTTCAACTTACTTCGCATGACCTCGTGATTAACTCCGATGTGAGTGGAGCCTCCTGATATTACCAATTATACAATGGACTTCTCAACTCCCTTTCTCAAACACATATGTTGATTTAATTGCCTTGGAGAAGTTTACTCACAAAATCCTATTCCAAGGAACTAAATCCTAGTCTAGTTTGTGCACCCTAAAAAATAAAATCGTTACTAATCAATTTTAGTTTAAAGCGTAAATTTTATTGGCCATGGTTACTCAAAAAGGTATGGAAGTGAAACTCATGATGTTATGACTCTGTAAGAAAATAAATATAGATATAATGCAAAGCCTAACTTTAACTTTTCAGTGAATGATATGCTTAATAAAATAGTGCAATTTTCAATTTCCACTCTGCAATTCAGAAGTAAAATGCAATCTTTCGCTAAATGTGCTAAGATAATGATAAATATTCAAGGACAAAAATGCCAACCAATGCAAAATGCCTATTTTTTTGTATTTTCAATATTCTAAAAAAGAAAATGCATGGACTGATAAGCAACCTGATATATAAATTCCACTGTGTATAAAAACAGTAACCCAAGCAGGATACCAAGCAGCCAAGCAAACAGCCCAGAAACCAAGGACAAATTAAAAATAGAAAACAAAGAGAAAGACTATGCCCAAAAATTCAACTCCCAACAGGCTTCCTGTCATCCCAGATAATCTCAACAGGCACTACAAAAGGCTCAGTAATCCTCAAAACCTACCCAAGAAGGCTCAGTAATCCTCAAAACCTACCCAGCAGACACTAAACCAGGCAAACAAGCAAGGGGAAGTGGTATACGCGATTGTTCAGGAGAACAAAGTGTATATACGCTTCTTGCAGTGAGACAACACGCATGTATACGTGACTGTCAAGGAAAAAAGGGCGTATATGCTTTAAAACAAGGCCAAGCAAGGGTAAAAGGCCGAAAACAAGGACCCAGAGTGAACAGAATTTGTCCAACAATGATACGACAAGAAACACAAAGGAAAAAGAGCAATGTAAGAAGAAAAATTACTTCAACCTTCAGAAGGAAGATTTGTCCCCAGTGGAATCACCATTTCTGTTACAAGGGAAAAACTCTCTATGGCCAACGGTAAACCACAACAGACAGGTATGACTGCATAAATCAACTCAATTCCAACATATGTTATATACCAATGTGTAATATAAGAAAGAGGCCTACCTCAATCCAACGTTTGATGATGTTCCACCATTGAGCACTTTGACCCAAAGCTTTATACCTGCAAGAAGTTCTCAACAAATAAGCAATGCAAGCATATAGTGATAATAAAAATGGGTTAACACATTAGATAGAATAATCCATTAATAAACATTACAAACATGCCCATGGATAATAATCATATATTTGCAAGATACCAATAGGACGGAAAATGAGTATTTGTATTAATAATTGATCAACAGAAGTGACAACATTACAGACTTCCCTGTCGGCACGGTTCGAAACCAAGAAACCAAGTTCCTTCCAGTTGGGTCTCCACCACTTCAATCCTCCACCAAAGGCAAGCTCATAGGAAAGAGGCAATGAGGTCCTCTCAACAATAAGGGAAGAGCTTGGGGGCTGAACACTATGTTCAGACTTGAGGGACAAAGAGATGGAGACTCAATATGAAGTAATTTCTCCAGAGTAAATTTGCTCTCAAAGTTGAATGCTTTCTCCTCTTTTCCATAGATCGAAATTGTGCTCTTATAGCCTTTATAATGCAACTGAAGGGCTGAGTCGGAATGTTTCCAGTATATGGAAGGCCAAGGATTAGAGATCTCCTATTGTGACATGGAAACCAGACTTCATTTTGTATTTTCTGGCACAAATCCCGATATACATTAGCTGTAGTGGAGTAGCAATCATATACGCATCTTGCAAAGTAGTTAGGGAGCGTATATGTGGAAAAATATATTTTTTAGCTCTGGATTCATCAAAAAGGGATGATAAGTCTGCATAGGGAAATGGAAAAAGGCCCTCTGTGCAAGATAGCAATGGTGAGGCAAATCTTGCTATAACACCCATGTTATAATCCCCGGTTTGATTAATGATTATGTAGATATAATATGTGTCTATGACTAAGCGATGTAATATGTGAATTGTATTTCAATGTTTTAATAATAAAATGTGGTTCCAACTGCTAAGGGGACATGGACAAGAGATGTGGGATAAATTAATCCACAAGAGAGTGAGTGTATAGGATAATGTCCAACATGGGTCCAAGGGGGGAATTACCCATGTTTATGGATTTAACCTATTTTCCTAAATATGCTATTGTATATGAAACTTCCCATTTTTTATTGAGTGTTTCCAAATCCAATCATTGAATACATGTAAGAGGGTGGGTGTGAGTGGTCACATCCTGAAGTTATTGGGAACATGGGGGTTGAGTAAAATCAGCTTGGGGAAGAGAATGAGTCAAAAAAGGAAAGAAAAAGAGAGGAATTTTGTATGGATTGAGAGGGAAGTAACAAAAATTTGAGCAGCTTGGGTAGTTAGTCAAGTTTGGGCATGGAAAGAGAGTTGGGAGTGGGTGCAACCATAGGAGGGAAAATTATGGAGCATAATTGGAGTGAATTGGAGATGGAAAACTAAAGAGCCTGTTTTTAGGATAGAAGAGTGAACTCATTTGTGAGTTTCACTGGAACAACAAATTTTGTTATTGTTTTGCTGATATTTTTCCTAACAATAGTTTCCCTTGAGTTCCCAGCTGAGAGATTCCTAGCTACCTATGCCAAAGAGACCCTGATAAATGAATGGCACATTTCTTAGGTTATCCCTAATAAACATATGGTACATCCCTTGGGTTAGCCATGATAAATGGATGGTTCATCCCTTGGGTTGTCCTTAATAAATGGATGGTACATCCCTTGGGTTATCCCTGATAAAAGAATGGTGCATTCCTTGGGTTGGGGTCGGTCAAGAGGAAGAGAGTTGGTGGAAAAGTCAGGATAGTTGTAGGAAAATATCAGTTGGTTTGAGAGATTTATGAGCTGTGAGTGGAATGTGAGAGACCACCCTCTTTTGTGGATTTCTAACCTCAACTCGGGGGTGACTAGTTGTTGAGATTTGGAACAATCAGTCTATGGTTGGGTGGAATGTCTATCCCAAGTAGTTGGTTGCATGACTCTTGTTTAATATAAGTGTTTTTTCTCGTACTGAGTTATTTACATGTGTTATTGATGTGCATGAACTCTGTATGAATGAGAATGACTTATATTCTACTGTAATGAACGGTTTAGTTGTATCTCATGTTGATTATTAGCATGATTTAGATGCATAAGATTTATGGTTATTACCATAGCTAAATCTGTTATAAATTGTAGTTGTAGGCTATGGGAAAATGGATAACAACAAAAGAATGGCTTTAATTAGCAGAAGTTTCATTTTATGTTTATTTCACATGTATTGTTGCCTAGATGGAGGCTAAGTACGTTACTAAAATGGTATCAAAGATGATAAAGAGAAAGTTTTAGCACGACGTGACCCAACTTTGGTGGTTGGGTATGTTATAGGTGCAATTATTTATTCCAACTATCTTAGTCACACCACAAAATCCACTTTGAAACCCTATTTAATTGAGCCAAGGACTATGATTTTAACAATAGTTTTAGTTATACCATATGGCTCATGTAGGAGAACATCATTGACTTCTCAACAATCTCATGTTTCGTTGATAGCACAACTGTAGTATTAGTTTCACTTTTCACACAAGTAGCGGGTATTAAATGATCAACAATGGCACCAATTTCTACAAGGGTGATTCACCTACTCCAAGGCACAATCATTACTAGTTCAAAAACTCGGTGTGATGGTGAAGGCATTCACAGCTTTTGGTATGATATCTACAAAAAATGAAACATCTTTGTCAGTGGAGACAACAATGGTAATGGATATAGAATGTTTGAGGATTTATATATTTTGATCTTCTAAAGTATATAGCTCCACAACATCATCAGTTGATCTTGGCAAGGATCTTGTGGTTGCAGAAGTTCCAAGTGTGAGAACCTTCATACCATGAAAACTCCTCATGGTTCAAAACCAACTAAATCCCTTGTAGCTTCTTGTATCAAATAGCTCAAATAAAAGTAATAATTAACTTTATGTTTCTTTCGAGGGAAAATAACTCCTAAGATTTTAGATAAGATAAACAACTCAAATCTACAGATCCAACAATATCTCACCGGATTTTGGGCAAATATCTCCAAAAAATATGCCTAGAAAAGGTAAAAAATGTAGCACATTTAGACTACGACTAATTGTATTTTCATGGTTGTAACATTCCCAGCCACCCACAGGTCGGGCTCTGCTACTTCAAGCCTGCTCTTGGAATTCTTTCTCTTACAGATACCTTTCAAATTGATAATGATGCATAAAATAAAGGAACTAAACGACTTGCACAACAATAACCAACAAACATGCATATTCTAAAGATTGAATTCAACGATAAATAAATACACAGTGGAATAAATCATACACAGGTAAATACCATAACATAGAGAAGTTATCTTTTATAAAAGAAGAAACCAACTGGCTATAGACCAAGGATGTTTCACCCAACCGTAGGCATTGTTGTTCCTAGTATCAAAATCAATGTTACCCTCGATCCAGGGGTATGAATCCACAAGGACAGTTCCAGAGTGTTACTTGGCTTCCCAAACCAGTCAACACTCAAGCTCTCACAGGCTTCCTAGCACCCACAACAATCCAAGTACCCAAATCTCTTCTATGCAGCTTGCACAACCCAAGAGAATGGACCCTCTCCCTTCTATTCCATGCAGTCCCTTAGGATGTCCTTCTCCTTCCAGGGCTCCAGTGCAGTTGGTCTAGAATCTCCATGTTGGGACTCTTAGGACTCGTAGCTGTGAGCAAAGATGGACATAGGCCAAATCATCTCAGACATGCATGCCTCAAGTCATGGTTGGATTACACCAGTAATATATACAACCAACAATACCATTGCTTCTCTTCAGCAGTTTGTTTCCCTTTCCCAAACCAAGACACATATGAGGAAATATGAGTGGGTGACAGAAAATGAATGGAGTGAGATCTCCACGAAAGGTGTGAACAAAGAGCAATGGAGTGCATGCATGAATGAATGAATGAGTGAGTGAATGAGTGAGGGACCAGGGACATGTTTAAGTAATCATTAGGAATCAAGAACCTCATGGCCTTCCCCCAAGAAGCTCATGTAATTGATTTCCTCCATTAAAAAAATGGGTGGTTTAAAAATATAAAATAAATGCTTAGCCCCTAAAGCCCCCTCTCTTGTGGAATCATAGCCCCCTATAACTCTAGTCCTTGTCCATTTAGCAGCCAATGATGTAATTATTATTAATAATGATCAAAATATTACATTTCTTAGGCACTCTGGCCTCTCGACAATTAAAAAAATACATTATTTAATATGGGGCTCAAAACCGAGGGTGTTCCTTCCCCTCTCCCTTATTTTGGCACTGTCCTCAATGCATATACAAAATAGAGATCAAAATCTCAAAATTTATCCAAAAATTCATGGGTACTCTGCCCGCATGGAATCTTCATACTCCCAGGTAGCATCTTCAGGACTATAGCAGGTCCACTAAACTTTTACCAGCTCTATAACTCGATTCCAGAGCATTTTGACTTTTTTGTCCAATATTCGCACTGGATGGACATGAAAGTCTCCCTTTGTCTCTACCTGAATCATATGCCAATCAATAACGTGGTTAGGATCATGTACATACTTTTTTAGTAAATATTCATGAAATACATTATGCACATTCATGGAAGCAGGCAATGAAATCATGTATGAAACTTGCCCTATTCTATCCAATATTTCAAATGGACCACAAAATTTGGCTGCCAACTTTGTACAACTACCCAACTTCAAAGAAGTCTTCTTGGGCTTCACTTTCAGAAGCACATGCTCCCCCACTTTAAATTCTCTAGCTGTCCTATTCTTATCTACATAAATTTTCTGTCTATCCTGAGATGCCTTTAAATTATACTTAATCTTAACCATCTGGTCTTCCATATCCTTGAGAAACTCTAGCCCAAGTACCACTCTATCTGTTGGGTTGTCCCAGCTCATTGGAGTATTTCATTTCCTACCATACATAGCTTCAAATGGGCTCATTTTCAATGAATCTTGATACTCATTATTATAGGCAAACTCAACCAAGTGCAAGTAATCTTCCCACTTAGATGGCTTATCCATCACATACATTCTCAACAAGTCTTTAATTACTCGGTTGACCCTCTTAGTCTGCCCATCTGGTTTTGGATGGTATGTTGTGCTAAAGTTCATATTTGTTCCAAATCCTTTAAATAATCCCCTCCATAAATTTGAAGTAAACTTTGTGTCCCTGTCTGAGACAATTGTCCTAGGTATCCCATGCAACCTAGCAATCTCCCTCATGTAAATTTTTTCAATATTAGTTGTGGTATGTGTTGTTTTTATAGGAACAAAATGAGAATCCTTTTCAATTTTTCAACCACTACCATGATTGAATCATGTTGTCTTGATGTCTTGGGTAATTTAGTTATAAAATCAATGGTTATCACTTCCCACTTCTTCTATGGAATTGGTAATGGTTGTAGCAAACCCATGGGGTGCCTATGCTCAGCCTTCACTTTTTGACATTCCATACATCTGGCGATGTAATCAACAACATCCTTTTTAATTCCTGACCAAAAGAATTGGCTTCTTACTGCTGTAATAATTTTCTGGTAACCAGGATGTCCAACATATGGAGCATTATGCATTTCTTTTAATACCAAATCCCTAAGTTCTCCGGAACTAGGAACATAAATTCTATTTTTATGCGTAAGTAATCCATCTTCCTTCATCTCATACTCTTTCATTTTCTATTGTACATCTCCTTGCTGTAAGCTTTCCGTTACCTATAGGTAATGCTGATCGGTAACAAGAGCATCTAAAATTCTTCTCTTCAAGTCTGACTAATGCATATTGACAGTTGTAGTATGCATTATATGTACTCTTCTACTAAGTGCATCAACAAATTTATTTTCTTTTCCTTTGATATGATTTATATCAAAGTTGTATTCACTTAAAAATTCCATCCATCTTGTTTTCCTGACATTCAAAGTTGGTTGTTCAAAAAGATACTTCAAACCACTGTGGTATTTTCTCAATTAAAATCTCTTTCCCATGAGATAATGCCTCCACATCTTCAATGCGTGAACAATGGCAACAAGCTCCAAGTCATGTGTGGCATATTTCCTCTCATGTTCCTTAAGCTTTCTAGACTCATAACCAATGACATGTCCATTTTTAGTGAGGGCTCCACCAATTCCTTCCTTACATGCATCTGTACACACCATAAAAATTTCATTTGGGTCAACAATCTTTAACACATGTGCACTAGTAAGTAATTCCTTCAACAAATTAAAATTCTCTTCACACTTAGTAGTCGATTCAAATTTAATTCCCTTAGTTTTCAAAGAAGTGATGGGATGAGAAATCTTACAAAACCCTGCTATAAACCTTCTATAGTAACCATCCAACCCCATAAAATTTATGACTTCTGAAACATTCTTGAGTGATGGCCATCCGCTAATGGATTCAATATTCTCTGGATCCACTTCTATGCCTTGTTCTAAAATAATGTGTCCCAAGTAATGGATCTTATTTTGATCAAAGGAAAATTTACTGAGCTTGGCATACAACCGATGTTCTCTCAGCACTTGCAATACCAGTCTTAAGTGATGTTCATGCTCCTCTTCAGACCTAGAGTAGACAAGTATGACATCCAGGAATACTATGATAGCCTTATCCAAATAATTTTTGAATATGCCATTCATTAAGCACATAAAGACAGTTGGTGCATTGGTCAGTCCAAATGGCACCACTACAAATTCATAATTCCCATACCTGGTTCTAAAGGTTGTCTTATGGATGTCTTCTTCCTTGATTCTTACCTGATGGTATCCCGACCTCAAGTCTATCTTTGAAAATATCTTTTCTCCTCTTCGTTGATCAAAGAGGTCATCAATTCTAGGTAGAGGATACTTTTTCTTCATAGTGGACTTATTCAGTTGTCTAAAGTCGATACACAACCTCACAGTTCCATCCTTATTTTTGACAAAGAGTACTAGTGCTCCCCAAGGTGAAACACTTGGACGTATGTACCCTTTATTCAACAATTCCTCCAACTACATTTGTAATTATTTTAACTATGGTGTACTCATTCGATAAGGTGTTTTTGACACTGGGGCATCTTCTGGCACTAAATCAATAGAGAAATATATCTCCCTTTTTGGTGGAAATCCTGGTATTTCTTGGAATAGATCCTCGAATTCTTGTAGTGCCGAGAAATATTCAAGGCTTGGCCCCTTTGTAATTTATGGCTCTTCCACATGAGCTGCATACAATTGAAACATCTCTTCAGTTGTAAGGATGAAATCTCTTTTATAGAGATGGATCTTGGAACTCCTTTCACAGTGCTATGTTTTCCATCTCCATTAAGACATGTAAATGTCTTGCTATGACAATCTAGGACAACATGATGCTTTTCCAACCAATCCATTCCAATTAGAATATAATAAGACCCCAATGGTATGATATTTAGATCAACACTAGTATTCAGACCATTAAGACTTATGGAACTACCTCTGGCCATATCATGGATTCTCCTTTTGGTTCCAGTGGCTAGCTGAACCAAACTTGATTTTCCAATATTACTTTTATACAAATGTAATCTATCCACTATTTTAGGATCAATGTAACAATGACTTTCTCATGAATCAATTAAAATAGTAACAGGTTGATTTATGATCTTACCTTCCACCTCGATCATATTGAATTGGTATTCTACTTATCGATAATCTAAGGCTGCATAAATCCTTCCCATGTCTTTGATTGTTGTAGCCTCTTGGATGTTTTACACGGTCTTCAATCTATCCTTTCTATGTGGGAAGTCCTTGTACAAGTGATCTTCTTTGCATCCCCAACATTGGATTGGTGGTCTTCCCCTTTTTCCCAAGGAGTCTTCTTTCTTGGATTCTCCCTTAGCATATTGTTCTTGATGATTTTTATTAGGTTCATTTCTATTGAAATAAGGTTTGAATACCTTCCTCCTCTAATCAAACTTCACCTTCTTCTTATCCTTCCAATATTTCTACATGGATTCTCTGCCCTAGCCTTACTCATATAGGTATTTAGCCTTCCTGATGGCCTCAGTCAAGGTCTTGGGCTCATCATACCGAATCGTTTCTTTATAAAAGGATGGCATCCCACTCAAGAACCTCTGTACTTTCACCTTCTCATCATTTATAAACCCTACATACTTTAACAACCCCAAGAAATTCTTCTCATACTCTTCCATGGTTATGCTTCCTAGCCTAAGTTCAAAGAACTCCTGCATTTTCTTGTCATAGAAAATATCTTAAGGGTATTCCTTCTGGAAATACTTCTTGAACTGCTTCCAAGTGATCCTATTCCCATTAATATTCTCAAATTTCTTCAGTTGATCCCACCACATTGCATCTTTCCCATGTAAATGGTAGGTGGAAATTCTAGCTTCTAGGTTTCATGAATAGTTATGCAATTGGAAATATCTCCTGAGTCCAATCAACCATGCTTCAACATCATATTCCCTTTCCCTTTCACCATCAAAGGATGGTGGCCTAAGCTTCCTTAGCTCTCCTTGAAAACTGTCCACTTCATGTCTTCTTCTTTGGTGCCTAATAGGAGACACCTCTGGACTGCTTATGTAATCTTCAGATGCATAAAACTTTCTTGCTGAGTAAGGAGGTGAGTGATATATATTATTTATACTAGCACTTTTTGAATAACTAGATCTTCCACGATCATATATTCTTTCATGATACCTTCCTTCTTCCTCTTTCTTTGAGCCATTCTTTGTTTTCTCTGCAACTGATTTAATCTCTGCAACACTCGGGCATTTATTTGACTTTGTTCTCTCAACAGTCTCTCATTTTCTTCTTTGTAACTCTACACTTCTATTTTCAGGCTTCTCACAGTTTCTATCAATGTTTCTGGCTCCCCTCAGCCCTTGTGTCCATTGGATTTCGTCTCTACATTACCAACTCTGGTATTCTGGCCTTCTACCTCTTTATCATGGATGGAGGCTCCCTCACCTTCTTCCATCTCTTGAATCTTCATTCTGAGATGATATGTTTAAACCCATTAATTCTGAAAAATGTTCAAGCCACCATTTTGTTAGAATTATGCATATAAAATAAATTTTCCAAACAATGCTATAGGTCCTTTTTATTCTCAATTCATGAAGAATATATCCTCATTCTCCACAACATAATAGTGCCCCATTATCCTTTAGCTGATACAGAAATCAATTATGTGCAGGTGATTCCCTCAAGCCATGTCTCAAGTGACCATGGTTTGAAACCATGGGCTTAGTCCTTCCTTAGCACCTCGCTCCATGTCCTTTCACACGAGGGTTTGTGCAAACCACATAACCAAGGTCTAGGTTACCTCCCAGGCCTTTTTTACCTTATCATGAGACCCATGCGGGGACTGTTCTTTGTTGTCAATTTCCAATTCCTTCCGGAGCTACACTTCACTAACTCCGCCAACAAGGATCAGATGGTCGAGACTTGATCTCCCACCGAATGGACGACCTCGCCCCCCAGTTGGAGGCTTCAATGGAAATCGATGGTTGTGTCTTAATCAAGCGTTGAGATGGATGGTTCTCAACCAATTTGGAAATTCGACGCTCCGGGGCTCTGGGACGTTCAGCTCCCATGCCACTCAACTCCCCCGGAGTGACAATCCACCGAAGTATTTACCGTGCTCCTCCATTGCTTAATCCAATGGTCGAGAAAGGTCCCAAAGGAATCCTAGATCGACGGGATGCATGCCTTCACGACTTCGGGATTTGAAATTTTTCCTTAGTAGAAGCTTGGAAATCCCCGAAGTCACATACTCTCGGAGATGACACAGCATGGTGACGTCACCCAAGGTGACATGGACCCATGGCACGTGTGCCACATGTTACTCAAAAACAAAGAAATCGGGGTCTAAAAGGTGTTGAATCGGGGTGACACATGTCCCCACATGACCCCCTTGCCACATGGTACAAGCCACATCATCAACCAAATCTTGAATTCCGGAGCTCCGGGCTTCGAAGGTTTCCCGAGTCCAACACATGCTACCCCTGGGATAGTCAAATGATGAAAGAAATAGACGGCTCACACACCCCCCATAGCCAACGGATGCGATTAACTCTAGGCTTCGAGCTTCGGGGTTTCTCACTCAAAATGACCCCCATACTCCCGAACTACCGAAATCCAGAGTGGCGAGGTTCCAAAGCTCCGAAGCTTCGCTATCCTTCCACCCTTGCTAGATCTGATGGTCCTTAATACTCCTGAAATCCACTGCTCCATCTAACAGTTGATGGGACTTCGGGACTCCAACACTTCGGGACTCTGGGTTATAGAATTTCATGAAGGTTTAAAAATTCCGAAGTGAAAAATCCCAAAGCAGTCAACGCCATGTGACCACGATCAATGATGGAGATACCTCTGTGCCTCCGATCAGATCAGACGATGGATGGGACTTCGGGACTTCGGGACTTCGGGAGACTTCTGCACACTACACCACAAATCCCCAAAACTTTGAATTCCCGAATACTTGCTAATATTCAGACACGTGTCCTCAAACATGAATGGTCCATATTAACTACGGAGTTTGAGACTTTGGGATATTTCCCTTCTTGCAGCTTGAGGACTCGCTTCTTCTGGAGTGTCAATCTTCCAAACTGTCGTGAGATATGTGGCTCACATTCACTCATGCGTAGATTTGACGGCTGAGACTTAATCTTACCCAACCTCTTATTTCTCCTTCATCAGACAAACCTTGTTCACCCTCCCTTCGATCCAACGATCCAGATCTCTCTTAACCCCACAGTGGCGATCACTCCTAAATTCGAAAGGGACGGTCACAATCCTTTGATCCCTTACAAAGGATCTCTAACGTTCTAGCTTCTACGTGGAATTTGCAATGCCATTCCTCCTAATATTTTCGACTTCAACATCATAAATCTATCTCAACCACGAGACTCTGACCAACAGACTCGGCCTATACCGGCCTGGTGTTTCAACCATAAGCTCTGATACCAATATGTAACATTCCCAACCACCCACGGGATGGGATATGCTACTTTTATCCCACTCTCAAACTAATTTCTCTTACATATACCTTTCAAATTAGTAAGGATGCATAAAATAAAGGAACTAAATGACATGCACATCAATAAACAACAAGCATGCATATTCTAAAGATTGAATTCGACGATAAATAAATACACACCAAAATAAATCATACACGGGTAAATAATACCATAACAGAGAGCACTTATCTTTTATAAAATAAGACACCAACTGGCTTCATACCCAGGACATTCCACCCAACCGTAGACACTGTTGTTCCTAGTCTCAACAACAATGTCACCCCCGAACCAGGGCTATGAATCCACAAGGATAGTTCCAGAGTGTTACTTGGCTTCCCAAACCAGTTAGCACTCAAGCTCTCACATGCTTCCCAACACCCACAACAATCCAAGTACCCATCTCTCTTCTACCCAGCCTACACAACCCAAGAGAATGAACCCTCTCTCTTCTCTACCACACATTCCCTCAGGTTGTCCTTCTCCTTCCAGGGCTCCAGTGCAGCTGGTCCAGAATATCCATGCTAGGACTCTCAGGACTCGAAGCTGTGAGCAAAGCTGGACACAAGCCAAAGCATCTCAGACATGTAGGCCTCAAGTCATGGATGGATTACACCAGAAATATCTACAGTCAAAGATACCATGGCTTCTCTTCAGTAGTTCATTTCCCTTTCCCAAGATAAGACACGGACGAGGAAAGATGAGTATGTGATAGAAATGAATGGAGTGAGATCTCCACGAAAGGTGTGAACAAAGATAAATGGAGTGCATGCGTGAATGAATGAATGAGTGAGTAAATGAGTGAGGTGACCAGCAGCAAAACCAAAACGAGAGTGAGAACCCCCTCAATAGACCAGGGACGGGTTTATGTAATTCTTGGGAATCAAGAACCTCATGGCCTTCCCCCAAGAAGCTCACATAACTGATTTCCTCCATTAAACAAAAATGGGCTATTTAAAAATATAAAATAAATGCTTAGCCCCTCAAGACCCCTCTCTTGTGGAATCATAGCCCCCTATAACTCTAGTCCTTGTTCGTCTAGCAGCCAAGGATGTATTTAGTATTAATAATGATCAAAACATTACATTTCTTAGGAACTCTGGCCTATTTTAATTGTTTGGGCACTTTGGCCTCTCAACAATTAACTAAATACATTATTTAATATGGGGTTCAAAACCTGGGGTGTTACAATGGTTTTCTAGATTTGGTAATAGGTGTTGACTTACTCTAGAGTAAACATTAAAAACTTGAAGACATCATTTGGTTTGTACATTTAAATTTGAGTGAAAATGAATGTTTACAAACTAATTACTTCATTGTTTCTTGAAAAGACAAATTTGTATAACTATTCTTCACTCCTAAAAGGACAAATTTCTTTGACTATTCTTCACTCCCCTAAACAAAACATTCTCTTCTTTCAGTGGACCTAATTTTTCCCCTTTGGTTTGAACTTTTAATTTAAGGAACCTAATTTTTTTGCCTTCTTTGGTTTGAACTTTTAATTTTAGGAAATATTGTATCTCGTAACTCAAATTTTTGAATATCAAAAATACATTGTGGGCTATAAAAGTAATAGATACCTAATGGTCACTTGCAATGGAGATGCAAGTTGTAGTAGTTAAGTTGGTTTCTCTCCACCTTTTATAATTAGGTAGTATTATTTTTAACTAGAAGCTTGAATATGGTGATTCTAAATTGCTTTGACTATTCTTCACTCCCCTAAACAAAACATTCTCTTCTTTCACTAAACATAATTTTTTCCCTTTGGTTTGAACTTTTAATTTTAGGAACCTAATTTTTTCCCTTCTTTGGTTTGAACTTTTAATTTTAGGAAATAAAGCATCTCATAACTCAAATTTTTGAATATAAAAAATGCAGTGTGGAATATAAAAGAAACAGATACCTAATGGTAACTTGCAATGGAGATGCAAGCTATAGTAGTTAAGTTGGTTTCTCTCCACCTTTTATAATTAGGTAGTATTATATTTAACTAGAAGCTTGAATATGATGATTCTAAGTTTGTAACAATGTACTTCAAGTTGTTACTGTGCCAATTGCACTTTCTTTTAGGGTTATTTTTTGGATATATTGTCACTTGATTGGGGCTATTTTTTATGTATCGGAAATTACGATTTCTCAATGAGACTTTGATTTTCCCAAAGTTGGATAAGGCCTTTTTTTGGGCAGACCCCATGTGTGTGTTTACCGCATCTCTATTAGCAGGTTTTTAGTATGCTTTATAAGTGTCTTTTGGTATTGGGGATTATATGGAATTAATAAACCAAGGGTGTCAACCAGCTCCAGTGAAACTATGAAGTTCAATTACACAATCTCTTCTAGTGGTGCAATTATTTTTTCCAACTATCTCAGTCACACCACAGACTCCACTTCCAAAACCTATTTAATTGAGATGAGGATTGTGATGGTAACAATAGTTTTATCTGTACCATAGGGCCCATGTAGGTCAACATCATTGGCTGCTCAACAAGCTCATGTTTCATTGATAGCAAAATTGCAATATTAATTGCACTTTTCACAAAAGTAGTAGGGATTAAATGATCAACCATGTCACCAATTGCTACAAGGGTGATGCACCTACTCCAAGGAAAAATCATTACTAGTTCAAAATCTTGGTGTGGTGGTGAAGGAATTCACAACTTCTGGTACGATATCTACAAAAAATGCAACATTTTTGTAAGTGGAGACAACAATGGTAGTGGATAGAGAATATTTGAGGATTTCTATATTTTGATCTTCTAAAGTATATACCTCCACAACATCATCAATTGATCATGGGAGGGATGTTGTGGCTGCAGAAGTTATAAGTTTGAGAACCTTTACACTATGTAGACTCCTCATGGTTCAAAACCAACTAAATCTCTTGTAACTTCTTGTATCAAATAGCTCCAAAAATCCCTATCCATGTTGATCTGAATTGTAGCAATAACAAGCATATGCTTCAAGAAATGGGAAATATATGTGGACATATACCAAATTCTGAAATGTCATTTGTTCAAAATAGAAAGAGTGCAACAAGAATCTGGTGCATGTGGAAATATTTATAGAACAATGAAATCCAAAGAGTACCTACATAATCAAAAGGGTTACATTTTCCTTATCCCCCCATGGTGGGATAGAATCGTGAAAAAAAATATAGGGTACGAAAATCTCAACTTAATTATTTAAGATACAATCTATTGATGTACAACTACTTGTCATGAAACTTGTGGTCAAGAATCTTTAGAAATTATTTTCACTTATTTTTCTAGCTATAGACAGTGAGTCAAGATCTCTAAAAGTTAATAGGTTGTTTATATGGATAGTAATCATCTATGAATTATATGGAAACAAAGTACATGTGAGCAACAATATATTTCCATAGTTGTTGAAGCTAATATAATGTTTCCCTACTAGCTTGTCCCGTGAACCTATGCTTATTCTCTTGTCATAAAATTATTTATCAATTCTTCCTATAAATCAAATCAATGTTTAAGTTGTACAATAATAATCTCCAATTACTCTAGAATTCAACTAGATTGCTTTGTTTATAAAATAAATGCATTGTAACCCAAATAATGCATTACTGTTCGAAACCCATACCTGCTATGTGACTCCCAATCCTATACCTTCTTTCCACCCACATTTTTTTCAGTAACTGGAAACAATAAAAACTAATTCAACTTCTGATTCTCAATTCTAGAAATTTCATCCATCAAATTAAAAAATTCAAGTTATGTAAATTAAAACATAAAATAGATCTAGAACTATAATAAATTACCTAAAATCCAATATTGGAACACTGGATTGCGTTGTGGAAAATAGAACTTCTCCCTGCTGAATAAAAAGTAGAACTAATGTCTGACCCTGAAGCTGAATCTAACCCTAACCCTAGATGGATTTGCTTCTTTCCCTCAATTTATTCCTTCTTCTTGCCCTCTATATATTCCTTCTTCTTGCCTAGTCTTAGTTTCTCTAGCCTTAAAACAAAATATAGTAATTTGGCAACCACAAAAACAAAATGGTGTGTTATATATACAATTGTGTATACCGCAAATTGTTAATTCAACAAATCTGGGTGAAATATATACCAGAGAAACAAGAATATATTACCACAAGGATAAATACCTCCAAGTGACTGTCATTCCCATAAAATTGGGGTGAATTATATCTAAATAATTATCATTACCAAGAAAATGGGGAGAATGGGAGGAGTTGGTTCAAATTTTAGGAGGTGAAATGGATTTTAGTGCTTTCAGTTCACAAATTTCCATGGGCTAAGGGTTTTACATATAATTTTTTAAAAATAAATATGGGGATATTTATAATCAAACCCCTCTTTGCAAATAATTTTTCCACCTAAAATTACAAACCCCCTAATTTTGCCCCTAAAATTATCTATGGAGGTGAATACTGAAACACGGAGTTTGGTAGTTATTGTTCGCACCATGGGATTTTTAGAGAGAATATAGTTCCAGGAACACCATGAGGAAATGGTGTTTCAAAAAAGATGAACAGGATGATCATGGAGCGTGCAAGGAGTATAAGATTACATGTAGGATTGCCCTTACATTTTTGGGTAGAAGCTGTGGATACTGCTATTTACTTAATAAATAGAGGGGCCTCAAATTACTTGGATGGTGGCATTCTAGAGAAGGCATGGATAGGTAAAAAGGTAAATTACTCATTTCTGAAGACTTTCGATTGTGAATAATTTTTCCATATTGATAGAGAAAATAGAACAAGCTTGAGGCAAAATACAAGAAGTGTACCTTTATTTGATATGGAGTTAATGATTTTGGTTATCACTTATGGGATTATGAAAATCACAAAATCATTAGGAGCATAGATGTGGTATTCAATGAGAAAGTCATGTACAAAGATCCTTTGTAGGAAAATGAATAGGAAAAGGAAAACACAAAATACACAGTGCTTGATGGAATCACAGAAAATAAAATCCCAAAGATGCCAGAAAATCAAAATGTTAAAGAACAACAATAACAACAGGAACATCAAACTCCTACAAGTGTTGTTAAAAGATCTACTAGGATAATTAAACCCACTCAATGATATTCTCCTTCAATGTATTATTTATTTTTGATTGATTCTAGCGAACCAGAAACATATGAAGAAGCAATGCACGTAGAAACAAGAAAGAAGTAGGAAAAAGGCATGAAATAAGATATGGACTCTTTGGTACATAACCAAACTTGGGACTTAGTTTAGTTTCCTGTAGGTAAAACAACATTGCAAAATAAATGGGTTTACAGGTTGAAGGAAGTAGATGGAGGAAAAAATAGGTACAAGTCCAAACTTGTTGTAAAGGGGTTTCAATAGAAGACAGGTATATATTTTAATGAAATACTTTCTCCTATTGTTAAAATGATTTCAATTAGAACAATTTTAAGTCTAATCAAAGTAGAATATTTGTATCTTGAACAGTTAGATGTAAACACAACTTTTCTCGATGCGGATTTGGAGGAAGAGATTTATATGCAATAGTCACAGGGGTATTAGGTTAAAGGAAATGAAAAATTAGTATGTAGGTTAAAGAAGATCTTGTATGGCCTAAATCAAACTCCAAGGAAATGGTATTTGAAATTTGACAAGTTTATGATAGAACAAGGTTATAATATATGTCAGTCTAACCACTGTGTTTATTTTAAGAGACTACACAATAACATCTATATCATCTCGTCATTGTATGTAGATGGCATTCATGTTGTAGTTTCTAACATGTAGGAAACAAATGTGCTTAAAAGAAAATTAGCTAATTCATTTGATATGAAGGATTTGGGTGTTACAAAGAAAATCCTTGGTATGAGAATAACAAGAGACAAGAAAAATTGCAAATTAGCATTGTCTCATAGAGAGTACATAGAGAAGGTTTAAAATATAGAATGTAAAACTAGTTAGTAAAAAATTTTCCAACCATTTCAAACTGACTAAGGAGATGTGTCCCAAGACACAAGAGGATATAGACTACATGTCCAAGGTTCCATACTCATCGACAATTGGCAACTTGATGCATGTGATGGTGTGCACAAGGCTAGATATTTCACATGCAATGGGCATGGTGAGAAGGTATATGAATAATCTAGGTAAATAGAATTGGAATATAGTAAAGTGGATTCTAAGGTATTTGAGAGGTACCACTACTTAGGAATTATGTTTTTGAGGTTCAAACACTATTCTACAAGGATATGTTGATTCAAAATATGGTAGCTGATATAGGTAGCAGGAGGAGCACCACAGGGTATTCTTTTTTACTGTAGGTGGAAGAATCATAAGTTGGATTTCAAAATTGCAGAAGGTTGTTGCACTTTCAACAACGAAAGTAGAGTATGTTGCTAATACAGAGGCTAGTAAAGAGATGATTTGGTTACAGAGGTTTATGGAGGATTTGGGAAAGAAGCAAGAGAACAACAGGTTTTATAGAGACAACCAAAATGCCATTCATCTTGCAAAGAACACATCCTTCCATTATAAAACAAAACATATACATCTCAATTACCATTTCATACAATCATTTTTGGAAGATGGACAATTTAAGATGGAAAATATTCACACTAGCCAGAATTCTGCAAACATGTTAATAAAGGTAGTAACTAGGGAGAAACTAAGTTCCTTCTTAGTTTTGGTAGGTCTTCAATCATGATGGCGAAGATGATAAACTTGTAAAGTCCAAAGTTGGAGTATAGTCCAGTAGGTGTAGTAGCGGTGGAGTTGCTATAATTAGTCTCCAAGTGGGATATTGTTGGTTATGGAGCCTAATTATCTTCTTGATTCAATGGATTGTCAAACAATTTTTTTTTCTTACATGTAAATGGGCATACGACTGTAAGCCTTGGTTAGGCATGTGACCCTAGTTAAATTACCAGTAAAGTCTAGATGTATACCTAGGTGGAAAAAAAGGGGAACATGTGAGATTCACAGACATCTTGGTTATAGACTTTGAGGGAGGTAGAGCCTGGAGGTGAGCGGTGAAGGCTCCTTTGGCCACTTTGGTAAGATTTAGTCAAGTAAAAACACAAGTCAATTTTAAAGGGATAAATGTTAGGATAAACTTGACTTGGTAAAAAAGTCAAATTTATTTTAGGTAAACAAGAGGTTTTTAGACCGATGGTATCGGTGAACCATGGTATTTGTGTCCCATGGTTTTGGTAGTCTATAGTATTATGCTCATGGATTACATGTAATGAAGCCTTTAAAATGCTTATGATAATTCATTATACTCTGCGTGTATTACGAGAGAGCATGGTAAAAAGGGGGGTAGAGGTTGTAAAAGGAGTGAAGAGGAAGTCACAAAAAATGTGTTGTAGATTGTATCCATTTACTTTGTTGAAAGGAATAAAAGAAGGAATGGCAATTTCTCCATGGACATAGTCGACATTGGGTGAACCACGTATATGTTTTGTGTATTGTGTATTGTACTCTTATTTAATTTTAATTACTTTGTGATTTATTTCTTAACAACAAGAATTCAATTTATTTTACAAGTGTACCATATATAAAGGGTCCAGCTTAGTGAAATAGGTACTCACTGAATTGGAGATATGACAACAACCTTTGTAACCAGTGATTTTTGGGTATTTTGGTATTTTCCTTGTAGTTGTTGAATATTTAATTCCCAGAGATAAAGAATATCTCCTTACCCACTTTTTTCACTCGACAAATTCATTGTACTAGGATGTGAATAATAATAAAAATGGGAATGGAATTTGGATTGGGGTTTAGAATTAATTTTTGTAGGGGTTTCTAGTTCATTCAAATTCTATTTAGAATTGTCGAACTCAATATAAAATGGCCCAACCTTTACAATTTATCAGAATTTCCACAAGAAGGATGGCCCTGCCCATCATTCCAAATGGTTTTAGTGTCTTCCATGGTCTACCTAGGATGAATACCAAATTAGGCACAAGCACATTCGTGAGAGACCCACCAACAATCTAGTATCTCTAGCATCTCTTGTAATAATGTCGTATGGTTGTTTTTATTGAACAAGATTTAGGAGGCCACCTACATAGCATGAAATTTCCCACAAAAGCATTAGGATCAACTTCATACTTGAACCAAGCTCCTTGTGAAATGGGACCCTCTAGATAATTGTTTGAAACATTAAAAAACCTGAGAGTTTTGACCTTTGTAATTCTCCCCACCAAGAAATTGTTTGCTACATCCAAGAACTGCATCTTGTTTCCATCATCAACTAATGCTGAAGGGAGCCCCCTTGTAGAAAATTGCCATGAAGATGGAGGACCACTAGAGACTGTAAGGAGCTTCCATTTGGAGTTTTGACGATGTGTTAGATTTTTTAGTTTCCATTTAGAGTTTTCCCTATTTAGTAGAAATAAGGTATCTATGGATACAAATATGTATAGATTCATCAAATATAATATAAAAAAAAATAACAACTCTAATTTTTGTGTTTATGCCCTAGTGAAAAAATAACAACGTGTTATTGATAATTTCTATGTTTATAACTCAATCAAAATATAAAACGACGCACTCATAATGAACCCAATACATCCTCCTTGAATTTTCTGAAAACAAACGTCTCATTCTGATTTAAATTCTCCAAACTATTACACTATTTGGCATACCTACAAGTGCGTGAAAGGATTCCTGATCTGATATTTCTCCTTGTACTTATTCACTTCTGATGCGTGGGAGAGAAAAATGTGATGTGCAGCAAGATATGATGAGGAGGAATTCCCAACTGTACAGGCAGAATTCCTGTGAGGGGAAGAACACCTCGTGGGTGGATAAATTCCAACGGTATATCCCATCGGCATAAACACATTTGGCTAGTTAATTGTCGCCAGTTAGAAGTCTATGGGTGGTTGTGAAGGATTCCCAACAATGTTGGGAGATCATATTCAAAATAGGCATGTGGTTGTCTAGTGTCTTCCAATATGGTCTATGTGAACGTCACTCTTCTTGAAGTCGTTTAGTGGAAATGTGTGGAAGAGAGATGAAGTGCAGAGTTCAAGACTATAAGATTGTACAGTGATTGATAGATGTCTACAGCCAAAAAGAGGCGTAGCTATTGGAGTTATGAGTATTTTGGTTTTGGTCTTTGAATATATGATCTTGCATATTGGCCATTTTCATTTGTCAAAGGAAATTATTACCATTTTATCCAAGAGTTTGATGGACATTGTTCTTATGTGTATTTATTAAAAGTCGATCTGACTAGAGCGTTTGTCATTGCATATGGTAATAGGGCTATTTGAGTAGCATACAGGCTAAGAGTCTGTTGGTTAGGATGAAGATAAAGAACAATATAACCGACAATTGATTGGATAATTGACGTATTTGGTTAGTAGTAGGTTGGACATTTGCTTCGTTGTGAACACGCTGAGCCAATCCTAGGTGGAACCGAGATATGAGTATTGGATAGCTGCAAAGCACATTTTGAGATATTTGCGTGGCACACTAATTTATGGTTTAAGATATGTCTCAAATAATGATGTACAACTACAGGGATATACAGATTCCGATTGGACAGGGAGTACAAGTGACGGAAAGAGTACTTCTGGTGTATGTTTCAGTTTGGGCTCTGCTATGATCTCTTGGATTAGCGGGAAGCATATGTCTATTGTACTCAACACTGCAGAGTCAAAATATATTGCAACTTGTGATGCCTGTACAAAAACAGTATGGCTTCGTAAGATGGTTTCTAGACTGTTTGATCAGGTGTTGGAATCGACCTTGATATACTGTGACAATTAAAGGTGTGTGAAGCTTTCAAAGAACCTCGTGTTCCATGACAAGTCGAAGCACATTGAGATCAAGTATTATTATATCCGTGATCAAGTCCAAAAGGGAGAAGTAAAGACTCCAGTATATCTCCACCGATGAGCAGATAGAAGATATTCTGACGAAGCCCTTTTCCAAAGGGAAGTTTGTATACTTCAAGGACAAGTTGGGACTTGTGGAGATTGCTCCCTTGGTTGAGAGGGAGTGTTGATCTGTATCATGCTACTACAGCTTAGATATGATGTTTTTGCATCATGCTAGTACAACTTAGATATGATACAGATGCCCAGAGTTGCATCATGCTAGTACAACTTAGATATGATGCATTAGCATCAGGCTAGTACAACTTAGAGATGGTGCAGTTTCCTAACTTGCATCATGCTAGTACAACTTAGATATGATGCATTAGAATCATGCTAGTACATCTTAGAGATGGTGCAGTTTCCTGACTCGCATCACTCTAGTACAACTTAGATATGATGCAGTAGCATCATGCTAATACAACTTAGAGATGATGCAGAGGCACTGATCTACATCATGCTAGTACAACTTAGATATGATGCAAAAGCATCATGCTAAGTACAACTTAGAGATGATGTAGATGATACTCCACATCATGTCAATACATCTTAGATATGATGCAGACAAATCATGCTAGTATGACTTAGAGATGATACAATGGATGATATGACTTGATGTGCACCATGCCAGATGAATTATGACTCAGATATGATACAGTTGATGATATGTCATGATATATTTGATGTAACTTTCCATTAGATAAAATTGGTCAACTTCAATACATTTAGCTGGTTGTTATGAATACCTCCCTAGTTAAGGGGGAGTGTTGAAATTGTAACTATTCTCGATCTTCATAATGTATATATTCGAAAATGAATATTCTAGAGAAGAATATGTGTACTTGTAAAATTCGACCCTACTCCTGGCACAGATGGTGACCTGATCAGGAAGAATGGTCCTTGTAGTCACGTGACACTCTGTTGAGTGTGTGACAATTGTGGGACACATGCCTAGTCATGAGACTATGGCAAAGACTATGTGTGTCTGGACAATAGTTGTGTGCTACTATGGTGGTTGTGTACCATTGGTGGAGACTGTGTGTCTCTGGATAGTAGTTGTGTGCTACTACAGTGGGTGTGTAGCATTGGCAGTGATTGTGTGTCATTAGACAGTAGTTGTGTGATACTACAGTGGTTGTGTACCATTGCAGAGACTGTGTGCCTTTAGATAGTAATTTTGTGCTACTATAGTGGTTGTGTACCACTGGTAGTGATTATGTGTCACTGGAAAATAGTTGTGTGCTACTAGCAGTGGTTGCGTACCATTGGACAATAATTGTGTACTACTATGGATAAACACAGTCGTGTTCTATTGGATGGCATTGTAGTAGTTGTGTGCTACTAGCTAATTGTCGTGGAGACTATCAGATCGCTTGGAAGTAGTTGTGTACTACTGCTTGATCACAAAGACTGTAACAGATGATTTGAGTTATCGATGATATGGTAGTAGCTATGTGCTACTAGTTGATTGTAGAGTAGTCGGTGGACTACTAAATGAAAACATCATGGATAGATACCTTCCTAGTTAAGAGGGAATGTTGATGTTTGAGGCAACAAGTGAGATACATTCTCCCTAGAGGGTCCTGTGTGGACTAGTAGGGGGGAATGTGGACTTCATCCTGACATGCCTCAAATGGCCAGATAAAGGAACCAAGACATTGGTTTCATGAGGAAACCTCGGTATGTATTAGGGGACATCAGTTCCATGAGGGAACTTTGATGTGTCCTAGACAAGACATTATTTCCAGGAGGGAACCTTGATATGTCTTAGACATGTGTTCCATTATGGAACCACAAAATGTCTAGTATGAACACAGTTCATGAGTGAGCTGAGACATTGGTTTCACGAGGGAACCTCAATATGTCAAGTATGGTCCAAGATGACTTATCTTGATCATCCTCAAGGGAATGGTCACCCCTTGTAGGATGAGCTAGCTCAAGTCTTGTGGATACCAACTACATGACGTGTATAAACACAAGTGGATGGCCCTAGTAAGCATCAGGCAGACCTTCTCCTAGATTGGGCTGCAAACCAATGGAGATAGGATACATTATCACAAGGGTGTACTTGTGATAAATGGGTCAAAGCATAGTCCTTCCTTGATCATGACAAAGAGTGATATGTACTCGAGGTGCTTTCCATGTATCAAATAGCATTGGGATAACATTCACTCACAGGGGTGTACCTGTGGTAAATGGCCTTGGTGTGATATTTTTCCTTAGTTATGGTGATTTGAATTGGAAGGATAAAATACTTAAAGATGTTAGATGCTATCACATCTGGACCCAGAGTGAGCCTGATCTCAGAGAGATTCAATTGGCTCAGAGGGAGAGCCACATAAGGAGTTTCCCCTCGGTTTAGGTGTGAGAGAGACATCTCCTAAGACTAACAGGTGTCATGAGTCTAGAGTGAAGTTTGTATACTTTAGAGACAAGCTTTGGCATGATGAAGAATGTCTCCCTCGTTGAGAGGGAGTGTTGATGTTTGGACAATATCGAGAAGTATATATATATATATATATATATATATATATATATAAGTAGTTATTTATTATTCAAGGGACACATCCTTTCATGGTTGGTCACCATATGTTCTCTATATATGGAACACTCATCATTTTAATAAGATATTCATATACAATATCATCTCTTATGAAAATTCAACAATTCTAACATAATAAATCCATTGACAATGGACATCAATCCCATATCTATCATAGGAATTGTAGAATAACATGTTTTATTAGTCTCTTTGATAATGCTTTGATTTGATATGAAAAAGCTTTCTTTTCACCAAATAAAAAAAAAACATTATAAAACAATTGCTAAAAATCTAGTTTTCTTAAACATGAGGTGGATATCAAATCACATTTTTATTTTGCGTTATGGGAGATTCCACCATTTCATCTATTTATTGTATAAATTTTGATATCTGCAATCTCATTTTTATATAAATGTTGATCGTAGGTAATGAAAAGCATACTTCAAATTGTCCCTGTATGTGGACTGTTGTTCTCATTTTTTTAATATTTGTTTTTTAGATTGCACTGGGGTGAATCTTTAATTGAATAAGATTAAAATTGAGTGTATGAGAGAAGATATTTTTATAAGATTTTATTTCTTTATGAATAAAATATGTGAAAGCTAAATTTTATTTTTAAGAGATATTCAATTTGATTTTTGTGTAATGTATATGAAAGAATAAAGTATGTGGTGGTTAAATATTGTCCAATGACATATTTATGTAGAAAATTGCTTAGACATGTGTTCCAGGATGGAACCATGAAATGTCTAGTATGGACATAATTTATGAGTGAGTTGAGACATTGGTTTCACGAGGGAACCTCAATAGGTCAAGTATGGTCCAAGATGACTTAGCTTGATCATCCCCAAGGGACTAGACGCCCCTTGTAGGATGAGCTAGCTCAAGTCTTGTGGATACCAACTACATGACATGTATAAAAACAAGTAGATGGTCCTAGTAAGCATCGGGCAGAGCTTCTCCTAGATTGGGCTGCAGACCAATGAAGATAGGATACATTTATCACAAGGGTGTACTTGTGATAAATGGGCCCAAGTGTAGTCCTTCCTTGATCATGAAAAGGAGTGATATGGACTCAAGGTGCTTTCCATGTATCAAATAGCATTGGGATAACATTCACTCACAGGGGTGTACCTATGGTAAATGGCCTTGGTGTGATATTTTTCCGTAGTTATGGTGATTTGACTTGGAATGATAAAATAATTAAAGATGTTAGATGCTATCACATGCAGACCCAGAGTGAGCTTGATCTCAGAGAGAGTCAATTGGCTCAAAGGGAGAGTCACATAAGGAGTTTCCCCTCGGTTTAGGTGGGAGAGAGACATCTCCCAAGACTAACAGGTGTCATGAGTCTAGAGTGAAGTTTGTATACTTCAGAGACAAGCTTTGACATGATGAAGAATGTCTCCCTCGTTGAGAGGGGGTGTTGATGTTTGGACAACATCAGGAAGACATTCTTCTATATATATATATATATGATATTTATAATATA
>ML778780.1:1155132-1224868 GCA_009831015.1 Picea engelmannii | reverse complement strand
ACGGTAATAAATATTTATTACCATAGCCAAATCTATTATAGATTGTAGTTGTAGGCTATGGGAAAATGGATAACAATAAAATAATGTATTTAATTAGCAAAAGTTTCATGTTATGTGTATTTCGCACGTATTGTTGCCTAGCTGGAGTCTAGGTATGTTACTAATATGGTATCAAAGTTGATAAAGAGAAATTTTTAGCATGACGTGACCCAACTTTGGTGGTTGGGTATGTTATAGGTGCAATTATTTATGCCAACTATCTCAGTCACACCACATAATCCACTTCCACAACCTAATTAATTGAGTCGAGGACTATGATTGTAACAATAGTTTTAGTTGTACCATAGGGCTCATGTAGGGGAACATCATTGGCTTCTCAATAAGCTCATGTTTCATTGATAACACAATTGTAGTATTAGTTTCACTTTTCACACAAGTAGCAGGGATTAAATGATCAACAATGGGACCAATTGCTACAAGGGTGGTTCACCTACTCCAAGGCACAATCATTACTAGTTCAAAAACTTGGTGTGATGGTGAAGGCATTCGCAACTTCTGGTATGATATCTACAAAAAATGCAACATCTTTGTCAGTGGAGACAAAAATGGTAATGGATAGAGAATATTTGAGGATTTCTATATTTTGATCTTATAAAGTATATTGCTCCACAACATCATCAGTTGATCTTGGCAGGAATCTTGTGGTTATAGAAGTTCCAAGTGTGAGAACCTTCATACCATGAAAACTGCTCATGGTTCAAAACCAACTAAATCCCTTATAGCTTCTTGTATCAAATAGCTCAAATAAGAGTACTAATTAACTTTATGTTTCTTCCTAGGGAAAATAACTCCTAAGATTTTAGATAAGATAAACCACTCAAATATACAGATCCAACAATATCTCGCCGGATTTTGGGCAAATGTTCCCGGAAAATATGCCCAGAAAAGGGAAAAAACGTAGCACATTTAGACTACGACTAATTGTATTTTCATGGTTTTCTAGATTTGGTAATAGTTGTTGGCCTACTCTAGAGTAAACATTAAAAACTTGAAGACATCATTTGGTTTGTACGTTTAAATTTGAGTGAAAATGAATGTTTACAAACTAATTACTTCATTGTTTCTTGAAAAGACAAATTTGTATAACTATTCTTCACCCCTAAAATGACAAATTTCTCTGACTATTCTTCACTCCCCTAAACAAAAAATTCTCTTCTTTCAGTAAACCTAATTTTTCCCCTTTGGTTTGAACTTTTAATTTTAGGAACCTATTTTTTTCCCTTCTTTGGTTTGAACTTTTAATTTTAGGAAATATCGTATCTCGTAACTCAAATTTTTGAATATCAAAAATACATTGTGGGCTATAAAAGCAATAGATACCTAATGGTCACTTGCAATGGAGATGCAAGTTGTAGTAGTTAAGTTGGTTTCTCTCCACCTTTTATAATTAGGTAATATTCTTTTTAACTAGAAGCTTGAATATGGTTGTTCTAAATTTCTCTGACTATTCTTCAATCCCCTAAACAAAACATTATATTCTTTCAGTAAACCTAATTTTTTCCCTTTGGTTTGAAATTTTAATTTTAGGAACCTAATTTTTTCCCTTCTTTGGTTTGAACTTTTAATTTTAGGAAACACTATATCTTGTAACTCAAATTTTTGAATATAAGAAATACATTGTGGGATATAAAAGAAAAAGATACCTAATGGTCACTTGCAATGGAGATGCAAGTTGTAGTAGTTAAGTTGGTTTCTCTCCAGCTTTTATAATTAGGTAGTATTCTATTTAACTAGAAGCTTGAATATGGTGATTCTAACTTTGTAACAATGTACTTCAAGTTGTTAATGTGCCCATTGCACTTTCTTTTGGGGTTATTTTTTGGATATATTGTCACTTGATTGGGGTTATTGTTTTATGTATCAGAAATTATGATTTCTCAATGAGACTTTGATTGTCCCAAAGTTGGATAAGGATTTTTTTTTGGGCAGACCCCATGTGTGTGATTACCTCATCTCTATTAGAAATTTTTTAGTATGCTTTATAAGTGTCTATTGGTATTATTGGTATTGGGGATTATATGGCATTAACAAACCAAGGGTGCCAACCAACTCCAGTGAAACTATCAGGTTCAATTACACAATCTATTCTAGTGGTTCAATTATTTTTTCCAACTATCTCAGTCACACCACAGACTCCACTTCCACAACCTATTTAATTAAGTTGGGGACTATGAATGTAACAATAGTTTTATTTGTATCATAGGGCCCATGTAGGCCAACATCATTGGCTGCTCAATAAGCTCATGTTTCATTGATAGCACAATTGCAATATTAATTGTACTTTTCACAAAAGTAGTAGGGATTAAATGATCAACAATGTCACCAATTGCTACAAGGGTGATGCACCTACTCCAAGGAACAATCATTACTAGTTCAAAAGCTTAGTGTGGTGGTGAACGAATTCATATCTTATGGTATGATATCTACAAAAAACGCAACATTTTTGTAAGTGGATACAACAATGGTAGTGGATAGAAAATATTTGAGGATTTCTATATTTTGATCTTTTAAAGTATATACCTCCACAACATCATCAATTGATCTTGGGAGAGAAGTTGTGGCTGCAGAAGTTCCAAGTTTGAGAACCTTTACACTATGTAGACTCCTCGGGTTTCAAAACCAACTAAATCTCTTGTAGCTTCTTGTATCAAATAGCTCCAAAAATCCATATCCATGTTGATTTGAATTGTAGAAACAACAAGCATATGCTTCAAGAAATGGGAAATATATGTGGACATATACCAAAGTATGAAATGTCATTTGTTCAAAGTAAAAAGAGTGCAGCAAGAAGCCAATACATGTGGAAATATTTATAGAACAATGAAATCCAAAGAGTACCTACATAATCAAAAGGGTTACATTTTCCTTATCCCCCCATGGTGGGATAGAATCATGCAGAAAAATATAGGGTACGAAAAGCTCAACTTAATTATTTAAGATAAAGTCTATTGATGTACAACTAGTCATCATGAAACTTGTGGTCAAGAATCTTTTGAAATTATTTTCACATATTTTTCTAGATATAGACAGTGAGTCAAGATCTCTAAAAGTTAATAGGTTGTTGAGATGGATAGTAAGAATATATGAATTATATGGAAACAAAGTACATGTTCGCAACAATCTATTTCCATAGTTGTTGAAGCTGATATAATGTTTCCCTACTAGCTTGTCCCATGAATGTGTGCTTATTCTCTTGTCATAAAATTATTTATCAATTCTTCCTATAAAATAAATCGATGTTTAAGTTGTACAATAATAATCTCCAATTACTCTAGAATTCAACTAGATTTCTTTGTTTGTAAAAGAAATGCATTGTAACCCAAATAATGCATTAGTGTTCGAAACCCATACCTGCTCTGTGACTCCCAATCCTATACCTTCTTTCCACCCACATTTTTTTTAGTAACTGGAAACAATAAAAACTAATTCAACTTCTGAATCTCAATTCTAGAAATTTCATCCATCAAATTGAAAAATTCAAGCTATATAAATTACAACATAAAATAGATTTAGAACTATCATAAATTACCTAAAATCCAATATTGGAACATTGGACTGCGTTGTGGGAAATAGAACCTGTCCCTGCTGAATAAAAAGTAGAACTAAAGTCTAACCCTGAAATTGAATCTAACCCTAACCCTAGATGGATTTGCTTCTTGACCTCGATTTCTTCCTTCTTCTTTCTCATTCTCAGTGTCGTTGGCCTTCAAAATAAATATAGTAATTTGGCAACCACAAAAACAAAATGGTGTGTTATATATACAATTGTGTATACTGCAAATCGTTAATTCAAAAACTGGGTGAAATATATGCCAGAGAAACAAGAATATATTTCCACAAGGATAAATAACTCAAAGTGGCTGCTATTCCCATAAAATTGGGGTGAATTATATCTAAATAATTATCATTACCAAGAAAACAGGGCGAATGGGAGGAGTTGGTTCGAATTTTAGGAGGTGAAATGGATTTTAGTGCTTTGAGTTCAAAAATTTCCATGGGCTAAGGGTTTTACATATAATTTTTTAAAAATAAATATGGGGATATTTATAATCAAACCCCTCTTTGCAAATAATTTCCCCGCCTAAAATTACAAACCCCCTAATTTCCCTCTAAAATTATCTATGGAGGTGAATATTGAAGCAAGGAGTTTGGTAGTTACTGTTTGCACCATGGGATTTGTAGAGAGAAGATAGTTCCAGAAACACCACAAGGAAATGGTGTGTCAGAAAAGATGAACATGACGATCATGGAGCATGCAAGGAGTATAAGATTACATGTAGGATTGCCCTTACATTTTTGGGTAGAAGCCGTGGATACTGCTATTTACTTAATAAATAGAGGGGCCTCAAATTACTTAGATGGTGGCATTATAGAGGAGGCATGGATAGGTAAAAAGGTAAATTACTCATTTTTTAAGACTTTCAACTATGAAGCATGTGTCCATATTGATAGAGAAAATAGAACAAGATTGAGGAAAAATCCAGGAAGTGTACCTTTATTGGATATGGAGTTAATGATTTTGGCTATCACTTATGGGATTATGAAAATCACAAAATCATTAGGAGCATAGATGTGGTATTCAATGAGAAGGTCATGTACAAATATCTTTTGTAGGAAAATGAATAGGAAAAGGAAAACACAAAATACACGGTGCTTGATGAAATTACAAAAAATGAAATCCCAGAGATGCTAGAAAATCAAAATGTTCAAGAACAACAATAGCAATAGGAACATCAAACTCCTACAAGTGTTGTTAAAAGATCTACCAAGATAAGTAAACCCATTCAATGATATTCTCCTTTAATGTATTATTTATTGTTGATTGATTCTAGCGAACTAGAAAGATATGAAGAAGCAATGCACGTAGAAACAAGAAAGAAGTAGGAGAAAGGCATGAAATAGGATATGGACTCTTTGGTACATAACAAAACTTGGGACTCAGTTTAGTTTCTTGTAGGTAAAACAACATTGAAAAATAAATGGGTTTACAGGTTGAAGGAAGTAGATGGAGGAAAAAAGAGGTACAAGGCCAAACTTGTTGTAAAGGGGTTTGCATAGAAGAAAGGTATATATTTTAATGAAATATTTTCTCCTATTGTTAAAATGATTTCAATTAGAACGATTTTAAGTCTAATGGATGTAGAATGTTTGCACCTTGAACAGTTAGATGTAAAGAGAACTTTTCTCCATGGGGATTTGGAGGAAGAGATTTATATGCAATAGTCACATGAGTATTAGGTTAAAGGAAATGAAAAATTAGTATGTAGGTTAAAGAAGAGCTTGTATGGTCTAAATCAAACTCCAAGGAAGTGGTATTTGAAATTTGATAGGTTTATGATAGAACAAGGTTATAATATATGTCACTCTAACCACGATGTTTATTTTAAGAAACTACATAATAACATCTATATTATCTTGTTATTGTATGTAGCTGATATTCGTGTTGTAGTTTCTAACATGTAGGAAACAAATGTGCTTAAAAGGAAATTATCTAATTCCTTTGCGATGAAGGATTTGGGTGTTACAAAGAAAATCCTTGGTATGAGAATAACAAGAGACATGAAAAATCGCAAATTAGAATTGTCTCATAAGGAGTACATATAGAAGTTTTAAAATAAAGGATGTAAAACTAGTTAGTAAATGTTTTTCCAACCATTTCAAACTGACTAAGGAGATGTGTCCCAAGACACAGGAGGAGATAGACTACATGTCCAAGGTTCCATACTCATCGACAATTGGCAGCTTGATGCATGCGATGGTGTGCAAAAGGATGGATATTGCACATGCAATGGGCGTTGTGAGAAGGTATATGAACAATCTAGGTATATAGAATTGGAAGATGGTAAAGTGGATTCTAAGGTATTTGAGACGTACCACTACTCAGGAATTATGTTTTTGAGGTTCAAACACTATTCTACAGGGATATGTTGATTCATATATGGTAGGTGATATAGATAGTGGGAGGAGCACCACAAGGTATGTTTTTTATTGTAGTTGGAACAATCATAAGTTGGATTTCAAAATTGCAAAAAGTTGTTGCACTTTCAACAACGGAAGTAGAGTATGTTGCTAATACATAGGCTAGTAAGGAGATGATTTGGTTACAAAGGTTTATGGAGGAATTGGGAAAGAAGAAAGAGAATAGCAGGTTGTATAGTGACAACCAGAATGCCATTCATCTTGCAAAGAAATCATCCTTCCATTCTAAGACAAAACATATACAACTCAAGTACCATTTCATACAATCAGTTTTGGAAGATGGACAATTTAAGCTGGAAAATATTCACACTAGCCAAAATTCTGTAGACATGTCAATAAAGGTAGTAACTAGGGAGAAACTGAGTTGCTTCTTAGTTTTGGTAGGTCTTCAAGCATGACGGCGAAGATGAGAAACTTGTCAAGTCCAAAGTTGGAGCATAATCCAGTAGGTGTAGTAGCGGTGGAGTTGCTATAATTAGTCTCCAAGTGGGAGATTGTTGGTTATGGAGCCTGATTATCTTATTGATTCAATGGATTGTTAAAAAATATATATATATTATGTAAGAATTGGTTAGACATGCGACCTTATTTAGGCATACAACTATAAGCCTTGGTTACACATGTGACCTTAGTTAAATTACCAGTAAAGTCTAGATGTATACCTAGGTGAAAAAAAAGGGGAGCATGTGGGATTCCCAGACATCTTGGTTATAGACTTTGAGGGAGGTAGAGCCTGAAGGTGAGCGATGAATTCTCCTTTGGTCACTTTCGTCATATTTAATCAAGGGAAACCACAAGTCAATTTTAAATGGAGAAATTTTAGGATAAACTTGACTTGGTAAAAAAGTCAAATTTATTTTAGGTAAACAAGAGGTTCTAGACCGATTGTATTGGTGAACCATGGTATTTGTGTCCCATGGTTTTGGTAGTCTATAGTATTATGCTTGTGGATTATATGTAATGAAGCCTTTAAAAGGCTTAGGATAATTCATTATACTCTGCATGTATTATGAGAGAGCATGGTAAAAAAGGGGGGAGAGATTGTAAAAAGGAGTGAAGAAGAAGTTACAAAATATGTGTTGTAGATTATATCCATTTACTTTGTTGAAAGGAATAAAAGAAGGAATAACAATTTCTCCATGGACATAGTCCACATTGGGTGAACCATGTATATGTTTTGTATCTTGTGTATTGTACTCTTCTTTAATTTTAATTTCTCTGTGATTTATTTCTTAACAACAAGAATTCAGTTTCTTTTACAAGTGTACCATATATAAAGGGTTCATCTTAGTGAAATAGGTACTCACTGAATTGGTGATATGACAGCATCCTTTGTAACCAATGATTGTTGGGTATCTTGGTATTTTCCCTATAGTTGTTGAATACTTGATTCCCAAAGCTAAACAAGATCTCCTTACCCACTTTTTTCACTCGACAAATTCATTGTACTATGATGTGAATAATGATGAAACTGGGAATGGACTTTGGATTGGGGTTTAGAATTAATTTTTGTAGGGCTTTCTAGTTCATTCAAATTCTATTTAGAATTGTCAAACTCAATAAAAAATGGCTCAACCTTTACAATTTATCAAAATCCCCACAAGAAGGATGGCCCTACCCATCATTCCAAATGGTTTTAGTGTCTTCCATGATCTACCTAGGATGAATACCAAATTAGGCACGAGCACATTCGTGAGAGACCCACCAACAATATAGTATATCTAGCATCTCTCGTAATAATGTCCTATGGTTTTTTCATTGAACAAGATTTAAGTGGCCACCTGCATAGCCTGACATTTCCCACAAAAGAATTAGGATCAGCTTCATACTTGAACCAAGATCCCTTTGAAATGGGACCCTCTAGATAATTGTTTGAAACATTAAAAAAACTGAGAGTTTTGACCTTTGTAAATGGAGGAATTCTCCCCACCAATAAATTGTTTGATACATCCATCTTGTTTCCATCATCAACTAATGTTGGAGGGAGCCCCCCTTATAAAAAAATTTCCATGAAGATGGAGGACCAAGAGAGATTGTAAGGAGCCTAAAATCTTTGGAATGGAATTCCCACTGAACAAAATGAATTCTAAGAATGATATTTGGGTTGTGTCAGAAGGAATCATGCCCATGAAAATGTTGTTGGAATGACCGATAAACTATCAAAAACAATGTTTGGAAACAGAAATGAGAGCTCACTTGAGAAATGGTTTTCAGAGAGATGCAATTCCTTGAGCCTTCTAAGGTTCAATTCAGAAAGAATGGGTCCAAATATCTTATTTCCTCTTAGGTCTAAATATTCCATCTTGAGGACCAGGCAACTATTTGCTACTTCAGCCATGAGACGACCATATTGTGGTAGTACAGGGTGAGTGTGTGATTTAAGGGACAAATAAATGAATACCATGTGTGACTTAAGGGACAGATAGATGCTTCCATGCGTGGGAGGAGACATGGAAGGAAGCGATGAAACTCGTGAAGTAGACATTCTCAGAGCATTTAATGGATTTACAAGAGGTGTCAAATGGAATAATGTTTTCAAGTGACAAGGTGTTACTTGTAAAAATCTTGTTGTGTTGATTGTTTAGCTTCCATTTGGAATTTTGAGGATGTGTTAGATTGTTTAGTTTCCATTTAGAGTTTTCCCTATTTAGCAGAAATAAGGTATCTATGGATACAAATATGTATAGATTCATCAAATATAATATAAAATTAAAAAAAATGACAACTCTAATTTTTGTGTTTATAACTTAGTGAAAAAACAACAACGTTCTATACTATTGATAATTTATATGTTTATAACTCAATCAAAATACTAGTTTATATGCATATAGAACTTTCATAAATTTATCTCAACTCAAATTGAGAAATTCAGCCTAGTTGAAAACTTTCATATAGTTTATAGTTTATATACTAGAACTTAGTGAAAAAATAACAACGTTCTATACCATTGATAATTTCTATGTTTATAACTCAATCAAAATACTAGTTTATATGCATATAGAACTTTCAGAAATTTATCTCAACTCAAATTGAGAACTTTCATATAGTTTATATACTAGTTTTGTCAGCCTTCAGTCAGTCAATCAATTCAAGATCGAGCTGTGCGTAATTGTGTATCTGGCTGGTTGTATGTTGTGAGCGATTTGGGGCTCGATCTATCGTGGATATAGGTTGTGTGTGTTATGGGGTACGGGTAGGAGTGTATGTTGGGTATAGTGATTGATGCCTATTGAAGGATAGATTCTGTCAACAGTCGATACTTCTTCTGGGGAATATTCCAAGGGTTCATACCAGGACGCACTCATAATAAACCCAATACATCCTCAAATTTTCTGAAAACAAACGTCTCATTCTGATTTAAATTTTCCAAACTATTACACTATTTGGCATACCTACAAGTGCGTGAAAGGATTCCTGATCTGATATTTCTCCCTGTACTTCTCCACTTCAGATGCGTGGGAGAGCAAAACGTGATGTGCAACAAGATATGATGAGGAGGAATTCCCAGCCATACAGGCAGAATTCCTGTGAGGGGAAGAACACCTCGTGGGTGGATAAATTCCAACGGTATATCCCATCGGCACAAGCACATTTGGCTCGTTAATTGTCGCCCGTTAGAAGTTGATGGGCGGTTGTGAAGAAATCCCAACAATGCTGGGATATCATATTCAAAATAGGCATGTGGTTGTCTAGTGTCTTCCTGTATGGTGCTTGTCTATGAATTGAACGTCACTCTTCTTGAAGTAGTTTAGTGGAAATGTGTGTGGAAGAGGGATGAAGCGCTGAGTTCAAGACTATCTGGAAAGAGACATAGCGATTGGAGTTATGAGTATTTTGTTTTTGGTCTTTGAAATTATTACCATTTTATTCAAGAGTTTTATGGACATTGTTCTTATGTGTACTTATTAAAAGTCGATCTGACTAGATGACTCCTCGCAGTTGTCATTGCATATGGTAATAGGGATATTCGAGTAGCATACGGATTAAGAGTCCGTTGGTTAGGATGAAGATAAAGAACAATATAACCGATAGTTGATTGGCTAATTGATGTATTTGGTTAATACCAGGTTGGACATTTGCTTGTTGAGCCAGTCGCAGGTGGAATTGAGATATGAGCATTGGATAGTTGCAAAGCACATTTTGAGATATTTGAGTGGCACGCTAAATTATGGTTTAAGATATGACTCAAATAATAATGTACAACTATAGGGATATACGTATTTCGATTGGACAAGGAGTCCAAGTGACAAAAAGAGTACTTCTAGTGTATGTTTCAGTTTGGGCTCTGCTATGATCTCTTGGATTAGCGGGAAGCAAAAGTCTATCGTACTCAACACTATAGAGGCAAAATATATTGCAGCTTGTGATGCATGTACAAAAGTAGTATGGCTTCATAAGCTATTTTTTGGACAGTTTGATCAGGTGTTGGAATTGACCTTGATATACTGTGACAATTAAAGTTGTGTGAAGCTTTCAGAGAACCTCGTGTTCCATGACAAGTCGAAGCACATTGAGATCAAGTATTATTATATCCGTGATCAAGTCCAAATGGGAGAAGTAAAGACTCCAGTATATCAACATCGATGAGCATACAACAAATATTCTGACGAAGCCCTTGTCCAAAGGGAAGTTTATATACTTCAAGGACAAGTTGGGACTTGTGGAGATTGCTCCCTTGGTTGAGAGGGAGTGTTGATCTGTATCATGCTAGTACAACTTAGATATGATGCTTTTGCATCATGCTAGTACAACTTAGATATGATGTTTTTGCATCATGCTAGTATAACTTAGATATGATACAGATGTTCGGAGTCGCATCATGCTAGTAAATCTTAGATATGACGCATTAGCATCATGTTAGTACAACTTAGAGATGGTGCAGTTGCCTGACTCGCATCATGCTAGTACAACTTAGATATGATGTATTAACATCATGTTAGTACATCTTAGAGATGGTGCACTTGCCTGACTCACATCATGCTAGTACAACTTAGATATGATGCAATAACATCATACTAGTACAACTTAGAGATGATGCAGAGGCATTGATCTACATCATGCTAGTACAACTTAGATATGATGTAGAAGCATCATGCTAAGTACAACTTAGAAATGATGTAGATGATACTCCACATCATGCCAATACAACTTAGATATGATGCATTCACGTCATGCTAGTACGACTTAGAGATGATACAATGGATGATATGACTTGATGTGCACTATGCCAGATGAATTATGGCTCAGATATGATGCAGTTGATGATATGTCATGATATATTTGATGTAACTTTCCATTAGATAAAATTGGTCAACTTGAATACATTTAGTTGGTTGTTATGAATACCTCCCTAGTTAAGAGGGAGTGTTGAAATTGTAACTATGGTCGGTCTTTATAATGTATATATTCGAAAAAGAATATTCTAGAAAAGAATATGTGTACTTGTAAAAGTAGGCCCTACCCATGGCATAGATGGCAACCTGATCAGGAATAATGGTCCTTGTAGTCACATGACACTTTGTGTGTGTCAATTGCAGGACACATGCCTAGTCGTGAGACTATGGAAGAGATTGTGTGTCTCTAGACAGTAATTGTGCGCTACTACGGTGGTTGTGTACCACTGGTGGAGACTGTGTGTCTCTAGAAAGTAGTTGTGTGCTACTACAGTGGGTGTGTACCACTAGCAGTGATTGTGTGTCATTAGATAGTAGTTGTATGCAGCTACTACAGTGGTTGTGTACCATTGGCAGAGACTGTGTGTCTTTGGATAGTAATTGTGTGCTACTATAGTTGTTGTGTACCACTGGCAGTGACTGTGTGTCACTGGACAATAGTTGTGCGCTACTAACAGTGGTTGTGTACGACTGGACAATAGTTGTGTACTACTATGGATCAACATAGTCGTGTTCTATTGGATGGCATTGTAGTAGCTGTGTGCTACTAGCTGATTGTCATGGAGACTATCAGATCGCTTGGAAGTAGTTGTGTGCTACTACTTGATCACAGAGACTGTAACAGATGATTTGAGCTATTGATGGGATGGTAGTAGTTGTGTGCTACTAGTTGATTGTAGAGTAGTCGGTGGACTACTAGATGGAGACATTGTGGAAAGATACCTTCCTAGTTGAGAGGGAGCGTTGATGTTTGAGGCAACAAGCAAGAGAAATTATCCCTAGAGGGTACTGTGTGGACTAGTAGGGGGGAATGTGGACTTCATCCTAACGTGCCTCAGATGGTCAGATGAAGGAACCAAGACATTGATTTCATGAGGAAACCTCGATATGTCTTAGGGGACATCAGTTCCATGAGGGAACTTCGATGTGTCCTAGAGAAGACATTGTTTCCATGAGGGAAACTTGATATGTCTTAGACATGTGTTCTAGGATGAACCACAAAATGTCTAGTATGGACACAGTTCATGAGTGAGTTGAGACATTGGTTTCACAAGGGAACCTCAATATGTCAAGTATGGTCCAGGATGACTTAGCTTGATCATCCCCAAGGGACTGGCCACCCCTTGTAGGATGAGCTAGTTCAAGTCTTGTGGATACCAACTACATGATGTGTATAAACACAGGTGGATGGCCCTAGTAAGCATCAGGTGGACCTTCTCCTAGATTAGGCTACAGACCAATGGAGATAGGATACATTTATCACAAGGGTGTACTTGTGATAAATGGGCCCAAGCGTAGTCCTTCCTTGATCATGACAAGGATTGATATGGACTCAAGGTGCTTGAAGTGCTTTCCATGTATCAAATAACATTGGGATAAAATTCACTCACAGGGGTGTACCTTTGGTAAATGGCCTTGGTGTGATCTTTTTCCTTAGTTATGGTGATTTGACTTGGAATGATAAAATACTTAACGATGTTAGATGTTATCACATGCAGACCCAGAGTGATCATGATCTCAGAGAGAGTAAATTGGCTCAGAGGGAGAGCCACATAAGGAGTTTCCCATCGATTTAGGTGGGTGAGAGACATCTCCCAAGACTAACAAGTGTCATGAGTCTAGAGTGAAGTTTGTATACTTCATAGACAAGCTTTGGCATGAGGAAGAATGTCCCCCTCGTTGAGAGGGAGTGTTGATGTTTGGACAACCTCGGGAAAACATTCTTCCATATATATATATATATATATATATATAGTAACAGACCCCGCCATTACGACAACCAAGCGACGTACAACATGTCAAATTTTTTTTTTCTTTTTAAAGTTGTGTTAGGAAAATTAAAACATCAAAATAAATTGAAGAGCTTGTGTATGTGATGGATAAGGATTGGCCCTCCTATTTAAAAAAAAAAAATCAGTTTGATAGCCTTCAATGTCCTTAGCTTTCTCATTTGCAAGCCGCTTAACCCCGAACTCTATGTCATCTAAAGAAAAACTTCTTCCTTTGTAGGCTATAAACACATTTATTGTGAGCATAATAAAATTGTTGATCTCCTCTCAAAGGCTACGCTCCAAGAAAGAGTGGGCTGTATAACTTATCATCCCTGGATAGATGGCCATGAGGGCCCTCCTCACTATCTAACCATGTGCTAAGTTCAACAACATTTAATCATATTTCCTCAGCAGACTTTCTAGTCATGAAAGATGGATTTTTTGTTGGCCACAGGTTATATCATCATTTGATCCTCGTCTACTTGGCAACCTTCATATATAGCCACATCTTCAGTTATTACATGCTTGAAAAATTTACATGTTGCTTCATCTTTTTTATAACTTCTCTGATTATTGGTCGAAAGACTACAATTGGGGAAAGTTATAACTCTATATCATTGTCACTATGACTGTAACTCATGTCTAGAACACAAATTATATAATAAATATAATGAGAAATTTTCCAGTTGAAAAAAATAAAGGTTTTTCCTAGAAACCTTGTCAAGCTTTTCTAAGACAACAAACAACAAAAAGATTAGTTTTAGTATTGCAATTTGATGAGGTTCCACTCCTTGTTCATGCTTGTGACCTTGCCCCCTTCCATAAATTAATTAACCAACCTTGTTATTCTAACCACCCATAAACATAATAAAATGTAAAACTTAAATCTTGACAATTGATTAAAATACAAACATGTAAATTTGAAAATATATATATATAAATTTACCATTTTGTAATTAATGTAGAATTGCCTTACAATAAAGTATTTAATTAATTCCTTTTTACTTATATCCAAAGAGTATTTAATCAATTTATTTTATTTCTATCTATAATGAAGGATTCTTTATTTAATCAATTCCTTTTTACTTATATCCAAAGAGTATTTCATCAATTTATTTTACTAGTGAAGGATTCTTTTCTTTATTTAATCAATTCCTTTTTACTTATATTTAGAGAGTTTTTAATCAATTTATTTTACTTCTATTATAGTGAAGGATTCTTTGGTCATCTATAAATTAGAAATATGAATCTGAAACTCTTTATGGCAGATTATATTGACATTTTTGATTCATCATCTTCACTTGACCATCATGGATAAATTTGGTTCAATTTAAATAAAAATAAGTAAAAGTCGCTCAAATTTAACCATCTTCCAATTTTCACATGAATAAATTTAAATTTCCAAACCTGATTGCCTAGTTCCCTACATCATCGTGGATGAATTTGGTTCTATTATTGCACGCGGGGAGCTACACTCCTAAATTTTAGGAATTTTGAAGCTTAAAAAAAATAACCATCTAACTTTGCTTGAATTAATATTTGTACTTGTAAATATATATTTAAGTAAATGTCTCCTTCTCTGTACTTCACTTGGATAGACAAAAGTCATCTGGAAAAATATAGGATTCCTTTATGAAACAATTCTCAAGTCATTATTGAACAGATGCCTTAAGTTTATAGCAATTCCAGGGAAATACAATCTCAGTTTTCAAGTGCTCTGAAGGTGAAGGTGAAGTAATATGATGTTGAAGTTATTCAGAAAGTACAGGTAGGGTAATACCAATCGCACATTTAACCAATGAAAACAATTGGTGCAGGTGCGCACAACAGTTGCTAAGTGGAAGTTCAAAATCGCTGTCAGGAAAAGATCCCGGTGATGAGGGTTAGACAGTCAGTCATCTCACGCACGAAGAGAGGACAGAGTTGAGGAAAACGCTGGGCAAGAGCCCGGGGCGATTTGCTGCCTTTGCTATCGCGCTTTAAAGTCGAGACTACCAGCCAAGAAAAGGGAGAGGTGGCGCGCGGTCAGCTGTGGCGCACTATGCTCCATTCTACGCTCCGATTGGAATCTAAGGCGGATAATGCTCAACGGAATTCATTTAAACCCCAATTCGCTACAGTAGAAAGGGTGGAGAAGAATACACACAGGAGATTAAGGAATAAGAAAGAAAGGATAAAGGAAGGAAGCCAGAACGCAGCTATTCGTTTCAAAGCCTGAAATATCCAAATGAAATGCCATACTCCGATATACCCATTGGGCGAATTATGAAAGAGCAGAGGAGAAAAGGGCCAGGTTTAAACCGCACACTAGCGCAGTCGCAGAGGTTGGAGAGGGTTCAAGGAGGGTCCCCCTTAACTCAAGAGAAAAATAATCCAAACAACAACACTTCAAGGCATGGGGGTAAGGCTAACAAAAACCAGATGACGAGTTATTCAAACACACACAGGGACTGTCCAACGCTGTGCATCACAACAATCAATCAATCCTTCAATCTATGAAATATACGCACAAAATATACATCCCTTATTACAGTAAGCTCGCTCCATATACAACGTAGTAACTTTATTGACCAAGATAATTAAATAAATCAACTGAGAAGCATAAAAACGCAATTCACATTCAGCATATATACATGTATGTATCTATCAACACATTTCATCGTTCTAAATTTCAAAAACTTCAACCTGCTGGCCAATCCTGTTAGAATTACAATCATCGATCTATGGCGAATTCTAAGAGCTCAAAAACGAGTAAAAATAATAACAATACTACAGTTCTCATAAAAACACCGTAACCGACAAGGTGGACTTGATGAAGTTCTCCCACCGTTGCGTGTGGTCCAGCTCCCCTCTGGCTAACCGTGAAGATTTCATTAGTACCTCCCAGTCAACACCCACAAAGGGGCCACACACACAAACCATAGAAAAATAGCTCCCAGCTCACCTCCCAAGGTCGAGCTACCACTTTCTATCAAGAGTAAAATCCGACATCAACCTAATCCATTCCCCTCCTCCGCCATTTCTTTTATAGAGTTTTCTTGGTGACTTGTTGCCAAAAAGCACATTAAATTCTTTTTATTCAATTTATTATTAGAAATTCTCCCTCGTACACTTGTCACCCCATCCCTTAGTTGCATCAGAAATTCATTTAATTAATTAATTTAAATTGTCAATTTCCCTCACCCAATTAAAAACATTCCTAAAAACGGTCTTCAATGTCTCTTTATTCTCTCATATTCCCTTAATGACTGACGCATTTCTTAAAGCTTAGCTGAGTTCGAATTTGGAAAGTTCTTTAAACTAGATTCCCTTCTATGTTCCACCTTCCTTTTGTATTTAAGTTTCCCCTTTTTGTTCTAAGTTCTAAATTAGCAAGTTTTTCACTTAGCCAACAATTAATCTTTTAATAACTTAATCCTCCATTAATTTTTAAATTTAATTTTTTTACTCCCATTTTCATCATCTGCTTAATTAATTTTTAGTTCTCATATCCTACTTTTTTATTACTTGCTTAATTAATTTTTAGTTCTCATGTCCTACTTAGACCTAGGATTTAAATTCAACTAGGCTCAACAAAAATGTTTTTAAGGGAAATTTTAAAATTTTTAAACTTTACTCATGCAACAATTATTTGAAGGCTGACCAGGTCAAAACGAGATATTTTTTTCTAGGAACCTAGGTTCATTGACTCACCAGTGTTAAAACCACGACATGTCATTCAAGACGCACTACGTGCTCCAAGGGTGCCACTCGCCTTCATTCAAGTTCATTTATACGATGTGCCCTTCAAGATGCACTACGTGATCCAAGGGTGTCACTCGCTTTTTGACTGATTTTGGTAGACGTCGAACCCTTTGAGTCAATACTCCATCAAGTGACCTTGTGGGAGACTAAGTGACTCTAAGGAATAAGGACCCTGCCCTATTGCATGCCCCTTAGAATCTTCATGAGCGACTGTCTCAATCTTCCCTCACGGCATCATGGATCCCTTGAACTAGAACAAGTTCGAGCCACGACGAGAGTGCTAGTAGGCCGTGGCAGTGCTATTGCCACACCTTTCCCTCAATATCTTCGGTTGTCGTGCGTGACCCCTTTACTCCAAATGTGAGTCTGATTAGTAATCTATCGTCAGTCTGCATCCATCAACGAAACATGTCAGCGATCCAAAATCAGCATCATAATATACCAGTCATATGTCACATAAGAAATAACAGAAATACGCAAACCATAAACAATCCACTCCCTGACTCGATCCAACGTCCAAGGAGGTCTAGCGATGTCATCAACATCCTCAATCGGTCCAAAGTCCTACACACTCAGGAGAAACCAATCAATAACACTTGTCGATACAATATAATCAAATAACATATCATCATATCCACAACATCATCATAATCCATAAGTGAAACAGTCAATCATATAATAAAGTGGATCACTTGCATGCAAGTGTTCTCAAAGAATAAGTCACATCAGAAGTGCATAAGAGCAGGATGTTACATACACCCCCTCTTGTTTTAAACTTCGTCCTGGAGTTTCACAGTATATAAGTGCAGAAATAAAGTATCTCACAATATCTAAATGTCTAGCTATCAAACAAAAATGGAAATTGTTGACGCATATCATATGTGTCCTCCCAGGTAGCCAAGTGCGGACTATAATTGTTCCATGGGACCTTGACCTGATCGACTGTTCGACGTCATAGTTGTCGAATGCAATGGTCCAGAATGTGGATTGGTTCTGTCATGAGTGCACCCTCATCCGATACCTACAAGGAACTCATGTCAATCACATGCGTATGATCAATAACATAATGTGTCAAAACAGATACGTGAAAAACATTGTGAATACGCCTCCAAGAATCATGCAAGGCTAGTCGATAGGCCACGGGCCCCTTCCTTTGCACGACCTTGAAAGGTCCCACGAACCTAGGAGAGAGTTTAGCACTCTTTCCAAACTTGATCGAACTCTTGTGCGGTTTCACCCACAAGAAGACTCAATCGCCAACTTCATAACTACGGTCGACACGATGCGCATCGGCATAACTCTTCTGTCGATCCTGCGCTTCCTTGATCATTTGTCTTATTGTTTTCATTTGATCTTCCATTTCTTGGATCGCTTCTGGCCCTACCAGGACCCTATCCTCAAGCCAATCCCAACTCAAAGGCGTCTGACATGGTTGCTCGTAAAGAAACTCAAATGATGTCATCTTAATGGTGTTTTGATAACTGTTATTGTATGCAAATTCTACCATTGGCAAGAACTCTTCCCAATGCTTATGTTGGTCCATCACGTACATACGCAACATGTCCTCCAAGATTTGGTTCATTCGTTCAGTCTACCTGTCTGTCTCTGAGTGATATGTGGTACTAAAGTTAAGTTCGGTTCCCAAGGCCTCTTGGAAACTAGTCCAAAATCGTCATGTAAACACTGATCCTCGATCGGATATGATCCTCTTAGGCACACCATGTAGCCTCACAATCTCGCTGATGAAAACTCTAGCTATCCCAAGTGCCTGATATGTCATACACATAGGGATAAAATAAGCACTCTTCGTCATAGTGTCAACTACCACAAAAATCGAGTCGTGTCTCCTTGTTGTCAGCAACAATCCCAACAATAACGTCCATCGAAATGACCTCCCAATTCAATTCTAGAAAAGCGTGTGGTTGTAGTACTCATGTTGGATGTCTACATTCAGCCTTCACTCGCTGACGTCCTAGACACCTCGCAATGTAGATAACCATGTCCGCCTTCCTCCCTACTAGAAGAATGAGGGTTTAAGGTCTCCCCTCATCTTCATGACTCCAAGATGAGCCATGTACACTGCTCTATGAGCTTCGTTTAAGATCAAACCTCTCAAATTTTCAATGGGTGGTAAGTAAATTTGGTTATTATATCTCATTAATTCGTCATTGTCCACAGTATCCCTCAAATTTTGGTACCAACAAGGTGTTTTGTTCGATAAATTCCTTAACCTCTTGATTCCAGTCATCGTCGCGCTATAGTTATAATCCTTTCATCTAGATTCGTTCTAAAGAGGTATCACCGACAATATGCGTGGTCTCCGACTCAACGCATCAGTCACTCTATTCATTGTTCATTTTATGTAGGTAGTCTCAAAATCGTACTCATTAATCCATTCCAACCAACGCCCTTGTCACACGTTCAAGTTGCTTTGTGTAAAAATGTTTTGTAAACCACAATGGTCTGTTTTTAGTTCGAATTTCCATCCAATCAGGTAGTGTCTCCACACTCTCAGGGCATACACAATGGATAATAACTCCAAATCGTGTGTCGTGTAGTTCTCCTCATGCCTTCTTAGCTTCCTTGAGGTGTAAGCGACCACTCGACCGTCTTGTATCAAGACTTTGCCTAAGCCTTCCTTGGATGCATTAGTGCACACCAAGAAGTCCTCATCCATATCAGGGACTTTTAGTATCGACGTTGTTTTCAATAGCTCCTTGAGCCTTCGAAATGCTTCTCCACATTTCTCGGTCCACACAAACTTCTTGTTCTTCTTCTGCAATTCCTTAATCGGATTGCTATCTTCAAAAAACCCTCAACAAATTGTTGATAATATCCAGCTAAACCCATGAAGTTACATACTTCTGGTACATTTGTCAGCGTAGGCCATTCCCTAATAGCCTCTACCTTCGTTGGATCTACAACCATACCTTCTCTGGAGATAACATGCCTTAGATAATGAGTCCTTGATAGGTAAAAAGAGAATTTCGATAGCTTCCCATATAATTCGTTCTCTCGTAAACACAGTAGTACCAAGCATAAATGTTTGTCAATGAATACTCGAACAAACTTGTCCAAGTATTCGCGGAACACCCCTTGCATCAAGATCAAGATTACCCCTGGGGCGTTTGTCCGTCCCCAGGGCCAAACGATAACTCGTAGTGTTCGAACTGCATTTTGAAAGCGGTCTTAGGAATATATTCCTCTTTAATTCGTAACCGGTGATAACCTGATCTCCAATCAATCTTCTAAAACACCGTCTCACCTTTCATTTGACCAAGCAAATTGTCTATACTTGGAAATGGATGTGGGTTCCTGAATGTTTCCTCATTCAAAGAGGGTAGCCAACATAGAGTCTTCCACGACCCCTCCTTATTTAGTTTGAGAATAATAGGTGCACCCCGAGGTGACACACTTGGACGTAAATTCCTAGGTCCAACAACTCCTTCAGTTGCATTTTCAACTCCTGTAACTCAGGGTTCGACATCTGATAAGTTGTTCTAGCTATCGGTTTAGTTACATATTTTAAGTCGATGGTAAATTCCATCTTGGCTTTGGGTGGCGCACCTAGTAATTCTTCTGGGAATCATGACCACAAATTCTTGTACTACCGGAAGGTTTTCTAGTCCCTTCGCCACACCCTTTTCGTTCAACACAAGGATCACATATATCTTATATCCCTTGCACATGCTCTTCCGAAGCTGTAGGGAAGAGATTAACCTTAGGGAAACTCCCTGGTTCCTTCCTACAATCACACATCTCTATCCCTCATCATCAGTCCAACTCAACTGCTTCATCTTACCATTGAGTATTGTATCATGCAAGTCCCACCTGTCCATATTGATCATGTCATCATAAAATTTAAGATCGTGACATAGGATGGAACTTGTTACCTAATCCCCAGGTTAAAGCGACAGTTCATACCCCCTTTCATCAACCATCTGGTTCGGTTCAATGCCTTTACCTAAATCCCTTCAGCATGATGCTAGAAATAGAGCTCTAAGTAGCACCAGGATCTAACAAAAACTAAAAGTTTGGTTGGCAATGGTACCCGACGCCTCGAGCACAGTGGACTGGTGCTCAACCTGGTGATTATTCACTATTGCAAGAATCCGATGGGTATTTCCCTAATCTCCATCTGTAGTGGGTCATGTTGATCTAGCCTCTCTGGTCTTCTCAACTGGACAGTCTTGTTGGTAATGTGGCTCTCCACATGTCCAACACCTGTCTCTGGTCCAATACTTGTGGCCCAAAAGTAGAAATTGTTGGCCTAACAAACTAAGATCCTGGTCTAATCTGGTGACAAGCCTAACTGCGGTTGTTGGCGGCGGTCCCCTGTAGGGGTTTTCTGTTGAGGAACCCGTCGTCATGGGGTCGTGAACAAGGGTCCTATAGACATATCTTAATACCAATATGTCTTGTCTGGTTGGCGTCTGATGTTGTTGTGCACCAGATGTCATCAGTCCAAACAATCTTGTAGGAGTCATGCCCTGTCTCCCGTGGTCAAATTATTCTCAGCTATGAGGCCTACTGGACTACGTCGTGCAATGTCCGAGGCGTCTAGATCCTCACCTTCGCACAAAAGCTAGATTTAAGGCCGATCATGAGCCTATTGATCTATAGCTTCTCTATGTTTAGATGTGGGGCATACTAGAGTAGCTCCATAATTCTGGTCTCATAATCCGACACCATACGACCATCCTGTCGTAAGGTGCTAAACTCATCGAGTTGGCGCTCAATGAGTTCCTCTATCATTTACTTCTCTCGGAACCATTCCACGAACCGTTCTCATAACACGGCTTCTATGGCCATGTTTAGCTGAGGTAGGAGCGTCTTCCACCATAGAAGAGAGCTCCCCTTTATCTTAAGACCACCATGCAGACTTTCATGCTGGAGGTCGTAACCGTGAAGCGTGAAGCACATTGCCTTGTTCTCCAACCATGCCTCGACGGTTGAGCCGTCCGTGGCACTCATGGACTCGGGAAATTAACCATCTCGAGTTTTCCGTGAAAGCTACCATTGTTGGTTGGGGCATGTTGTGGACCCTCAGGGGGTACAAGAGCTCTGGCCTTATATCAGTATAGACGGCTAGTCAAGGCCTCTGACATTTCCTTGGAAGGACCTCGTTAGACCCAACTCATCCCGCATGGAAATACGCTCATGCTCAAGACTTGATCTTCTTATTGGGGGTTGGACCCCTCTAGCATAGTGCTACTAGAGGCATCACACCTCAACCCTTAGTACCATGTCATCTATCTCCACGACGTCCTCTAACCAGGATGACTGCATGGATAGGATTTATTTTTTTTAAAGAGAGCTGAGTTTTTAATCAAGGGTTTAATATAGTGGAAGGCATGAAAATCCACAGTCACAGGGTTGAACCCGCTCTGATACCATATGTAATAGACCCCGCCATTACAATAACCAACTGACGTACAACAAGTCAATTTTTTTATTTTTTTTTAAGTTGTGTTAGGAAAATGAAAACATCAAAATAAATTGAAGAGCTTGTGTATGTTATGGATAAGTATTGGCACTCCGATTTAAAAAAAAACACATCTTGATAGCCTTCAATGTCCTTAGCTTTCTCATTTGCAAGACGCTTAACCCCGAACTCTATGTCATCTAAGGAAAAACTTCTTCCTTTGTAGGTATTTCCTAGAAACCTTGTCAAGCTTTTCTAAGTCAACAAACAACAAAAATATTGGTTTTAGTATTGCAATTTGATGAGGTTCCGCTCTTTGTTCATGCTTGTGACCTTGCCCCCTTCCACAAGTTAATTAACCAACCTTGTTATTCTAACCACCCATGGACATAGTAAAATGTAGAACTTAAATCTTGACAATTGATTGAAATACAAACATGTAAATTTGAATATATATATGTGTGTGTGTGTGTGTGGAATTGATTAAATACTAGGGTGTATATATATATATATATATATATATATATATATATATATAAAATCCAAACAAATTTACCATTTTGTAATTAATGTAGAATTTGAATAGAGTATTTAATCAATTCCTTTTTACTTATATCTAGAGAGTTTTTAATCAATTTATTTTACTTCTATCTATAGTGAAGGATTCTTTGGTTATTTATAAATTGGAAATATGAATTTGAAACTCTTTATGGTAGATTATATTTATAGTTTTGATTAATCATCTTCAAATTTTCACTTGAACATCATGGATAAATTTGGTTCAATTTAAATAAAAATAAATAAAAGTCACTCAAATTTAACCATCTTCCAATTTTCACATGCAGAATAAATTTAGATTTCCAAACCTGATTGCCTAGTTCCCTACACCATCGTGGATGAATTTGGTTCAATTATTGCATGCGGGGAGCTACGCTCCTAAATTTTAGGAATTTTCATGCTTAAAAAAAAATAACCATCTAACTTTGCTTGAATTAATATTTGTACTTGTAAATATATATTTAAGTAAATGTCTCCTTCTATGTACTTCACTTGGATAGAAAATGTTAACTACAGAAACTAAAAAAATAATCTAGAAAAATATAGGATTCTTTTGTAAAACAATTCTCAAGTCATTATTGAATAGATGGCCTTAAGTTTATAGCAATGATAGGGAAATACAATCTCAGTTTTAAAGCGCTCTGTAGGTGAAGTAATATGTTGTTGAAGTTATTCAGAAAGTACAGGTAGTATAGGTAGGGTAATACCAACCACAAATTTAGCCAATGAAAACAATTGGTGCAGGTGCGCACAACAGTTGCAAAGTGGAAGTTTGAAATCACTGTTAGGAAAGGATCACGATGATGAGGGTTAGACAGTCAGTCATCCTGCGTGCGAAGAGAGGACAAAGTCAAGGAAAACGTTGGGAAAGAGACTGGGGCGATTCGTTTATTTTTCTATCGCGATTTAAAGTTGAGAGGAGGGAAAAGAAAGGGAGAAAATAAAATTTAGTCTCAGCTATGTAATATATTTGGAACTCGACAAAGTCAGGTTCAAGTTTAAAGAGAATTTGTTTATCTTAATTTAATAGTATTCATATTAATTTATCTTAATAAATTATTTGTGGTCCAAATGTAAACCATGTTCCAATTTCAAGGGTGTTTTCGACTCGCAAATTTTTCTCAAACCCATAAGAAATAAACAAAAAAATATATGACTTAACATTTTTATATGCAAGCATATTCTCAAATATAAGAAGTTGTAATATATGCACAATATTAAACAGAAACATGACGTCAACACTTGAGTTGCCATGTTGAAATAGAGTCATTCATTGACTCTATTTTCAGGGCCCCAAAGAATGAAAGCAGGACGGGACTACCCATTTCTTTCTTAAGTATAGGGTGGGCACCACAGAACTATGTCCTATCACAAATTATTATTCCATGTAAAATGTAAGGAGCGAAAGCTGCAGATTTCACAATAAAGTAGCTTTTATTTAAATGGAAGTACTGGGCCGGGAAAAAAGAACTTATCATGCATTTTTAACTATGGATCAAAGAGTGTTTTAAATTCTTGTAGAAAGAGGTTGAATTCATCTATCAATAGTTGTACACGCAAATGAGTTAATTTTAAAAAAAATACAAAATTCAAAAACACAATATTAAACATTGAAAAACACCATACAACAACCTCAAATATTTTATATTCAGATAAATTGGGTTACAAAATACAGTTGAGATTATTTTCCAAAATAACTCTTTTGGAATTTGTAAAAAAATATATAGTTCAGTACATATTCTCTGAAATTTAAATGTGTTTTCCATAATGACTGGGATTGGGGCTCCCATGGACCATAAAGAAAATATGTACAAGAATCAAGCTTGTAGAAAGAAGAAAGTCGGTGATGGAAGACAACAAGACCTGGAAAAAAGAAAGAGAAAATTGTCAGTCCTCGGTTAAACCTTTCTATTTAAAGAGGTAGAGTAACTGGATGAAGACATTGAGAAAGAAAGAAGAATGTGATCAATATGAACTTACTATGATGGTATCCCATGCATTGTCATTTTCTCGTTGATGTCCTTTTATGGCTTTCCTCGACAGTTATTGGAACCGTCTCAAGCATTCTTTGCCCTTCATTGGAAATTTTGACGACAACTTTTTTGAACCACTCCTCGATGTAGCTCCTCATGGGCGCCACGTTGATTTCATGCTAGATTTTTATATTGAAGAATTCACTTTCCACGTCCCTTAGATCAATAGAGAGGTTGTGCAATGCTTCTTCAATATCTTGGTTTTTAATCGAATAATCAACTAGCCAGTTTTTCACGTCATCTTCACTATATTCAAGAATGCCATAGAAATTTTCAAATGACAGTATTCTATAGATCTCAACTTGATCATCAAATACTTGATTGGTTAAAAACAACGAGTTGAATATCAAGTTTGGGTCTTGGAATTCATTGTTGTTTCCAGCTATATCTATCTCAGTTAGCTTCTTGAATAGTTTGTTTCTTCTAGATATGGTCTGGCTACATTAGCTTTTTATTCAACATTTCGTACTTTGATAAGTGTTAATTTCCCTCTATCATCTGAAACTTGGGTTTTAAGGTGCCTTCCTGTTAATGTTCCTGGTCATCCACATATAAGACAACTTAGAGATGCCATTCAAGCCCAATTGAAAGACGAGGGAGTGGTTTTATGTGACGTCGACTTTGGGGAAAAAAAATCATGTTAGCCAACAGAATCATAGACAAAAACTTCAAGTATCTTATGATTGGTATTCTCCCTGTATTTGATCGTTTGGTTGGTTGAAAGGCCTACCTGAAGATTTGTATGTTGACCTTCTTTGTTTTATTGCTGAAAATTGGAAGGGACTTTCAAGTCACCTGCAAAATTATCCTTTGTTGAAGTATATAGCTTCTTCCAACAACACAGATTTGGCAAGTGTATCAAATGTCGCAGACCACACCAAAATTTATCTTTCGTCAGAGGAGTAGCACATATCATGGCTTACAAAATGGTCTGGAATATTCGGAAGTAACACAAAATATTACTCCATGCTCGAATATAATTAGAAGGAAATTAGAAATTTGGATCCTCACGAAGGTGAGAAACTGTATGAGTGGTTGAATCAACATCCTAAAATTACAGGACTTTCTATATCAAAGTTTTTTGATCGACTTCTGGATGTAGTAAAAAACTTGACAGACAGTCAACTTCTATGTCAAAATTTGTTGAGTGACCTCTGGATGTAGTAACAGACTCACCATACAATCAACTTTCTATCACTACTACACATTTTTTGCATTATTCCTATGCAAATAATTACATCGAGGTCGAAGAGCTTACCACTCTTTGCAAGAATATTCCCTAGTAGTTGAAGGTGGGTATATAATCAGGGAACGAGGCTCTTAAAAGTTTCTCATGCTTTCATCAACGAGTAACTGGGAAAATTTAATGGGAAGGAATTCTAGACAATGGACTTTGCAACACTTTCTGAAGATTACTTTATACTACCACCTTCTGGAGGAAGTTTGACGTATACAGGTAATGATTTGGTTTCTAAAGATCACCTTTTACTACCACCTTCATGCAATGATTTTGTTTCATTCTTTAGAAGAAACATTTATCTAGTATATATTATAGAGATATTTCCACCGAATATCAATCTTCCTATTGTTTCCCGTGATTTGAATAAGGATAATGCATTTCTTCTGTTGCAGTAGATCCGATATTTGAAAAAAATGGAAGTTGCTTTATGCTTGAAGTATTAACTTTTCTGGTTGAAATAAATCACCATCACCTCGCCACAAACATCTCTCGAGTTGTTGATTAGGATCACGGGTCGATAAGCATAGAGTGCCTTCTTGGTCGTAGAGTGCTTCCATCCCCAGCTTGGGTTTGCACATATGTTTTTATTTCTAGCTTGTTTCTTTGTCCTGGTAGTGGATCCTTCTATCCCAACTAACATGATGGAAATAAAATAGCTCCAGGGAGTTTGATCGCTTCATGGGATCTTGAATAGTGTTACTAGTTGATGTAATATCACTATATAAGAGCTTACAATAAATGTTATATCGACCAATTTTTGTCATAGTTTACATTGTGGAGAGCCCGCTAGCCACTGTGTTATAGCCAGACTGTTGGTCCCAAACCGTGTGAGTTGTATCTGGTATTCGTATGCAACCCACCCTAACCCATTAAAACCTGCACCTACATGCAATTGAACAGATGTAAAATTATATCAAGTCGTGACTCCAGGCTCCAGGTAGCTTCAACTTCAGACATTGATACTGGTGGTGACTCCAGGCTCCAGATAGCTTTAACTTCGGACATTGACACTAGTGGTGGCAATGGGAACAGTGTCATCGATTGGAAGGTAGTAAGGCAGTGAACAAGCAGGCCTATCATTGTCAAAGAACTTAGACTGCAAGGTTGTCAAACATGCAAAAGAGCATCAAATTTAGCATTGCTTTGTCATGAAAATTACAATGTTGCTATGTGTCTAGACATATTTGAAGTTTGGGTGTCCTATGCGATGATGACCTCGACATTAGGTGCATGTCAGACATTTATTATTTGGACATTGTAGTGTTAATGCAATTGTCATAGTCGACGACGGATTGAATGCATTGCAAGAAGCAATATTAATTGTGTAATTAATTTACATTCTTGAAGGACGTGAATCCCAAATAATGCCTCAAACTTTTCGACCAATGGTGTGTTAAAAAAATACATTATTTTATATTTTAAAAAATAAAAAATTGTATTTTCTATGTCTAACATTAGGTTTCACACATAAACATTTTTAAGTCAACTGGAATTACTATATAGTTAACTCAGATCCGGGGAAGTGATCAAACTCCCTAGAGCCAATTTATTTCCATCATATTAGTTGGGATAGAAGGATCCAGCACCAGGAGAAAGAAACAAGCTAGCAATAAAAGAATTTGTGATCCTGATGAAAAACTCGAGAGATGCTTGCGGCGAGGTGATGGTGATTTATTTTAACCAGAAAAGTTAATACTTCAATCATCGAGCAACTTCTGTTTTTTTCAAATATTGGATCTACTGCAACAGAAGAAATGCATTCTCCTTATTCAAGTCACGGGAAACAACAAGAAGATTCATATTCGGTGGAAATAGATTTGGAATATCTACTACATCAAGGTTTATTCTAAAGAATGAAACAAAATCATTACATGAAAGTGGTAGTAAAAGGTGATCTCTAGAAACCAAATCATTACCTAAATATGTCAAACTTCTTACAGAAGGTGGTAGTATAAATTAATCTTTGGAAAGTGTTGCAAATTCCATAGTCCAGAATTCCTTCCCATTAAATTTTCCCAGTTACTCGTTGATGCAGGCATCAGAAAATTTTGAGAGCCCCGTTCCCTGATTATATACCCACCTTCAATTACTAGGAGAACATTCTTGCAAAGAGTGGTAAGGTCTTCGACCCAGATGTAATTATTTGCATAGGAATAGTGAAAAAATGTGCAGTAGTGATAGAAATTTGATTGTATGTCAAGTATGTTACTACATCCAGAAGTCGCTCAACAAACTTTGAGATAGAAGCTGACTGTATGTCGAGTATGTTACTACATCCATAAGTCGCTCAACAAACTTTGAGATAGAAATTTTTGTAATTTTAGGATGTTGATTCAACCACTCATACAGTTTCTCACCTTCGTGAGGATCCAAATTTATAATTTCCTTCTGAGTATATTTGGTCATGGAGTAATATTTGGCATCACTTTCGAATATTCCAAACCATTTTGTAAACCGCGATATGTGTGACTCCTCTGACGAAAGATAAATTCTAGTGTGGTCTACAACATTTGATACACTTTCCAAATCTATGTTGTTGGAAGAAGCTATATACTTCAACAAAGGAGCATTTTGCAGGTGACTTCAAAGTCCCTTCCAATTTCCAGTAATAAAACAAAGAAGTTCAACATACAAATCTTCAGGCAGGCCTTTCAACCAACCAAACGATTGAATACAGGGAGAATACCAATGATAAGATACTTGAATTTTTTTTTCTGAGCTTCTGTTGGCTAACATAATTTTTTTCCCCCAAAGCTGACATCACATAAAACCACTTCCTTTCCTTTTAATTGGGCCTGAATGGAATCTCTAATTTGTCTCATATGTGGATGACCAAAAACATTACAAGGAAGGCACCTTAAAACCCAAGTTTTTGATGATAGAGGGAAATTAACACTTATCAAAGTACGAAATGTTGAAAAAAAAACTAAGAACTCCTTGCAATCCTCGCCCTTGAAAGTAAGTGTTGGCTTGGGAAGTATTAACATCTTTATAAATGCTTGAGGCAATAGGGAGACTTGGGAATGGTCCCGCAACTGGATAATCCGTTGGTTCAGAATATAATTTTCGGCGCACCAGGTGACCAACTCCTTATAGTAAAAAACATCGGGGACACAACCTGTTCATGCAATTACAGACATCCAAATAACTTCCTTCTGGGAAGAAGGGGACGAGTAGTAGTCATAAGCTATGGACCACTAAAAACTCTGGTCCTCTCGCCTGAAAAATATTCAACGTATCTCCACAGAAATGTTGTCGAGCTGCAACCATAAGGTGATGAGAACGTTCCTTTGCTCCTGCTAGTATTTAAAATGAATGCTAGAGGATGATAATATAATCTCCCATAAATATTGGTTTAATACGTTTTAATGGGAGATGTCCTCGACCTTTTCTCCTCTTAATGCCAATCTTTTCGAATCTATGTGGGGAGTTGTCACTAATAAAGCCATGATTAATGTGCATTGGGAAGGGCGCAAAGGTGGTGGGGATGGACGGGACCGAAAAATGCTTTGAAAATTTTGTGAACCTAGGAGCCTGGGAACCCGCGAATCTGTGACAATAGGAGGTAAAGAATCGACTAAGTATGGAAAGGCAGGGCCAAATGCCTTAAAAAAACTAAAGTAAACAACAATTTTTCCGAGTTCAAGATCCACACAAAAAAAATTCAGATCCCATAATATTGACCTCTCCCAATAATAGTGACTTAGGTGCATCTGGGGTGCCTGTGAGAAAAGATAATGCTTTGATGAATATTTGTTTGTATTGAAACATGTGACAGTAATTGTGTCCTGATAGTATTTAAAATGAGCACTGGAGGATGATAATATAATATCCCATAAATCTTGGTTTAATGCATTTTAATGGGAGATGTCCTTGAGCTTTTCAGTTATTAATGCCAATATTTTCGAACCTGTGTGGTGATTTGTCACTAATAAAAGATTAATTAATTTTCATTGGGAAGTGTGTGAAGGTGGCGAGGATGCATGGGAGAGATAAATGCTTTCAAACTTTTGTGAACCCGAGAGTCCACGAACCCATGAATCTGTGACAACAAGAGGTGAAGAATCAACTGAGTATGAAAAGGTGGGGCGGTCAGACGAACCCATACAGACTCATCGTAGGTAGAGTGAAGCTTGTGATTTCGAGGAGTCTAGGGTCAAATTGTAGATCATGGAAGTTTTGGGTGCAAGATGTATATCACAGAACATGGGGCATGAGATTTCGATAGCACCAATCCGGGAACTCGCGGTCATAAACATTAACTATGGGAAAAACATTCTCAGCTATGGAATATACCTGGAACTCGACAAAGTCAGGTTCAAGTTTAAAGAGAATTTGTTTATATTTATTGCAATATTATTCATATTATTTTATTTTGATAGTATTTTTGTGGCCCAAAAGTAAACCATGTTCCAATTTGAAGGGTGTTTTCGGCTCACAAATTTTGCTCAAACACATAGGCAATAGAGAAAATATATGAGTTAACATTTTCATATGCAAGCATATTCTCAAATATGACAAGCTATAATATATGCACAATATTAAAGAGGGACATGACGTCAACACCTTTGTATATGACAATGGGCTAGCACAATATTGCATTCTTACTATGATGATTCCTTAATAAAACTAAAATAACCAACAATTTTTTTCCAATTCAAGATTGACACAAAAAAATCATCAGATCCCATAATATTCTCCCATTAATGTGTTTTAATGGGAGATGTCCTCTAGCCTTCTGCTTATTAATGCCAATATTTTTGAACCTGTGTGGTGATTTTTCACTAGTAAAAGAATAATTAATATGCATTGGGAAGGGGCAAAGGTGGCGGGGATGGAGGGGAGCGAAAAATGCTTTGAAACTTTTGTGAACCCGGGAGTCCATGAACCCGTGAAACTTTGAAAAAATGACTATGCAAAGGCAGGGTGGTCAAATAGAGTCATTGTAGGTAGAGTGAGGATTACAAGTTCGAGGAGTCTGGGGTCGAATTGTAGATCACCAAAGTTTTGGGTGCAAGATGTATACCCCGAACATGAGACATGAGAGTTTGATAACACCTACCTGTGAACCCGCGGCCATAAAATTGTATAAGTATGGAAACGAACAGTGGTCGGTCGAAGTCATGATGTGAAGATATACATGGAGATGAGGATTTGTCAATCTGCCACCCCGTGAACCCACGAGCATAGAAATGTGACTAAGTATAGAACCGGAAATGGATAATAGAGGGGAAGAAGAAGAGGGAAAAACGGGTAAGTATAGAAGAGGAAAAAGAAAGGGAGAAAATAACTTTATCCCGCCAACAACAACACTTAGTCTGATAATAATCAAGTGATAGAAACAAATTAACTATGGGAAAAACATTCTTAGCTATGAAATATAGTTGGAGCTCCACAAACGCTGGTTCAAGTTTAAAGAGATGTTGTTTATATTTATTTCAACATTATTAATATTATTTTATTTTAATAGTATTTTTGGTGGACCAAATGTAAACCATGTTTTAATTTGTGTTTCTCAAGTGGAGATGTGTTTATGAAGACAAATTTCCTTGAACTACATTTCAGGGGCAGGGAAAGTGCAATGTAGACTTCTTGTTGAGAAAATATTTCTTGAAGATTCAATAATGTATTTCCAAGTGTACATATCATTTGCATAGCATCAATATGATTTTTTTCATGTTCTTTGCATATTCTTCTGAATGCACTTGTCATATATTTGTCAACCTTTGTCATGTACGAGGTACAATATGATGTTGCAGCATATGCATTGAGGACATAAAATGTGTTTGTATTTGCATTCCACATAATTGGCATGTCCTTGGAGAAATTGTTGTTCCAAATATGTGAAAGTTTTTGTTTAATGAAAACTATTGGTTGTTTAACTGTAGATTGTATGGCTTGGATGTACTCATCTTCTATTATATTTAGCTCTACCAAGAAGTCTTGGAAGATTATTAAGTCATCAAAGTCTCCTTGTTCTATAAATGCGAACAAAGATTTAGATTTCTCAATGAGAACATTGTCCTCTAAACTAATTGGCTCTATGATTCTTGCTGTTCTCATTGGCGGCACAAGAAATTTGTATCTGCAATGTGAATTTTTTTTTTTACAGCTTCTTGTATGATAATGTCTATGAACTTTGGCAAGTTCTAGATGGAAATGATTTGTGTTGCATGTTATGTATTTGTCCAGAAACTGCTCAATCTATGAGATGTTGTCATTTCCATAGATCGGTGCACCCTCTATCCACAACAGTGAATGGTCATGCTCACTCTGTCTATTATGGAATTTAGTCACAAAATAGTAGTCCGATAGTAGTCACAAAACAGTGCATGGTCAACTAACTCACTAGTTTGTTGTTTTCGTTTTGCTCTTGTTTGCTACAACTTTGCAAGGTTGAAGTCATGCATCCACAGTTGGACTTGTTGTTGCAGTTTTCATAGTTGGGATTCTGCATCCGCGATTGAAACTGTGCTTCTTTCGTTCCCCATTCACGGGTAAGTTTCAGTGCCATGGTTTCATTCCTATTCATTGTTTGTTGTTTGCTATTTCTAGTTCGCAAGTAAGAATTTTCAATACTGGGAATGCCTGAGTCAAAATCCTCTTGCAGAACATCTTTGTATGTGACTACTATGACCATAGAAATAGGATTGTAATGTTGTCTTGGTCTTGTTCTTAAATGTCAATGTTTGACATAGAACCCACCTCTATCGCAGCCATAGTGACATATAAAAAAGGAAATCGAATTTTCTCCTCATATTTTATGTTCTTGAAAACTATACGTTTGGTGCATTTTTTTCAGTTTGTTCCTCATATTTGTTTTGCATTTCTATTTTCCAATGAGCTATGGTTTGATGTCCAATACATGGAAGTGGTCATATGTGATTGGAAGGGAACAACCTGAAAAAAATGCAACAAATGTATGGTTTTTAGGAAAAGAAAATATGAGGAGAACATTCGATTTCCTTTTTTATATGTCACTATGGCTGCAACAGAGGTGGGTTTTGTGTCCAACATTGAAATTCAAAGGGGAACAAGACGTTTTGGAAAGGAACAACCTGAAAAAAAATGTACCAAACGTATGGTTTTCAGGATTAGAAAATATGAGGAGAAAATTTGATTTCCTTTTTTATATGTCACTATGGCTGCGATAGAGGTGGGTTCTGTGTCGAACATTGACGTTCAATAACAATACCAAGACAACATTACACTCATGTTTCTTTGGTCATAGTAGTCATATATAAATATGTTCTGCAAGAGGATTTTGACTCTGGCATTCCCAGTATTGAAAATTCTTACTTGCAAACTGGAAATAGCAAACAAAAAACAATGAATAGGAATGCAACCATGGCACTGAAACTTACCCGTGAATGGGGAATGACAGAAGCATAGTTCCAATCACGGATGCATAATCCCAACTGTGCAAACTGCAACAACAGGTCCAACTATGGATGCAGGACTTCAACCTTACAAAGTTGAAGCAAACAAGAGAAAGCAGTAAACAACAAACCAGTGAACAAGCACCAATAGGTCCAACTACAACTGCAGGACCTCAACTTTGCAAAGTTGAATCAAACAAAAATAAGCAACATCCAACAAACCAACGAGCAAGCATCAACCAGTGAACCATTAATGCCGGTGAAGAACAATATTGCCCAAATTCACTGCAGACTAGATTGTAAGCAAAAATCGATGGAAAATGTATTGTAATACGCCTATTAAGTAAACATTTAAGGTTGTGAGGCCTGTTAGGTAAGCATTTAAGGCTATCATGACCATCCAATGGCCTCGAGCTGTGTAAACATTTAAGAAATAATGCAGTGTGGAAGGCATATTTACATATGTAATAATAAAAATTTATCTTTAAGTACTTAATAATAACAATAAAAAATAAAAATAATAATAATAAAAATAGTTCAAACAATAGAGACTATGCAAAAAAAATTAGTCAAATGACAAACTAATATGAAGTCAACTAATAAAAAACTGACTCTCTATGCTCAAAACTTTGGATATCTAAACATTTAAATAAAAATAGTAAAAAATCAAAAAGACCGTAGATGATAAAAAAATTTGGATATGCTAACATATAAAACATTGGGAATAGCGAAGCTGGCAATAAGACCTCGAATCTATTATCCAATGAGATCGTGACATATAAGGTTTTTTTTATTATACAAAAAATAATTTTTTTAATTCTCTAGTTCGAACAATAGAGATTATGCAAAAACAATTAGTCAAAGGAAAAACTAATATGAAGTCAACAAATTATTGATCACTATAGTTCCTCTACGCCTTCGACAGGGACTAATAATAATAACAATAGTTTGAACAATAGAGACTATGCAAAAAAAAATTAGTCAAAGGACAATCTAATATGAAGTCTACTAATAAAAAACTGACTCTCGATGCTCAAAACTTTGGATATCTAAACATTTAAATAAAAATAGCAAAAATTCAAAAAGACCGTAAATGATCAAAAACTTTGGATATGCTAACATATAAAACATTGGGAATAGTGAAGCTGGCAATAAGACCTCAAATCTATTATCCAATGAGATCATGACATATAAGGTTTTTTTATTATATAAAAAATAATGTTTTTAGTTCTCTAGTTCGAACAATAGAGATTATGCAAAAACATTTAGTCAAAGAACAAACTAATATGATGTCAACGAATTATCAATTGCTATAGTCCCTCTACGCCTTCAACAAGGACTAATAAGATTAAAATTGATTGTATGAGAGCAAATCTTTTTATAAGATTTTATTTATTTATGAATAAAATATGTGAAAGATAAATTTTGAGAGATCTTCAGTTTGATTTATGTGTAAAGTATATGGAAGAATAAAGTATGTGGTGGTTAAATATTGTCCAATGAGATATTTATGTAGAAAATTGAAATTTGATTTATGAGTAAAGTATATGGAGGAATAAAGTATGTGGATAAAATCTATACAACAAATAAAGTATGTGGTGTTTAAGTATGGTCCAATGAAATGTAGAGAATATTTTAATGAATATCTCATAACTTTTTTTTTCCAAAGAAAATTTGCTCGAAATTATATTAAGATTATAATTTCCTTTACATCATCAAACCATGTCAATGGTGTTATACAAGTCCCCACAAAGTTCAGTACAAAGCTAGCCATTCACTACTATAAAAAGTATTTGTTGTACTTTTCAAAAGAGAAAAAAAAACTTTCTTTGAACATTAACCATACTTCAAACTAGTCAAGGATGATTACAAACCCTCACAAAAAAGGATCTTGCATCACACAAAAAAAATCACAACCTTTAAGAGCGTGATTAAAGTTCCGAATTTCATCTTTCCTTAAACAAAAGACATCCAAAAAAAAGAACCAGTGCAAAAAAGGCCTGCCCATTGAAAAAACCACCATTAGAAGAGATTTAAATGATTCGGTGGTCCTGCCTTCCCATTGATGAGAAAGAAGTATGTCAGCCTGCCTGAAGGCCCGAGAAAGGCCTGTTTCGATAGGAGGTCTGCTTCCTTGTTGAAATCCGTGAAAATATGATTAAATCTGATTTCTTGAAACTAAGAGGATAATTCCTTTGTTCTGTATTTCCACCATTCTAAATGGTTGGCCTTTAAAATGCAGTTATTGTTGAGCCAGTCAATAATACCCTTCGAGTCTCCAAAGATTTTTAGATTTGAAATATTCCACATTTTTGTCATGATTAAAGTCACCCAAGCCCCCAACAATTCAACTTTTGAATTTGTTCACTAACTCCATTTAGGTACCATCTACAAACTTTTTGTGCAGAAAACTTGAAAACTCCCCTAGCCCCACAATTTTGTCCTTTTAAAATTGATGCCCCATCAAAGAAGGAAATTAAATTATCTGTATCCTGAATTAGCGGGCTCCTTTTCATAGCAATTTTTAATTTTAGGTTGTTACCAGGGCAGAAATTCCTCAGATTTTTAATAAAGACAGCCATCCAGTTGGGATTTTTTCCTTTGAAAATTACTTGATTCCTTTCATGCCAAATGTTACAGCAAAGATGGGCCGCCAGTATACTTGAACAGTCTTTATCTCTCATCCATGCCTCAAAGCAATGACACAGAGTCTGTCCATTCCAGGGAAAGTTTTTGTTGAGACGGATAGCTAAGCTTTCCCAGACAGTCTGGATAAATCGACAATGGACAAAGAGATGATCAACATCCTCAATTTTAGACTTACATAAAGGACACTGCCCAGGGCCCTACCATCCTTTACCCTGTAATACTTGCCACGTTAGTATTTTGTTTTCTGCAGCCAACCAGATAAATAGTTTTTTCTTCAACTTGATCTCCCATTTCCATAACTTATATTTCCATCCATTCGTTAGTGGCCACTCATAGATAGAAATAAGTGTTGCATATATATTTTTAACTGACATTCTCCCTGAGGAATCCCCTCCTATCCAGATGAGTGTGTCCTCTTTCTCACATAGTGAAACCCCTATCTCATTTAATTCTCTACAATATTGTTCCCATTCAGCTTCTAAATCACCAAATAATCCCAAATCCTTTGTGCTAATCCACTTTTCAGAAAAGGTAATCGGGTCTTGATAGACTGAAGCCAAATCTAGGGAGACAATCCCTTTCATGGATAGGACTGATCTCATTTGGTCTGATAAGATAGCCTTCTGTCCTAGGCCAAGAATATGATCTCTTCCCGGAACAATGTTAGTTCCTTTCCCTGGTGTCCAACTCAGCCAATGGAGGATTACTTGAAGTGACTGAACCATGTTATTCCACATCCTCGATGTTGCGTTTGCTTTATGGTTTGACAACCTTATCCATTCAATAACCGTAAAATTTCTTATGTACTTATCTCTGATAAGTTTGTGCCAAATCCCATGTAGAGTCAAGACCCTCCATAATGAATTTGTGTTGAGAGTCGTATTGAAAAAAGTCAAATTTCTAATCCCCCGCCCCTTGGATTTTTTGGGTCTAGAAAGTAGATCCCATCTACATAAATGGATTTTTTTAGAGTCTTTGTTACCATTCCATAAAAACTTGAACATCAATTTCCAAATTTGATTCAAAACAACACGAGGAATGGCTTCTATTGACATCCAGTACACTGGTTGTCCTTCTAAAACAGATTTTACCAGTGTATATCTACCCCCAACGAAAGCCATCTATTGCATCATACCTCTATCCTCTTCAAAACTTTTGTTAGGAGCTAGTCCCAATCTTCGACTCTGAAAGTTATGGTCTTTAACTGATAGCCCAGGTACTTAAACCCCTTAAATAAATCCATAAAGGAATAGGGAAGGAGATCTTTGAAGGGAGTAAGATCATTACTTGACAATCCTGCATGAAGAACTGTAGATTTGAACTGATTTACCATTAGTCCAAATGCTATGAAGAAAGATGAAATGATTGTGTCTATCTCCCACCACTCCTTTAAGTCCGCCCTTGTCATAATAATAATATCATCAACAAATAAAACATGCAAAATCTTATAATGACTGGAGACTTTTATACTTGAGATTTTACCTTCGCCCTGAGCAGATTTCAGCAGTAGGTTGAGCCCTTCCATTACGAGGATAAATAGTAGGGGCGACAAAGGACAACCTTATCACAACCCCCTACCATTTTTAAAGAATCATGTCGCTTCTCCATTAATTAAAACAGTGAAAGTAGAAGAAGAAACACATGCCATTATCCAATTTGTCAGTTGAGAGCCGCATCTAGTAGAAATCGGAACGAGTCTTAAAAAATCCCAATCAACACAGTCATAAGCCTTCCTCAAATCCAATTTTAGTACTAGTGCACTTAATTTCTTTTTTTTGATAGTGTAGGCTTTCATGAATAGTGCCGATAGGTTCTTGAATTCTCCTTCCATGGAGAAATCCAAACTGTTCTTCAAAGAGTGCACTTGATAAACTATGTCAGAATATCTCAGAACTTTCATGTATTATTTTGTGAAATTTTTAATCTTTTATCTCTATTTCATAAATTAAGATAAACTTGCTACGTGTATATTTTATATTAAAAGATTAATATAAAATTAAACTTTAGAAAAAAAAAAAAAAACACTTATAGTCTTCGGATTCTTTTTCTTCTTATCCAAAACAAGCATATGACGTTGAGACCTATAGTTGTACATTCTTATATTGATGACAACTTATGCATTCTCAAATGAAAGCACATTCACATGTTCTTTGAAATCCAAAGAAGGTTTTTTTAAAGATTGTCAAAGAAGAGTTTCTATATGAATAACTGCTAATGCATGTAAACCACTATTTTTGTTATATAAAATTCTATATCACAAATAGATAGAATAAATAGATATAGATTTTAAGTATAACAGGAGCCTATGTTTGAATTCGTATTAATTAACCCAAGCCTATGTTTGAATTCATATTAGTATCTTCGTATCTTAAAAGCCAAGGTATTAAAGTATGGGCATTTGGAGTATTAAGATATGTATGGTTTTCACATGATTTATTTATAATAATGATTTACATTTTCAAAATCTTGTGCACAAAAGTTTTTCAGTGATATGTTTCATTGTTACTAATATCTTTCAGTGATATGTTTCATTGTTACTAATATCTAGCAAAAACATTAAAATAAACAAATAATAATTATATTGGATTTTCGAATGATATGTTTCATTGTGATTATTATTTATGAAAACCATCAAAATAAACAAACAATTATTATACTAAATAAATTTTGAGATATATAATATCAAGAATGCAAAATATATTCATAACATTATGAATAACAATGCATAATAAACAATATGATAAGTATTTTCACCGCATAGTTTATTTTATTGCATTTCAATTCACTTCTCAATTGCATTCTATTACATTCCTTTGTGGTCTCTGGCAATTGAGTTGGTGATGGATATGGTTCAATCATAGTTGGACGACTTTATAAGTTTTTTTTAAAGATTTTTTTAAATATGTTAGGAGATTATGTATTGCTATATATATATTAATTTAATACGTATTCATATATGTATATTTATTTTAGTTATTTTTTATTATTTTAATAAAAATAAATAAATAAATAATCATTAAATTGATAAAGTAAAAAGTATAATTATATTGGTATTATAAAGTAAAATAAAAACTAGGAAATATTAACTGTTTTATAACTATTTCTTTTATTTATATTCATCAACTAAGTATCAAGTAACATGCACAAAAATATCTCCAACTTTAATTGATAATGTAAGTAATCACCGATTAGAGATATTTTTTAATTGTTATAGTAGTGTGATTAATAACATTTTTGAATTACAATAAAATTATTTTCAAATTTCAATAGGAATGACCAGTTGTTTTATTAAAGACATTGTGAAAGAATTACAAAAATTCTTTATTCGGATTCAATAAATAATACACACATATTAAGAAATAGTCAATAAGGTCATGAACATGGTTATTGAGTGGAAAAGTTCTTGCTTTTTCTGTTTTGCTACAGGAAGAAAATAATATGCAATTAATAATGATTTCAAATTACAATAAAACGATTTTCAAATTTCAATAACAAATTCTAATAACACAAAATAATAATGGTAAACCCAAAATCATAACCATCTAGGTTGGAAACAACATCATGCCAAAGTGTTGTACATGATATCTTTGTTGACACAATATGTTGAGATTGCTTAATGAATTTGATAGGAAAAGAGTTTGAGATACAAGAAAGAAGAAAGAAACAACATGACAAAGGCAATATTTGCATTGTTGACACAATATGTTGAGAATGCTCAATGAATTTGATAGGAAAAGAGTTTGAGATACAAGAAAGAAGAAAATAACAACATGATAAACGAAATATTTTCATTGTTGACACAATATGTTGAGAATGCTCAATGAATTTGATAGGAAAAGAGTTTGAGATACAAGAAAAAAGAAAAGAAAGGAACAACATGACAAAGGCAATATTTGCATTGTAGAGTTTATTTTGAAGGCTTTACTAGTTATATTATTAAAATAATAGTAAGTATGTATGGTGGATTAAATGGTACTAAATTATATAAAAAGTAATATGCATTTTCAATAACTGAATATTTGGAAGCAAAAGATTCAATTTTTCAAAAAAACAATATGCCATCAAATATCTTCGCTATAGTTCTTAATAAATGAAGCACTTTTTCAGAAACAAGGTGGACATTGTTTACAATTTATTGCTCTATTTACATGATTAAAAGTGAGGCAGGGTGTTAAGTTTTTTTAATCCAACAATGATGTTGTCCACTAATAATGTGAATGACCCTTGAAGATGAAATAGGTGCAGCTTAGCGAAAATCATATGTACATCATTTTAATATTACTCATAAAAGATTTATGATAACTTTAGAAAGATTTCTTGCGATAGTGACTTGCACAATGTGCAACTAATTTTTGTATTTTATTTCTCAATTGTGTATTCCAATCTAAAATCGTAAACATACGATTTATTTCCTTGGCAGTGGGAAAAATGAGTTGGGCCTAATGATAGAAGGAAATACACCTTGACTAGATGCTTGCAACTATTACAAAATGGCTCAAAGGGGGGCAACACATTTCTTTTTGTTTGACCATACCTTCAATCTACGTATGGAAACAAATTCAAGTACGCACAATTGTGTTTGAGAATAAAGTATACAATGGTATATATAGGTTGTAAGTGAACTTGGAAATGGTATCAATGTGAAGATGATTGGTTCTTGAATGATGGTGTTGGAAAAATAATCTAACATTTGTTTTTCATATGGTCATTTAACAACTCAATGAAATTTGAAAGGTTGGTTCACAAGTTCTCACTTCCCTTTAGGATGTTGGGGGTGACATTCTTGAACAATTACATTAGAGTACCATTGGATGCTAATTCTTTTTGTTTTTCTCTAGAGAAATATACTCCCTCACTTGCTTGTGTATTGGTGTTCCAAGTGAGGATGTTGGTACCTTTCTATTCCCCCATGGATTCCCCCTTCTTCCCTAGTTCTTTGGATGAATGACAGTAGTAACTACTAGCTTAAATACTAGAAGGTAAGCCCAAGGGAATTAATGAGATTTGATCCTAAGATCTCTGTGAAATTTTTCACAAGGGCATTTACCAATATACATAACCCTCAGGGCTACATATGCTAATTCTTCTTGTACTTGAAAGTAGAAGTCTTTGTATGAGCAGTTCAACATGTAAACAATTATTTTGCTTATAATGGAAGATGGCATATAAGTTATCCTTGAAAAGGTCAATAGTGAACAATGATCACTAAAAGAAGCCAAGATTTTTTTAAACAAACTAGACATATTGTTATTTCTCTATTGTCAAGTTGTTCATATTTTAGATGCATTTCACATTCACTATTATTTTAATGGCATATTATGACAATGGCCCCAATGGATCCACTAAGGTATGTGTAGTTTAATGCAATGAGGTCAGATATGTTGATGTTAAGTACAAGTTTGCACTCAGTCTAAACATGGGTAATATGCTTAGTATTGTTGTTTGGGTCCAACACTATATAATGTTTTGCATCACGTCACTCAAATGTGGTCATGGGTTGAAGTCCAAATCTTTTATTTGCACAATCATCTAGAGTGTCAAATATGGAATGAAGTGGGGTATTATGATGTTTCCAACATTCATAACTATTGTTCTCTATCAATTCATATTGATGAGGTTAGCATGCACCAATTCTATGTTTGAAGGTGAATTGTCATTCTTAATGCAACAAGGGTTGTATAGAACCAAGACATTGCCCTCAAATAGATTGTCTTATGTGCATGTGTAAAGTGTAGTGATCGAGTGTGGCAATTCAATTTATTTGAATATGGAATTGCAAACATTGTTTTGGTCAAAGCCTAACTAGAATGTGAGTGTTTCACTATATGAGTAGCAGTGGCAATTATGATCTTTTGTGGGAAGCATAGTTATATAATTGTAGCAAATTGAAGCATTATTGAACAATAAAGTGGAAGGAATTGAAAATGATTTTGGGAAAGGTGTTAATGTGTTACAAATGTGATATATTTAACTAGAGTGACAATAATTTGAATCATGCTAGCATGAAACACTACCTTTGAACCTACAAGTAGTCGACATTGTCGTTACATTTTTTTTGTTTTGTTTAATGTATCTTCGATGTTGCTAATGATGAGCATGAAACATATGAAATAAAGAGAATGTACAAAATATGCAATAAATTCCTTAAAGTGGAAATTTTGTTCAATGGTTAGAAAGTATATTATTATTTATGATCTAATGTTTCTTTTGTAATAGGTATGATTTCCCCAATCGAAATAAGATATATCTGCAACAAAACGTCGAATGGTTTTGTCTCATCTTAATGAAAAGCACTTGATAAAACTAGAAGTTTTGACTATAGAAATTGATGATGAGGTTAGAGGATACTGTTGACAATTTGAAGGGCCCAATGAGTTCAACCAACTGCCACTCACCTACAAAGTGTCATTTTTCCATTTTAAACACTAAAATTTAAAAATTAAACAAAATATGCAAATAAAAAGAACCTTGATTGGAACATTTCTAGAAAAATATAAAGGGAGAGGAAGAGCACTATATTTTGGGAGTTAAAGAGATTGGTACACTTGGCTTTCCATCGACTCCTAGTAAGCTAGCTCTACCTATAAAGTCTTGCGCAAAAATGGATAAGGGATTATTTGGAAGAGAAGAGAGAGGGTGCAAAAACAATTCCTATAATTGTAACATGTTATTCTTGTTATAGTGTCAATTTCCACCAATGAAGCATTGATGCCTTTGTTGGCCCTGTCCCTATCCTACTTGCAGACACCATTTCTCCATACCTCCTCTGGATTATCTAAAAAACAATATTTTGGAACTTCTATGTGCCCTAATAGTTATACAACATGTGTTTACGCAGGTTTCTCAAAGGAAAGTTGTGTACATGCCATTAAATGCTCAATTATTATTTTTTGCATAATTGTGAGTTGAGTTATGGGTTTGGTTAGTTTTCTGACTATGTTTTCTCGTACACAACCGTCTCCAACTGCTTGGAGATTATTTAAATAGAGAATTAAAAATGAGGAGAAAGGTAATGAATGAATGAATCCTAAAGTAAAGTAATGATGGTTGCATCTTGCCTCGTTTGTGTTAGGTAGCTAGAGAGGTAGTGGAGGTCATTGAATGTAAGGTGGACTAGGTACACTATATTATTAAATAAGGCCCACTATGGTAGTTAGATAAAATAAATGGGTAGTTAGATATAATAAATGTAAGAGGACTTCTTAGAAGATTCCTCCTCTAGAATGTTCGTAGGTGATGGTAGCACTATATAAAGGGGTTAAAGCAATGTAATGGGATATGAAGAGAATTATTGTATTTGGAGCAGTAGCTCAATAGGAGGATTCCCCTCAAAGAGGAAAGTGAACAGGAGAGGATCCCTTCCATAATAGGATCCATTGTATGGTGTTGTTCTACCTCAAGGGTTTTGATATAATAAAGTGGTGGTTTTCTATATTGTTCCATATATCTTGTGTGGTGATTGTATTCATATATCTTTTGTACTATTGTAGTATTTTGTATTCTTGTTGTTGCTTTGGTCCTCAAACATAGAAACCCTTGCTTCCAGCTCTTTCTATGCTCTCTTCTATCTGACCAAGAAAAAATTTTGGTTTTTCTTCGGATTCTTCATGCATCAGAGTCAGAGGTTTACCATATGTGTAGTAGCCTAGGTGGAGGGACCTAGAGTCTATTTGAGGAGCAGTGTCGTAACAGAGCAGGTAACAAATACACCTCAATCTATTGTTTTAATAATAAAAATACTCATTCCTTCGAATCCTAGTGTTCTTTATATATGATTCATTGTTTTTGAATATCTATTTGTCTAGAACACTAGTTGTTGCAAATCATTCCATTTTTTATCAAAATGACTAGGGTTAGTTATAAGATAACTACCTTCCTTTGTAGTTTTGTGTTTGCAAGTCTTGTAGGTTCAAGAAGTAGCAATTTGGAAGGAGCGTAAGAGCGTCCAGCCTTTGGATCTACATCAACTGCTAGACATCAAGTAAGTTTTATCTCTTTCTTTTCCAATAGTTATTTATTTTGATCAAAGGAGTTGCAGACTTTTATGTTTGATTTTATTGTAATTTGTTGATATTTAAGTGGTCATTGATCTAGTATGGTATACCCACAACCATACAATAATTTCCCTGCAACAAGACTGGTGACCATACTAGGGACTCTCTTTAGTGGGTTAGTCTATAGAGTTTGTTTTATTTTTTTTGTTTTTAACCTTTTCTGGTACTTAGCTGAGTAGTTTTTAATTTCTCGAGTCTTTTCATGCTTTATCTATCTTGTTGATTTCCTATTTCAATTCTTTTTGGAATTTTCTTGGTCATATACGCGAAGTTCCTTTATAATAGCCACATATGTGTGTGTGTGTGTGTGTGTGTGTGTTTCCTTTAAGAAAGTTGCATACATAGATGATCTGCCTTGGATAAAGTCATGTACATGTCTACAAGAAAGGTTTTTCATAGTCTTTTCTGTTTGTTGGGGTTTTGGGCTTAGTGCCAGGAATCTTTCTGAGGTCCTGTGACTCTGGTTTGCCTACTATTAAGTTCAAAAGTTAACAAGTTAGGCATTTTATAAAGAAATAAAAAAATATTTGATTTCTTTTCTTTATGTTTTCAAGTTGTAGAAGTCGTTTGGAAAGTTTTGTCTCAGATCTTTCTTGTTTGGAATAGTTCTATTTGTTGTCCTTACAAGGTTTAATAAGTTTGAGTACTTCTCTCCACTTCTCATTTTGTTTCTTTCTTGTTTTCTTTGAAAATAAAATCTTGGTTAAGTTTTTCATTTTCCCTTTTGCTCTTAAAACAAGAAAAACAAAAACATTATAGAAGGTGTGCTTTGTACTTCTCTTTTTAGTCTTTACCTTTGTTTTTTTTCACTGAAAAATAAAAGTTCTTTGTGGAGTAGGATTTATTTTATTAGTTCTTATTTATTTCAGAATACTCTTTGCATTCTTGAAAAGATTTGTTTTTGCATGTTGTAGTTACAAGTTTTAGTGAAAATGATAGTGTAGTTTTTCTCATTTCCAAATAGTTGCATTGCATTCAAGAAATTTGCATTGCATCTAAATGGAAATCTTCATTTCTTGCATGTCATTAAAATAAAAAAGAGTTTGCAGTTCTCTGAAGCATTTTTTAACACTACTTTTATTAAAGAATAAGTTTATTGCATAACAGTGTTCGTAAAAGTGTTTTACTTTTTTGTTGAGTCTCTGAAACACCACTAATTTTCACATTCACAGCCTTTTGAGTAAACAACAATTCTTAAAATGAACGCATAACTTTAAATTAATTGGACTTTTTGTTTGTAAGGTGAACAAAATAGTCTAGGTGTAGGGCCTTGGACTAGGATTGGAGAGATAACTCTCCAAGGCCATTAAACAACTTAGGAGTCTGAGATAGTGAGAGTTAAAACCCAACTTTCGTATAAGTATAGCTAGGAGCCTCCTCTAACATAAGAGATAAACACGAGGTCATGTGAGGAAGAGTCAAGGAGATAACCCCTCTGAGGCTTGACCAAGTGTTGCAGAGAGATCGTATATGAAGGTTTTGCTAGTACCCATACCTCCTTGAGAGGTGGTGCTTTTGGAGCATCGGTCTTTGTTACCCTTCTCATACGTTCGATCCTGACTGTCGACTATAACTCCTAGACACTGATTGTGATTTGGTATCCTTAGTTTCCTTTCCTAGGTTTCTCATAGATGACTCCAAGGCATTTCCCACAATACCTGGGGTAGACATCGTATCACACTATTTAGTACCCCTGTAGTGTGCCCCGTGAAGCGAGGGTACTTGCACCGGGTAAGGTTGGTTAGTGGATATTGGGGTAACTGCCTCTCACTCCTTCATTCTTTGGTTCACAGGACTTAATCAACCTATGTTTTTTCCTAGAAGTGCCTTTTCCTAACTTTATTGCTACTATGGTCTTGGTACCTAATCCACACGAGCTAGAGTATTGAGAAAGTTGTTTTCTTTTTTTTGTTTCCAACGGAATTTTTATAGTGGTGTGCTCTTTGTGTGTACACAACCTTAGTAAGTGTGTTGGTTACCACCTTGAGTCTCTGATTTAAAGTGGTTGATCAACTGCTTCATCGATATCAGAGATTTCAGGGCCTTCTGCATGTTGAATTAAATTCTTTGTTGCCTCCCCTGAGGCATCGACTCAATCAAATCAACACTTTTTTATCAAATAGTCCTATTGACATTGTTGAGATAGAGACCACAGAGCCAAACAATTATGTGTTGGAGGTTATGCGTATATCGTATCTATAGTTTGAAGGCTTCATTAGACCCTTTAACCCTCCATTGACTGGATCAGATGATCATGTTATTTTATGCCTTCTGAATTTCGAGTCGGATAATACTGACAGTCGCCATGTTAGGTGGGTCATTATGGACATCACTTCAAATCTACGATCCCTATTGAGTTCATAATGGAACATTTTTTAAAGTCTTTATTTCCTTACATCTCCAAGGATATTTCTACATTAGGGGTATGCTCTAAGGAGGAGGTTATTTTCAGGGCCCAATAGTTAGATTTGATCTATTTGCAATCCATGATCCTTTATGAGATACTTCCAGATGCACCACAGTCGGGTACTAACCCATTGAAAGTGAATTGTAGACCACATGCCGATGGCATTGTAGGTCCCATCAATAGAACTACCACAAATCTAGTTTCCAACCAGATGAAACATATGACAATTCATCCAACTGCAATTGGTCAAACTACAACTTCAACCGTTTCCACCATCCAATCGTCGAATGTATATGTCATGCAATCGACGAACCCAAAGGGTAACCAACAACCTAGAGGGAAGAAAAAGAGTAAATATAAGAAGTGAGGTGGAAACAATAATAATAACGTTATATCTTATGTGAATGTTGGGGGGGATAAAAAAGGAAAAGAGTGAAGTTTTCATGCAAGATTTGTAAAGACGATCACCTTACCCATCAATTCCCTAGATGGAAAAGGCTCAATGATTGTTGGCACAACAACAATCTGTTGTGTTGAATAACCCATTCCCACGGGGACAAAATATGCCGATGGACTCTTCCAGTGGAAGTCCACAAGGGGGAACCCAAAATGCAACCTTGTCGGATGGAACAATTTCATTCATCAATATGGTGAATTTGAAACTGGAGATTAATATGTCAACTAGGACCTGAGATTATGGTAATCCTAAGTCAACATCCAAAGGAAAGGAAACTTATGATCCTAAGAATTCTCTTCACATAGATAAGCCTATGGGAAAACAATGGTGTGCATACCGAAAGGTGTGTAAAAGAGTTCGTCGCACAACCCAAATGCTCAAATCACCCCCAACTATTCCATTATTGAGAACTTAGCTTAGATTCCCTATGTGATGTCATCCCTAGAGGTGCTTCAAAGTTTCTCCATGCAACAAAGTGCATTTTTATCTTCAATAGGAGCTACTGACTCCTCGAGCCTGTGAGTTATGAGGTTCAATACTACATATGTGAAGCCTTGTCTTCCTTATCATGTCTCCTTCCAAATTAATTTCTTGTATTCAAAACACATTATTAGGAGGACTTTCATCAATAAAGGTGCCTCGAAATGTGTAATTTTTTCATCTTGTTGGAAATCCATTGGCTCTCCTGAGTTGGCTCCATATCTTATGTTGCTAACCACTTTTGAAGGACATTTGTTTAGGCCTCACAGTGTCATTTCCTCCTTCCTTTTCCAATTGGGGGGGAATTCCATTTTTGTATAGGTGGAAGTGGTCGATGCTCCACTCGACTAGAAATTGTTGCTAGGAAGGAGTTGGATATATGCAATGATGATGGTCATCTCTTTGGTCTTCAAAGTTTGGTGCTTCTCTCATGAAGGGAAAATCATCGTGATAGAACAAATGCCATTTACCCACTCTAACTCCGCAGTGAATCCAAGATCTATGGTCCCATTGATTTAAAACTCTCAAACGTCAACTGCGAGCATTGGTGTCAAAATTTATCCTTTGTTGATGGGAACGTTTAACTTCTTGATGCCTATTTTGTATATTCGTGCTACCCCGGTTGGCTACCAAAAATCAACCCCCTGATCGTCGTCACACAAGTGAATTTGTTCTGAACCACATATTTCAAGGATCCCTAGGTGCTACCCTCACCATGTGAATCGATCGAAGGTCTTGTGCATGTCGGGAAAGCCATGTTATTGTGTACAACTAAGATATCTTATCGAGCAACCTAACAAGATGTTGCAGATTTTGATCCCACTCCTTCATGGACAAAAAAAGTGGATCATTTTATTCCTGAAATTTAATCAATTTTCTTGACACTATATTTCCTTCTGACGAATCTATTCTTGAGGCAATGACAGGGCCAGAATGACCATGAGAGGATCTGCATCATCGATCTTATTTTCTCCCAGGACTCGATCAAGTTGAAAAAGGAGAATTTTGATTAACTTTGAGCGAAGGTGTTCATCATCCCGTGAACCCCTTGGAAAATCATGGTGTCTATGTTGAGGGGAACATGGCCAATATATCATAAACTATTCTGATTGACATGTCCAAGACCCCTAGTGCCATGGAAAATGTGTTTAACGATGTAGATTATTCTCCTTAAGAGATATACGCACATACCTCTTTGTTTAATTACTTTTGTGATGTTTCTTCCCGGTCCTACAAAGAAATGCCAAGCATTGAACCCGTATTTTCAAGCATGAAATTCGAACGTACAAAAACTCTAAGCATGTTCGACAAAAGTTATGACTTGTGAATCCAAGGAAGGTGGCAACAATCAAGGTAGAGGTAGAGAAATTGTTTAAGGCTAGTTTCATCTATCTAGTTCCTCTCTCTGAACGGGTGTCAAATATTGTTCCTGTAGATAAGAAGCAGGGAACCATTCATGTCTGTATGTATTTATATGATCTGAAGAAGGCATATCCAAAATAAAACTTACCGTCACCATTTATTGATTATATTATTTACAAGTGTGCGGGAAGTGAAATATTTTCATTTATGGATGGATTTTCTAGTTACAATCATATTCAAATCCGGCCCATGGATCAACATAAGACTGCGTTTATATGTCCTTGGGGGAATTTCATACAAGAATATGCCTTATGGCCTTAAAAATGTTGGGGCTACCTTCCACCTTAAAAATTTTGGGGCTACCTTCCAGCAAGCCATGTTGTTCGCTTTTCATGACTTAAAGCATATTGTTGAGGCATATCTTAATGATCTCTTTGCTCGCTCTCGCAAGAGAGTAGATAATCCAACTCATATTAGGATTATTTTTTAAAGATGTTGGTACTATCTCATTTGGTTAAACCTGAACAAGTGCATTTTTGTGTTGTTTTGAGGCATCTGTTAGGATTCATCATTTCCAACAAGGGGATCATGGTTGATCCTTTTAAGGTTGAGGCAATAGTTCAGTTCCCCCATGTTGGATAGGTATTTTTGGATGCAATGTTGGGAGAAAATACTAAGCATAAGGAAAGTGCATAGAGGAAGGAAAGTAGCATGTGGCTAAGACACATTCCACCAGAAAGTGCACAGGAGGAAGAAAGCGTGCAGGAGGAAGACAACACACAGACATAAGAATAAAGAAAGAGAGCAAGAGAATAAATCATGAAAGAAGGATGACAACATGATATTCCAGATATAGAAGAACAACATAAAAGTAACATGAAGAGTGAAACACAAAAGAAAATAAACGAACAATCAGTTAACTGAGACGACCATGCATTGTAATGAGCTATTTTTGGGATAAATAGACTAGGGTTTCAAGCCCTATATTTTGGGGTATAAATATGTAACAGGTTGGGAGATAAGAAGAAGGATGAAAGATTATGCATGAGTCGTAAATGTAATAGTCAATTGGTAAGAAGAAATATGAATAAAGAGAGAGTTTATAGATGATATTGTGCCTTTTGGTATCTACTTTTCTATGTGTGCTTATGAATTATGTTGTTATGCTTCGTAGACTAGACTTAGTTTATGGATTAATTATGGCGTATATTCATGACTGTGATTGTGAATAATCTCTATAATAATCAGGAATATTCTAAGTAGAGTAATATGAATCATAGAAAGTAATACTAACTAGAGTTGAATCGCCTGCATAAGTCTAACAAGGAAGAATGAACCGTCCCTCTATCTCCATTTCCCTGACTACTGCAAAATCCTGGTTCTTGTAGTTCCAATAGATACCTTGGGTGAGACTTCATATGTGCAAGCAGGTGATGCTGAAAGGGTCACTGTGTGGTGGGTTTGTTGGTCATAGGTAAACCGAACCTTGGGTCTTACAACCCGTGCATAGAACAGTAAATCCAACAAATGGTTATGTTGTCGGAACTGGGAAATTGTGATTAAGGGAATGTTTTGGAGGCCGACTAAGAAGGACATCACAGACTTGGTAGAACTAAAAGAATGGGAATTTGCACGAAAATAGAACAGGAACTCTAGGATGAGTGACAAGCAATGGATGCAAAGGTATGTGTTCACAGATCTGCATGAAATATTTTTTGGAAAATTTCCAAACATTCTAACGGAGTGGCTAGAAAGGTTAGTAGAAAAAACGGGAAGGTTAAGTGATACAACATCGAAGAATTGGACTCCTAAATTAGTCAGACAACTGAAATCGGTAAGTAACCCAACTACTTGAGCAATTGATTTTTGGTTGGATAGTGTACTAGGGGGATATGTTACAGAATTTGCAGTAGATTGCATTCAATTATACAGTCTTGTTGAAAGAGATTATTTCAAAGGTCCACATGGGAGGTTCTTGAAATCGTTAAATATGTGGATAAAAATGTTGTTATGTGAAAACACATGATGATAATGAAGTTCGACGACTAAAAGGACTTTGCGCACATAGGGGGAGCTGGAGGGTGATAGGAGGATTATTTGAGAGAATGAAGAGAGAAATTAAAAAGGAAGGAAGGGATTGAGGATGCAAGAAGGAAGTACACCAGAGGAAGAGTACGAGTTTAGAGATTTGCATGGAGGAACAAGCTACAAGAGGCAAAATACTAGGGATGGGAGAGAAGAGTCGCACAATGAGCCAGGGGAAAGAGAACCTTGCGCACTAGTCCAAATCGTGGAGATACCATATATAGGAGGAGAAGAAGAGGAGGTTCAATCCAATCCAGAAATAGAGGAGCCAATAATTCCTACTTAGACAGGATCCTACGTTGAATCCACGACCCTATGTGCATCACCACAATCAGAGATATCATTTGAAGACTTGTCAAAATCCATCGTAGTTAGTCAAGGAGGAAATATTAGTAGCAGTCAGAATAGTGGGAGTAGTGCGTCGAGTCAAAATCAAAATCAGATTCCACTAGCATCACCAAGAAGAGGGACTACACAAACCAACATGGCAGGAGTAGATAATACTCTTATAATTCCTGAATTCAAGGGAGTGGAGTTAGAGGATCCAGAAGAACATTAGTTTTTCTATGAAATAGTTTGGGCCGCTAAGAACATACAGGACGAGGCTGTGAAGATTTCACAGTTCACAACAACATTTAGAGGTCGAGCGCTAGTATGGTATATGAAGTTATAGAGTATTACACCTACAAGACAGGCTAGGAATTTGGCAGAGATAAAACAAGCACTACTAAAGGATTTCAAAAATCCAAATTCAAAGTCGCAGTACATCACCGAACTAAAAGAGATCAAACATGTACAAACATAGTCAATATGGGATTTCGATCAACAATTTAAGGATGTGATGGGAAGATTGACTTTCCAAATTCCAGATCAAGAACATCAAGAGTGGTTTATTGCAAGGCTTCTACCACACATTCGTAGGCCCCTAATTCAATAGATGGTTACGTCGCAACCAGAGTATTTGGAAATTGCAATGAAACTAGAGGCATCACCGGCAGGAGATACTAGATGAATGGCACAAGTTCAGATCCAGTTGGTTGCATTGACAATTCAGTTGGTTGAGCTTACCAAAGGAAGGGAGAAACGAGAACAATTTTGTTGTACCAAGTGCAGGATGAAGGGCCATAAAAGGAGAAATGCCTAAAATTCGTGAAGTACTTGGCGGCTGGAGCGCTGAATCCATTACCAAGGGGGATACTGCGAGATATATAAGAAATGGGGCCATCACCCCATTGAGTGTCCCTTACTATAGAAGTATCAAAGTACACCAAACAACATGTTTTGCAATTTTTCCAAGTTAGTAGGGCATGAAGAGAAGGATTGTCATGCATTCGACCTAATAAGGGGGCACACATCGGATATGTACAGGATCCAAGAAGAGAATTCCATCACAGAGAGGGGTAGTGCACAATATAACAGTGAGAGAGGTTTCAATCAGGGGAATAGAGGAAACTTTGGTAGAGGTCGAGGTAGAGGGACTTTTGTTAGAGGAGGATAAGGACCAATTATCTGTTATAATTATAATCAACCTTGACACTTAGTCTATGATTTCCAGAACCCATGTACAACATGCACATATTGCAAAGCACTGGATCACTCGACAGAAGACTGTCCCCAACTAGTTATGAAGTGGCAGGCCAGAGAAAACCCAAACTAGAATCTGAATTAGAATGTGCAGATGATATCAACTGAAAGATGCAATGAAGGACCAACAATAGCAGTTGTTACACATTGAGGAGATAGAACAGGGATTGATATGACTAATCAAGGAAAGTATCATGAGTAGTGGGTAAGGAAGTCAGCGAGGCCTATACCAGCATTCGATCCACAACAAGAGAAAGAGACATGTAAGAGAGCTAGAAAATAAATACTTGGACAGCAAGGGGAGAATCAACATCATCGTTGCCTCGGATATAAGATCATGTTGTGCCAAATAAGCCAACGGTGTAGGTAAGTACACTAATAGAATTCTTAAGGAGTTGTGCAGAACTAATGAAAGGTAGAACCACACTAAGTACATTATATGACATGATTGATCACTGCACAAAAGCAAGAGAAACCCTTGTTGCGCAAAGAATGGTAAACCAGGTAATACTCAAGAAGAGAACCAACGGAGAATTCAAGTTCAATGCACAGATTGGAGAGTATGATGTGGATAATGTTATCCTATACTTAGGGTCTGATGTGAATGTTCTACCTAATAAGACATGGGATATGATGGGTGAATCCGAGCTAGTATGGTCCCATGTCCAGTTAAGGCTCTCGAATTAGAATAAGATAGTCCTGATTTGATGACTGACAGGGGTACCTATGAACATAGATGGGGTGCACAGCAAAGAAGAATTTGAATATATTGAGATAGTAGATGATAGTCAACCATATCCAACATTGATGGGACTAGAATGGGCCTTCGATAACCAGCAAATAATTAACTTGAAAAGGAGGGAGATGATATTTGAGGTTGGGTATGTGAAAGTTACTGCACCTTTAGACACATCATAAATAAAGCAATACACAGAGCCAGCAAGAGGGAATGGCATTGACAACTTATACAATCTGATTGCACGTATGGAGGATTATGTCGACCCGGAAACATATGGTGTGTTGAGTTGGAGAAGTATCAGTTTGTGTGCATTAGATTCAGAAGTCGGTCTTGAGAATTGGAAGTAGAGGATGCATTAAGTGTCAACTAGATGATGTGCATGTATAAACTGATCCTTGCACTAGATTGGGACGGAGCTATGTGACCAACCCAGGTACAATGGACTAACTGAGATTAGCATGTTTATAAAAGTATTTGAGTTACAGGTACCCGAACAGCAGAGGTTGTTAGCACTGGATGTCGTCTTAGAGGCAACTCCAGCTAGATGGTGGGATGCACATAGAGAGGGAATGAAAGATTGGTCACAATGTAGTAGACTAATGCAAATACGCTTTGGCCTCAAGGAAGAAGAAATTACGCAGAAATACACAGGAAAGAGTGACCCGATAGGTCACATGGAAAAATGTATGGATTTATGGCGCTTAGTATCGGAAATCGAGTGGATGCATAGATTCATACACACTTTGGACACGATCCTGAAGAATTGGTATTTAGAATTGGAGATGCGTAGGAAAATCACAAGATGGGAAGAATTGTCCTAGAGATTCAAAATCACATTCACATTTGAACATGAATCTCCATCTATATATGCAACAATACGGGAAATTCGAACAAATATCTTCTCAGAGGTAGAGATAATGGAAGTAGTACCTGTATGCAGTGTGTATAAAGACAAGATGATTGTCCATAAGCTAATGGAATTCTATAATGTAACGAAGGAAGAGTACGAGGAAGAGGATCCCAGGAATGTATGAATACCTGAGATAGAAGGAGCAAGAGCATTAGAAGGGTCATATATTGCATCTGATGCATACACACAACCTATAAAGACGAAGAAGGTAAACATTGGGACAACAAAGAATCCTAATTTTTCACAGATATGAGATTATTGGAATAATGAGACAATTGAGAAGGTTGCAGACTTATTGCGGGAATATCAGGATTTATTCCCAACAACATTTTCAGAGATGAAGGGGATAGCATGAGACTTAAGCGAGATGAAGATTCCTCGAAACTTGGAGCTAATCTAGTACAACAGAGACCTTACAGGTTAAACCCGAGGTACAAGGAGAAGGTCAAGACTGAAATAAATAGGATGATCGATGCAGGAATCATTGAACTAATAGTAGAATCTGAGTGGATTATCCCAATAGTGGTGCAAGACAAGAAGACAGGGGTAATTAGGATCTGCGTGGATCTAAGGAAATTGAATGACACATGATTACATGATCCATTCCCAGCACCATTCACAGATGAAGTACTAGAAAACGTAGGAGGTCAAGAAACTTATTCTTTTATAGATGGATTCTTTGGGTACCATCAAATAAGAATCACGCATGAGGATAGACACAAACCACTTTTGCGATGGAAAGGGGCAGTTATCAGTATACAATTATTCCATTTGGATTGAAGAATGCCCCTGCATTGTTTTCTAGAGTAGTAGTGGCAGCATTCAAGGAGTTCATCCATAAATTCTTGGAAGTTTACTTGTATGATTAGATGGTGTTCAGTCTACTACAAGATCATATAGAATTTCTTCGGCTCATGTTAGATCGATGTAGACAGTGTCAGATTTCACTGAACTTAAATATGTGTATGTTTTTTGCATTGTTTGGAATTCTACTAGGAAATATAGTAAGCAAACAAGGACTATTGGTTTATCTATCCAATATTGCAGTAAATTTGGAGTTGGAACCTCTGACATCAGTCAGACAGTTGAGGGAAAATTTGGGTCATATAGGTTATTACAGGAAATTTATCAAAGGATATGCACATATTACAACACCCATGGAAAAGTTACTAAAGAAGGAAGCTAAGTTTCAATGGAATGAGGACTACCAGAAGGGGTTGGATACATTGAAACAGAAACTGGTAACTACACCAATTTTGATCTTTCCGGAGTGGAACAAGGAGTTCCATGTACATGTAGATGCATCATCCATAGAATTGGGTGCAGTATTGTCACAACCAGGAGAATGGAACATCGATCATCCAATCATGTTTGCAAGTAGGAAGTTGTCTATATCTGAAATGAATTATACCACTACAAAACGGGAAGCATTAGCAATGGTCTATGTGCTGCAAAAGTTCAGGCACTACTTACTGGGGTCCCACTTCAAGATGTATACATACCATTTTGCATTTAAGTACTTAGTCAACAAGCCCGTATGTTGGCAACGTGACAACCATCTCATGTTTTCGATATTTTTATGAATAACTTAATTTACAACATGAGATTTTTAAAATTCATTGTTTGGCATGTATATATGATCTTCTTTATTGTTATCATTTATAGATTGTTGTTTGTATGGTTTACATTAATTTTGAGAGTGGTCTTGATGTTGTATTCTTTTCTTTTGTCTCGTTTGAATTTCATGACTTCCAACATGAAATTCAAACGCCATTTCATTTCGTTTTCTACAGAGTTTTGATGCCAAAGGACGAACTTCGTGATTTGGGAATTTGTCACTACCTCTTATTGAATTTGTCTGTTGTATATCATTGTTGCTTGTGAACTTTAAGAATGGCTTGGATGAGTTGTGTTTCCAGAATTGTTTATGGCTCATGTCTTGTGTTTCTAGAAGGTTGCATGATTGATTAAAAGCAAGCTACAGAATTTGGCTATTTGAAACTCTTTTTATTCCAAGACTGGTTTGAAATGATTTACATGACCTTTTATCACAAGTTTTGAATGATATCAAAAGGATCTAGTTATTATCACACAATTTGTTTGAAATTTTATTATTAATGACATCCTACATAACCCATTTTGTATAACAAAGTTGGGTCATCAATAATTATCAAATGACATGAGGGTTGGATGATGCTAACACTTCTGTAACGCTATAATGATATCACTTAATCTTGTAAGACCAAGTATAGAAGCACCTTATCTCAACCTTTATTCCGATACTTGAATTATCATATGTTCGAATTGGTTGGAACTCAACGTAGTATTCTTATGGCAAAAACACATGTTATATATGGGGTTGAAACTTTCGAACTGTGAACAATGCATTTTGAGCCAACGCACCATAACCATCATCGGCACTTTGTTGATATGGTTACCATTGCACATGTCACTCTCATTTAAGATTGGGATCATATTGAAACATGCATGCTTTAGACACTAATGACACTCGCAACCATTATTAAAATAGTTAAATGATTGATGCGTTGGGCTTTGTGATCAATAGATATTTGAATGGTGATGCAAATCTTGACTATGATTCTACGGCTATCCTCTTAATAGTCAGTGGTTAATTAATTCTATTTTCATTGATTATTTTTCAGGAGTAAGGTGTCTTTGTTTGACCCGGTGATAAGTTCGAGGATATTCATGTGCCCTACGAAATGAAGTGAAGCATGTGGTTTTTTTTATGATGTCAAATTAGAGATGCAACCAGATCATGAACTGCTTGTCTATTCTCGCATCAAAGAAAGAACAAAAAATAGCAGGTTTGGGGATTCATGTCATTCCACAGGGAGCGGTTTTTGAACACCATATACAATCAAACGAAGAGGAATTTTGGGAAACCGTTGAAAAACTACTTGGGAAAAAGGTCTATTTACCTAAACCTAGAAGGGTTTCTCCAAAAACGACATATTATGGGATCTGCAAGTGAATCTACAAGGCTGATGTTTCAAGATTTCATCCACAACAGACTCCGGGAGAGGTAATTTTGCGGGGCGCATTATGAGACAACGATGAAGCATTTTGAGAAACCATCGAAAACCCATTTTGCAGAACGGTTTACTTTAGCTTAACCACAAGCAGATTCCAAAAATGGTGAATGTTTTAGCAGGTATGGGTTGTTCTTTGAAGTGCAATTTTCCATATTTCACCTAAATTCGTCAAAGAAGTTTTAAGCTCATAAACCAAGGATTAATCTAGAGGAAACATATTCGATTATGCATCTGAATGATTTGATCTATCTTTGATTAAAACCAACTTTGTTATAAGTGGCTCCCAGCCCATTATTTTTGTAGTATTTTTTATTTTATGAGATCCTACTCTATCCTGTGAGATAGGAGAATGTGATCTCAAGTCACTTTAAATACTGTTCATTTTGTAAGCGACATATCATCTTGGCTAGAACAGATTATAGGCATGTGACTTTCAGAACTATATGGACAACTGATCCGCATTTGGCTTTAGACCCGTGTGAAAATTGTTCCATCTATGTTTTGCCTTTTTATTATGAAATATTGATATGTTACGCAGCTTTTGCCTCTTTAGCATATGATATTCCATTTCATTGAATGCTTTAAAATCTTGTCTATAACTTTTTGTTCCATAGTCTATGACTATGATTGTTATATCAATTATAATATCATGATTTATGCCTAATGTTTAATTGATGGATAAAATGAATTCTTCACATAAATATTTTTCTTACTGTAATCATTCATGATTATAAGATCACTAGATCATATGTGTCTATTATTTTGTTCTTATATCCTAGTTGTAAATAGACATCTTGAATTTATTCAGGAGACATTAGTACGAGCCTGCTACAGATTTCCTTCACAAGCGAGACAATTAGAGTTTTGGATCATACAGAGGCATAGACACATTAAAAAACTAGTAACAGGTTAGCTTTATTTGCTTCTAATTTTACTCATTTTAGTTATTAGTGAAACAGGAAAGTTATTTGATCGCCTTTGACCATCACTCTATCTTTGTTTCAAATCATGTTTTACTTATGATTCTTAGATATGTGATTACAAAATAGAAAATACAAAAATATGTGCTTCCTTTATCTACTTTTGAGAACAATTACAAAACATTGATTTTGCAAGGCTTTCACTAAAACTTGCAACCTGTAATTATTTTGTTCATAAATGACATGTTCATATTTACCTTTCTGTTTAATACATTTGTAAATAATTAGATTAAAGTATATATATTATTATAGTTTTAGGATTAAGTAGTTTATTTCTTTTCTTTGTTTTAGGACTTTAGTTGGCTAACGGAGCCATTAAACCTGTCAGAATAGATTACACCAAACAGCTTGGGTTAATTAGACAACCCCGGTCCAGATCTATTCTTCCAGTTGACGACATGTCAAATTTGCCCATCAAAAAATGGCGCTAGAAGGAGGTTCGACTGACAAGTTGGCCTTGTAAGAGCCTTTATTTCGAATGTATTTAATTTCCCCATGGCTCCACAAATCATTGTGTTCGAACATGCTTTCCACTTCTCATTACCTGATGTTCCCAACGAGACAATCTCTCGCTTGTCCAAACTCACCTTTGATGGTGGGGGGGATGTATCTGCTAAAGACCACCTTAACAAGTTTTGGTGCAAATGCATCAAACATGAAATTTATGATTTAAAATTTTTGTGCAGATTGTTTGCTTTTACTTTTAGGGGTCGGATTAAACATTGGTTTGAGTCTTTTCCAGCATATCACATTTTTTATTGGCTTCAATTTGTAGAGGAATTTTTAGATGCTTTTGAAATCTATGATTACAATCAATTATGTGAAGAATTTTCAACAAGAATCCATCATGTTCTCTGTAAATTTAATCTTAATGACATGTCATTTGTACTAAATCTCCTCTATGATTCTTGCACCCCTTTCATCCAGTCATATTCATTCGTGAACGACGAACCAGTTACAAATACTATCACTCAATTGCGAGAAGAATTTTGTTCGCGGGATGATAAGAATCCATCCAAAAAATTTAGACAAACAAGGGAGGCAGAACCTATTGAAAAGGTTCTTACTAACAATCAAACTTATTTTTCCTCTGAATCATTGTATACTCAGTCCTCGACCATCATGGAATAAGATTTGATGTTGAGTCAAGGTGAATGTCCATATTCTTCAAACTCTTTCTCTAATCAATACTTAAACTCATTTATTGAAGAATACTTAGGTGATGAAATCGATCTTAAGCATTCTAACATCTCAATGAAACTGATCAGAGATATAGATATGCAATTGGAAGAAGAAACCTTAAACCTTCATCCTCAAATCGTACCTTATCAACATGAAAGATTAGATGTTTGTCATGAAAGTTTTGAATTATCTATCATACAGGAGGTAAATCTAGATGATCATATTATGTTGAATAATTTATCACCAAAACAAAGTCAAAGTTTTAAGGAAAGTGAAAAGGATTGTCTTGAGAATACCATTGTTAAATATCATAGCTCGAGAGATTCTTTTCACGTGCTCATTTCTGATTCATTTTACTCTTTATATCCTGATCTCTTCTTAGATTATGGTGGACATGATACTTTACACACAGTATCCTACTCTTTTCCGCCACAATCAGATCCTTTCGATATGCCAAGATTTGGTGAAATTAATTCCAAACATAACATTTATGAAGTCAGATTTGATGCTCTTTCACTTTCATCACTCACATGGGAAAAAGACATGCTGCGAGATGATTTTACACGGTTTATTTTTGAAAAAGACAATGCACTCTCTCTTATGGAGATCAAACATTCTACGTTGCATATTCGTTCTTTGATTAGCTTGAATTTTAATGTTTATGCTTCACATTTTGAAAAGATCAATCTCATCAAAGGAAGTGTTCAAACCAATGATCTAATTGATGTCATGAATCCTCTTATGATGTGTTCCCCATTGATATATCCATTTCATCAAAGTCATAGTTTGCATCCTAATTTTTATGACAAGATCTTAGAATGGCTTGAATATTCGTACATAAAAAATCTTCATAACAAATATAAAGTTGTGTTTGCCTTGTTTCTACCTTAATATATAGGAAGTAAGTATGACATGATTTTTTTAGATCCTCCATGTGAAGAAATTAATGAACACTTGGAGAATTGTCAGGAGGATGGGGCACTTTGGCCTTGGTTGATGGTTATGTCAGGTCCCCATAATCTTGACAAGTTTTCCAAACTTACTTACACTCTTCCATGCCATTATGACCCGTATCCCGATAGAATTATAGAATGGCTGGAGGATTCATACAAAAAGAATGTTCAAGGGAATGGTAAGGTCGTTCTTGCTTTGTTTTTAAATGATGATGATAAAGGTAAGTATGATATAATTTTGTCATTTCTCGATGTACCACCATCCTTGTTAGTAATATTTGATTTTTTTTCCATTGCAGGGTTGGCGTTACTCCGATGGCTACATTGGAAGCATGATTTTACTTAGCGTTTTGATTTGTTTAGTAGTTAGGGTAGGTTTAGGATTAGGTTTTCTTTTAGTTTTATTTCTCACTGTTTCTCTTTGTAATAATGTAGTTGTGAACACAAGTGGGTGCACCAAGAGAAAGATAATATGACTGTTGTCAGGGAAGTCCACTTTGACCCTTTTCTCTCAGCTTTTCGTTGAACATTTCCTTTCAAAAAACGCAGTATCATCATGAAATTTTTAAATGAAAAGTAAAGAGATAAGTAAATATGAACTGTAAATTCTACCCTAACCCAAGGTGCCATGAGTAGGACTACACTCATATTAACAGGGATAATTTTAAGGATGGAAATTTATATTAAAATGTAAAAACATGGGCTAATCTTACTAGTCCTTAATATGCAAAATGTAAAATGTTTGGCGATAGTTTTGTAAAAATATTCAAATTTCTAAGGATTTAATATAGCTTCTATCAAATATTGGCGATTTTTAAAGTAAAATAATTTTATCCTATGGAATTAGGGCGAATCGATTTTAGAAAAAACGGAAACTAGCGAATCGTTTTTTTGGAAAAAACATGGAAAATTGGCCCATTTGCGAAATTTAGCCCCTAAAATCTATGCATATTAATAAGGATTTTTCTCTTTTTATTTTAGTCTCTCTCAAGAGATATTTCGTTTGATGATTTCAAATCCACCCTCTTGTGAATATTTTTAATTTCCTTTTTTTTGTTTTTGGTTTTGGTTCTTTTCATTTTGGTTTGATTTTGATTTGTTTACTAAATAATTGTGTTTGTATTACCATTTCATTTGTTGAAAGGAATCAGAACTCTTATTCTTTAGTAGCAGTTGATAACTTTTCAGGCACCTGAGTAGTAAGTGTTAAAACTCAGAACAGCAGAAGGAAGTTTCTGTTCAAACAATGTTCTTGGTTTCTCATTAAAATCACATGAAAATGTGATTATCCTTAACAAAATTCTAACGCCGCCCCTGTTTTAATGAGAACAACTCATGTACTCCCCATCCTAGAGATGATTTCTTACAGAAATCTAACTGTCCAAATCATGATGGAATTCATCAATACAAAAAAATAATTTGTAAATGATCAAACTTTTTCCAAACTATGAGATTTTCAGTATCACCCCGCTCTCTTGAATATCATGAAGTTTCTGCAAATTTATAAACAAATTCTAAAGAGTTGTAAGCACTAAAATGTGTGGGAAGTGTTTGCAAACCCGCCAGGACACTGAATAGGTCTGTTGGAAACGGGTAAATGCACTCATGATACCAAGGCAACTTCGTTGGGGTACTGAATAGGTCTGTTGGTAGCGAAGCAATGCCGGGTTTGAGAAGATTTTCATGTATGTCTTTTAATTTGATCAGGTGTGAAGATGTTTTTATCATAAATGGACAACTCTTGGACGGGATAGGAATACTAGAGTGGGTTAAATGACATCCCTGATGAGGCTATAGACGCCTGCTGGCAACAGTGGACCTATCAACAGTATTGGAGTTATCTGTATAAACATCATTACCCCTGTGATCAAAACAAGATACCGGATTACAATTTTTGGGACAAAACTTTATCCAATGCTATCACTGTGTTATTTTTTCTAATTTATTGTCGAGATGCTTGATTTGTCATTTAATTGTTTTTAATAATTATTTCTGAGTCATTTGTTCCTTGGTATAAAGTCTCGATGATGCAGAGATAACTTCTTCTCCCGATGAATCGCCATTTTTGGCAGCCCAACAGCCATCTCATGTTTTCGGTATTTTTATGAATAACTTAATTTACAACATGAGATTTTTAAAATTCATTGTTTGGCATGTATATATGATCTTCTTTATTGTTATCATTTATAGATTGTTGTTTGTATGGTTTACATTAATTTTGAGAGTGGTCTTGATGTTGTATTCTTTCCTTTTGTTTGGTTTGAATTTCATGACTTCCAACATGAAATTCAAACGCCATTTTATTTCATTTTCTACATGGTTATGACGCCAACGGACGAACTTCATGATTTGGGAATTTGTCACTACCTCTTATTGAATTTGTCTGTTGTATATCATTGTTGCTTGTGAACTTTAAGAATGGCTTGGATGAGTTGTGTTTCCAGAATTGTTTATGACTCATGTCTTGTGTTTCTAGAAGGTTGCATGATTGATTAAAAGCAAGCTACAGAATTTGGCTATTTGAAACTCTTTTTGTTCTGAGACTGGTTTGAAATGATTTACATGACCTTTTATCACAAGTTTTGAATGATATCAAAAGGATCTAGTTATTATAACACAGAATGTTTGAAATTTTATTATTAATGACATCCTACATAACCCATTTTGTATAACAAAGTTGGTTCATCAATAATTATCAAATGACACAAGGGTTGGATGATGTTAATGCCTCCATAAGGCTGTAATGATCTCACTTAATCTTGTAAGACCAAGTATAGAAGCACCTTATCTCAACCTTTATTCCGATACTTGAATTATCATATGTTCGAATTGGTTGGAACTCAACGTAATATTCTTATGGAAAAAACACATGTTATATATGGGGTTGAAAATTTCGAACTGTGAACAATGCATTTTGAGCCAACGCACCATAAACATCATCAACACTTTGTTGATATGGTTACCATTGCACATGTCACTCTCATTTAAGATTGGGATCATATTGAGACATGCATGCTTTAGACACCAATGACACTTGCAACCATTATTAAAATAGTTAAATGATTGATGCGTTGGTGATCAATAGATATCTGGATGGTGATGCAAATCTTGACTACGATTCTATGGCTATCCTCTTAATAGTCAATGGTTAATTAATTCTATTTTCATTGATTATTTTCCAGGAGTAAGGTGTCTTTGTTTGACCCAGTGATAAGCTCGAGGATATTCATGTGCCCTATGAAATGAAGTGAAGCATGTGGTTTTTTTATGATGTCAAATTAGAGATGCAACTAGATCATGAACTGTTTGTCTATTCTCGCATCAAAGAAAGAACAAAAAATAGCAGGTTTGGGGATTCTCGTCATTCCACAGGGAGCAGTTTTTGAATGTCATTTACAATCAAACGAAGAGGAATTTTGGGAAACCGTTGAAAACCCACCTGTGAAAAAGGTCTATTTACCTAAACCAAGAAGTGTTTCTCCAGAAACGACATATTCTAGGATCTGCAAGTGAATTTTCAAGGCTGATGTTTCAATATTTCATCCACAACAGACTGGAGAGGTAATTTTGCAAGGCACATTACGGGAAAACGGTGAAGAATTTTGAGAAACCGTCGAAAACCCAGTTTGCAGAACGGGTTTCTTTAGCTTACTTGCAAGTAGATTCCAGAAATGGTGAGCCATTTAGCAGGTATGGGTTGTTCTTTGAAGTGCAATTCTAGATTTTGCCTAAATTCGTCAAAGAAGTTTCCAGCTCATAAACCAAGGATTAATATGGAGGAAACATATTCGATTATGCATCTGAATGATTTGATCTATCTTTGATTAAAACCAACTCTATTATAAGTGGCTCCCAGCCCACTATTTTTGTATTATTTTTTATTTTATGAGATCCTACTCTATCCTGTGAGATAGGAGAATGTGATCTCAAGTCACTTCAAACACTATTCATTTTGTAAGCAACAGATCATTTTGGATGGAACAAATTATAGGCATGTGACTTTCAGAACTATATAGACAACTGATCCACATTTGGCTTTAGACCAGTATGAAAATTGTTCCATCTATTTTTTTGCTTTTTATTATGAAATATTGATATGTTACACAGTTTTTGCCTCTTTAGCATATGATATTCCATTTCATTGAATGCTTTAAAATCTTGTCTATAACTTGTTGTTCCATATTCTATGACTGTGATTGTTATATCAATTATAATATCATGATTTATGCCTGATGTTTAATTGATGGATAAAATGAATGCTTCACATAAAGATTTTTCTTACTGTAATCATTCATAATTATACGATCACTGGATCATATGTGTCTACTATTTTGTTCTTATATCCTAGTTGTAAATAGACATCTTGAATTTATTTAGGAGACATTAGTACGAGCCTGTTGCATATTTCTTTCACATGCGAGACAGCTGGAGTTTTGGATCGTACAGAGGCATAGACACATTAATAAACTAGTAATAGGTTAGCTTTATTTGCTTCTAATTTTCATCATTTTAGTTATTAGTGAAACAATAAAGTTATTTGATCGGCTTTGACCATCACTCTATCTTTGTTTCAAATCATGTTTTACTTATAATTCTTAGATATCTGATTACAAAACAGAAAATACAAAAATATGTGCTTTCTTTATCTACTTTTGAGAACGATTACAAAACATTGATTTTGCAAGGATTTCACTAAAACTTGCAACCTATAATTATTATGTTCATAAATGACATGTTCATATTTACCTTTTTGTTTAATATATTTGTAAATAATTAGATTAAAGTATATATATTATTATAGTTTTAGGATTAAGTAGTTTATTTCTTTTCTTTGTTTTAGGATTTTAGTTGGCTAACGGAGCCATTAAACCTGTTAGAATAGATTACACCAAACGGCTTGGGTTAATTAGACAACCCCGGTCCGAATCTGTTCTTCTAGTTGTCGGCATGTCAAATTTTCCCATCAACACCATCTTACGAGGAAGAATATGCAGATGGTTGTTATTATTTCAGGAATATGACTTTGAGGTCATCGTAAAACCAGGGAAGTTGAATGCAGGACTAGATCATCTCTCACACATATTGATAGGAGAGGATGCAGTTGCGCAGAAGAAGCAATTAGTAGTGAAAGCAACAGATTATCAGTTGATTGCAGGGAACTTATATAAGATAGGTGCAGATGGAATATCGATACATTGTGTACTAGAAAATGAAAGGTTGATTATACTTGAAGAAGCACATGATGGCGTTGTTGGAGGAAACTACACAGGAAGAGCAACGACACAAAATAAGTTATGCACAGGAATTTGGTTGCCTACACTTCACAAAGATACAAAAGAATATTATCAATCCTACGATGTATGTCAAAGAGTGGGAAAACTATCTAGGAGAGATGAAATGTTGTTAAATCCACATGTTATGTTGCACACATTTGATAAGTGGGCCATTGACTTTGTAGGACAGATCAATCCACAAGCAAGAAGATCATGGGAAAGATACATCATTATTGCAATGTAGTGCTTGACCATGTGGGCAGAAGCAACACCAATTACTTGTACTATAGAGACTGTTGCGTGGTTTCTGTTCGATAATGTAGTCACGAGGTTTGGATGTCCACACATATTACTTAGTGATCAAGGTACGCACTTTCTGAACAAAACAATTGCAGCATTGACTTAGGAGTTTCATATTCATCATCAAAAGAGTACACCATATCACCTGCAGGCCAATGGCACAGTGGAAGCTTTTAATAAGATCTTGGAGAATGCTTTGACAAAGATCTTCAATGTAGGGAGAGATGATTGGGACTTACAAATACCTACATTACTATGGGCTTACATAACTACAAGTAAGAATCTGACAAGACAGACACCTTTTCTGTTGGTCTATGGACAAGAAGCAGTGATGCTAATGGAGTTCATTCTACCTAGCCTGCGCATTGCAGCAATCACTGAGCTCTCAGATACTGGTGCAATAGAGGATAGATTGGCACAGTTAGTACAACTTGAGGAGGACCGGTTTATTGCAGTATTCCATCAGCATGTTAAGAAATCCAAAGAGAAGGCTTGGCACAATCGACACATTAAACCAAAGAAATTTCAAGTTGGTTATTTGGTACTACTCTACGACAACAAGTATATGCAGCATCTATGGAAGTTTCGCATGTTCTATTTGGTATTGGTTGTGGAGCCTGATTATATTCATGATTTAGAAGTCTTTGTTTTCAGCCGTGTTTATACCCCATGAAGACTTTACACCCCGGAAGAATGTACACTCCTCAACTTCTCTCTCAATACCATTTTCTAATTCTCATTGGAAATTTCATATAGCTTAGTCAATGATGCCCACATCTCGTAGGCATTTGATTTTCTTGCAACATGGGGAATAACATGGTCATTGATTGCATTAAGAATCATCCTCTTGGCCTTCACGTTCTTCTTCTGGAAGGCTGCCAAAAGGATTGCACTGGTAGGAACAGTGACGAGATTCAATTGTGTGTTTTTCACGATGTCTTGTAACTCAGCTTCCTCTAGCAATAAAACTATTCTCTCCTTCCAAGGACTAAAGTTTTTAACCCCATCCAACCTATCTTCGAACCTTAAACTATTAGCCATGACCTTCTCAATTGAAACTCAACTCTTCCCCTTCCTTCTTCCAAGCAAAACCCCTCTACACTCACTGCAAATCAAGTGTCAAATATCTTATTTGTTGAACCTCAAAGCTCCTACCCTAATACCATGTTAAAAATTGATCGCAAACACTTAGTCAATAATATATTTCAATCTCCTATAGTTATTCACCAATAAAACAATGGAACCACGTGCATTTACGGGAACTATGAGTAGAAATACAAGTGACCAAGAAATCTGAAAAATATAGCAACAGAAATACAAATGAACAATAGAAAAAATCACCACATTTAACACAATGAATTTATGGGCAATTCCCCTTGAAAAACCCACAACGAGAAAATTAGTCTAGGATATATTCTTCTTATTGAGCTCTTAGGAAAATTATGAGTTTACAACAATGATAAATTCAACATTAATTACAGCAACAATATCACCTCGAAAAACATGCCAAAAACCACAAAAATCATACCACAAAATCTTAGTTCATATTTCAATTGTATGGCCTAAACAGTACAATCTCCCTGATAGAAAAACCTCCTTGAAATATGTGCACTGCTACTGCACCTTTATGTACAAATTCTTCCTTAGCTAGGTGCCTAGAAAATCATGCCAAAACTGTGATGAAATGGCTACCTCAATTTTTATGCCTAAATCAATTGTACGGCCTCCTCAATCTGCATTGTACAGATTGTCCTTTAATGTTGAATCTACCTTGGGGTGCGTGCCTCCTCCACTCCTTGGAATTCATGTCAATTCCACTTTGTTGCTACTCTTTCCTCTAGCTCAAACTCTCTTGGTCTCTCTCGAAATATGAGTGTCTCTTCACATTCCTCTCCAAGCTCTCCTCAAAAGGTGTGCCCCCTCTTCTCTCTCAAGCTCCTTTTATTACTCATTAATGAGTAACTCCCCTAACCCTTGGTATTCCAAAGAGATGAACGATCAAAATTAGATCTTTCCCTCTTGAGATCAATGGTCACGACTTAATCGTCCGTTGAGTTCACTTAAATCACTTAAGTGACCTAAAAGTCATAAAGTCACGTTTACCCATTAAATAATAAAAGGTTCAACTTGACTTTATAAAATCACTTTATAAACTCACTTTATAAAGTCACTTAAGAGAGAAATATGCTTGGTTTCTCTTCTACATGTTGAGCGTCAGCAATGCAGAAGTACTTCTCAGCTACGAAAATCTAACAGTGCAGGGTTAAAAATTTCAACAAAACCCAGATTGATAAAGCATTGGACTTAACAAATGTACATGGGTCTAAACCCTAGGATAAAATAAATGCATATAAGGGACCCAAGACAAACTTTTTCAACACACTGGTAATATATTCCAAATAACTCGAGCTGAGAGAGGTAGGAATATTCATATCAAAATCCATTATGTCATGACAGGTGAAAAAAAACTAAGCCAAAACTCAAACCCATGTCTCCATTTAAGCAAACTTAAATTTGTTACTTCAAAACAATAACAATAATTTTCTTTTGACAGAATAGAAAGTGAATGTATGCACGTAGAATGGAGGAAAAAAATCAAAACCATTCAACACCTTCGATGACAGAAGAAAGAAAGGGAGATACATGATTGAAACTAGTCCACACAGAGCCAAAACTTTAAATTATAATTGCAAAAACGTCTATATTTGATGAATAAACGAGTTGGTGTGTGCATACATTTGTCCAAGCGCTATAAATACTTGGAAAAAATTGGTGTCATAGTTATGGAACCACCAGAGTCTAGCTTGTTTACTAGCTATTTCTACAGCACTTCTCCAACGACCGAAATGAAAAACGAAATGGCCAAAACTCAATATCAAGGGTGGTATACATAGAATGTGGGTTTCAATGCCCACGTCTGTGTGAATTTAATGCATGGGCGGCTATCACGTCATGCATATTACCATTTGCAACAAACCCTCTGTCAAGTCATATTTCTACTTCGAAACAAGTGAAATGGCAGTCAATCACTTACCATAATGAGTGTCATGTATGCAGGTGATCCGGATTATTTTCGGCACGAAATGAGAGCGGAGATATAATAAAGAAATGCACAGAGATATCGCGTATATCCAGTAATATAACAGAAGTATATCAGAGATGCAACCATAAACACAGAGATACAGAAATACACGATTTCTATTAATGAAATAAATGTACAGAGACTGTAAAAATACAGAGTGAAAGACTCGCTAGAATGGAGGCAGCTTATCTCTGAGAAGAGATGTGACGGCTACTCGCATTCGCAAGAAGATGATTACAATGAGGCTCTAGAGGCCTTTTTACAATAGACGGGAATGCCAAAAGTCATAGACATCCAAAAACCTAACCCTAGGATATGAAGCGCCAAAATTCATGTGGGCCCCGTTTGGGTAAGTTAGTGCATCAACTTCCCGGGGTCGTAACTTTTGCATACGATCTCCGTTTTAGGCGTGTGATAGCTCGTTGGAAAGGTATCGTCGAGGAGATTAATTTTGGGCCCTCAATCATGCCTTCGGCTATCATTGAGAAACTTGATCTCGAAAAAACTTCATTTAGGCCCTCAAAATGGCCCCGGAAGTGAAAACCTGCTAAAAATAGTAAATTGCCAAAATGGCCAGAAAACTGTTTTGAGCCATTTGGA
>ML778780.1:1122656-1145136 GCA_009831015.1 Picea engelmannii | reverse complement strand
TGAGCCATTTGGAAAAGGTGGGTGGCCCCCGATATCTTGTCTATTTATTCTTGAGACCCAAAATTTTTGCGTGCAAGGAATCACTTGATGGATGGAGAGAATCTTGTGTTTTGGAATTCAAAACTTGTTTCAGAATAAATTTCTCAGACTCCACTTCTAAGCCTAATGAATGAGGCTACAAACTTCATCCTGCAAATGGTCAGTTCACATGATCAAATTTTGCATATGGATGGTCTAAAACTACTCAAATAAACACTTACCCTGCTCTTCCCATCCTACTAGAAAGGCATTATCCTTTGTATCCCCTATTTTGAGTTATTGTAGACTATCACTTGATGTTTCAAAGCATTGTTGGCAATGGTTGGAATTCATTTCCCTTGTGTTTTTGTGCTAGGGAGCTTGATTGTTGTCTATTGTTAAGAATAAGGGGGGTAGAATATGATCTAGGGGCATAAGGCTTAGTGGAGTGTGTAGAGGTGGCATGTAGGAGGAGGGGACAACTGTGTGAATGGTCAAGACATTGGAGAAAGAAGGGTTAGGGGGGACAATGCAGAGAAATGAGTCATCGAAGAGAAGGTTGGAGAGAAGGGGGTGATGAAGGAGAACAGAGGGACAACAAAAGGGAGAAGGGAACGACAATGAGGGCAAGAGTCTCACCACAATCTTCCTTTTGAAACTATACACATACAATGTACACTCATTTAGATTATCTATATATAGGGAGTACAAAATTGTGAGAGAGTGATCAAGTTTAACCAATTCTCGAATAAAATACAATAAAATAAGTGAGCGATCAATTTGGACCAAGCCACCCAAATCCTCTTCCATGCATGAAATATTGTCAAGAACAATTGTTGACTAAAGACCTGACTAAGCCCAAAGATTACTCATCCTCGCATAAATTTTGTAATACAACTCACAAGAAACACACAATCAAAGGATAAATTTAAAAAAAAATGTCCAAAATAAGACTATGCATGGAGTATATCCAAATGAAACCCCTGCTACAAAGAGGCTTTCTCGAGAGAATTTTACATGGAGTGGGAAGGAGACAAAGTGGGCAAATTTTCAACCATGTTGTGCGCCCCATTTGCTTTGACTACTTAGACAATTGGATCTTATTATTGGAGAGCATTTATTTACAAATGACTCGGTTTATTGACTTATAATATGATGATGAAACTTCAACTTTTAATTATCTAATTCGTTTTAAACAATGATTTATGTATGGGTTCATTTAAAAGTTTATATGATAACATAAATGAATTATATGTACATTGATGGGACGTTATTGATTTTATTGATTCATGTGATTTGGATAAATTAAAATGAAAATATTGGATACATTAACTTGCAACTGCTACTGGTGGTTTGTCTAGTCTAACAAGAAACCATAACAGCATATTGACATGGAATTTCATCAAGATTATATTGAACTTTGAATTAAGGAACCATAAAATGTTATATGATTATGTTATATTTTGATTGTGTATTATGAAATTATTTGATGCATTGATTGTATTGTGTGCAGATATAAGGAACGTGATTGTTGATTGATCCACATATGGATAATGGGATTGCATGGAAATGTACATAGTATCACCAAGAGAAGAGGAACAACTTTCATTATTCCACTTACTAACACTCATTTTTCGAGGCATGAGTTAAAAAAAAATGTTTTTACTCAAAAGTTGCACGTTCCCACAAGGATATGCCATGAATTCGGTCACTCACGAAATGGTTGAGGAGCGCACAATAAGGTGGAATTATTATTTCTCAATGACCATTAATATCTCAACAAGGGCAACCAAAAATTGGGTTAACATGGTCTCAATAGTTGCGTCAATTTCCCCACCAAGAAAGTTGGATACTTAAAGGATATGCAAAACATGACACTCTTGGAACATACCAAAAGGTAATTCTTGAAAGACATGAGAAACATGGCACCCTTGGATCGTTTATGAATTGTCAATTATATAATGAAAAATGATTAATTGAAAAATATAAAAGAAAATTACCTTGGTGTGCATATTTTATTTAAAGGGAAAAATAATCAAATAGTTATATATTTTACATAGAGAAAAAAGTGAACTAATTGAAAGAAGCAATAATTAAGAAAAATAATAATTACACACTAGAAGTGTGTGTGAAATGAAAATAAACTAATTATTAATTGATTAAAATTAATTGCTAGTGCATTCATAAATCAACAATAATAATTCAAATTTTAATAGAGATGTGGAAATAGAAAACTAATAAATAATCCTAGTAATTCTATTTGTAACCACTAAAATAAGGAATTCATGAGAAGATTAAGGGTACACCTAGGTGTGAAAATAATAAATGTGGGAGTTGAGTAAGAATAATTTTATATTTAAAATTTAAAATAAATAATTACTTATGCATTTGTACTTGAGTGACATATGGGTGGGTGAATAATAAATAATTAGCAATTAAATAAATTACATATTTGCAAAGGTTAAACAAGTAGCATAAGCCACATAACATATTTAAAAAAATCTTGATCTAACATAAAAACACTTTTTGCATTAATGTTGAATAGTGGTAGTAATGTTAAAAAAAAAGGTGTGTGAAGAGTTTAGTCTATTGAAAATTGTTGTGAAGTGGGAATCTTTCTCAACCTTAAAAATTTTATTCTTCAAACAAATTGCTAAAATGATATATTTCATAAAACCCCATTGTGACTAAGGAGTGTTTTGAAGAAAAGTCCCCATTGGAATTGATATGGTGGTCAAATAGTGGATTTAAGATGATTAATAAAGCTAACCTGTACAAGATTCAGCTTGCAATTCATAATTCAACTAATAAAACATCACGACTAAACTAATTCTTGTAAATTTATTTTAAATAAATATTGTTATTATCTGAATACACTTACCCAGCATAATTAATTATTTTGATGAGAGTGGCTTGTTTTTCATGTTCTTATTTAAACATTGAAAGAACGTTGAAAAATTCCTAGTAAATTAATATAATAATATTCTCATATTGGGTTTTGTTGTCGATACACACTTAGAGAACTTAACCAAACGATTCAATTTACTTATGATATATTAATATATTAATACCGTATGAACAAAAATCCTTCTAATGTTGATATGTTAATACCGTCTGAAGAAAAATCCTTCTCATGTTGCAAATTGCACTCTGGTTAAACTCAGCCAGATTGCTCTAGATTTTGATGACGGTCTTAAATTTTAGATTTTCATTGTTATTTCAGTTATTTGCTCAATATTACAGTCAAATTTAAACACTCTTATTTAAGTCGAATCTGAAGATGATTTACTCTGCTCTGTAACATTATTAGTCTGTTCCGCAAGTGTATTACTTTGCTCTGTAACATTATTACTCTGTTCGGTTAAGATTAACCTATAGCACAGAATAGCTAAGCTTATGATGCAGGGATAAATCTCTATCGATCAGTTAGTTGACAATGAGATTCTACAAGGAAGATAAAATAGTATATATAAAGCACAAGCACAATGAAGATCACCAAAGAATTCTAGGAAATGCCAATGAAACCAAGCAAAAATCCACATAACTCCGGAAAGATCAAACCATCGCCTATACGATAAAGAGTACCTTTCATTGACAATCTTTCTATCTTTGAAATTTATTATTTAGTTATGTATCTTAGTTATTTACTATAAATTGCAAAACAAAAATGATTTGTTAGAATAATAATAATAATAATCTAATTTTAAAGTCATGGTAAGCTAGACATCAAATTGGTGTATGAGACTCCCTTGTTTGTCAAGTTAGACATCAAATTGGTGTATGAGACTCCCTTGTTTGTGGGACAAGGGACCCCTCTGCCCAACAATTTGACTGGTAAATGTCTACGGAGATACACATACCCTACCCCCTTCTGAATTAAAACTTGTGACCTCTTAAGAGGAAACACGTGTTCTTAACCATTAGACCCACTCAAGTTGTATTTCAGTGAAGTTCTAATATTCAGTGAACTTCACTGAGTATCACATATCATGAGTTAAGAGGTGGTTTTCTCCATTATTCTCTCTTCAACTTCTCTATTCTTAAGGCTTCTTAAGAACTGCATGTTGTCATGCTAGTAAAATCTGGTTTGTATTGCACCTTGCAAGAATTGATTTTCTTTTATTTCTATGCTACTGTTCTATATCCATTATATGAACAGAGGATACAAAAAACAATTGCAATTAGTTTTTCTTTTTTCAATTTCTGAAATTCAAACTAGTATATTATGAAAGTTTGGGCATTTTTCACCCACATGCTATATGAATCTGGACAAATCTCAATTTTCTATTGTTTAAATTGCATTTCTGAATGCATAAAGGGATCCAGTGTGCTGAAAAACCATGAGGCACTCAGATTAAAGAGACTTAACCACTGAAATCTGCAGATCCAATCTGCAGATCTAATAATTTCATGCAGAATTTACGGTAAAATTAAATGAATAAATCTGGGCAAAATCTCAATTTTCTATTGCTTAAATTGCATTTCTGAATGCATAAATGGATTCAGTGTGCTGAAAAACCAAATCATGAGACACTCAGAATATAAAAACTTAACCACTGAAATCTGCAGATCCAACAATTTCATGCAGAATTTAGGGTAAAATTAAACTAATAGTATTCCTAGAAAAGAGTCAAAAGATAAAACATTTAGAGTACCATTATATATAAAAGAAAATGCATTTAGTTTTAGTTTAACCACACCGTGAAAAGAGCCAAAAGATAGATGCACTTAGATTATAAAGACTTAATCACTGAAATCTGCCGATCCAACAATTTCATGCAGAATTTAAAATAAAATTAAACAAATAGTATCCAGAACCCGNACATTTAAACTACCATTATATATATAAAAAAATCATTTAGTTTTAGTTTTATTTAGAAATTCATGTTTATATATATATATATATGCAGAGGCTCACGCTAAGAATTCCTGCTTGTCAGGCAGGCGGGGATCAGTGTTCGATCCCTAGCAACGACATTAGATTTTACCTGACAACATGGACACATTACGTCCACCATTACGTTGACTTCCTATGCTCGCACTGTTGTAAATGGTATTCCAACGAATAATTTGTTAGAAAGTAGCCGAATGTGGGAAATGATATTTCAATATTCTATTCGTTGCTTCACTACAGAGTGGGTGTATTGAAATATCTGTACATAAAAATTAGTTTGCTTAAAGTTTGTATTTGTCTATCGCCATTTTCATTGAAATAGATTCGTTCTTGCCACCTGCACCGTAAAGATATATCAAAGAACCATAACACTAAGATACTTAACACGCACTGGCAATGAAGTCCATTTCCCTCGTGCATACATAAATCCCAATACATGATGTTCTTGACATAATAACTTATTATTGCAAAACGTCAAGGAGAGAATTGAGGTTTATAATGCTGCAATTAAGTGCAAATAATACCAATTGTTATAGAAGAGAATAATAAAGGTAATAATGTAATTGGTCTATGCCAAAAAAAATGATGATTTTTATTTTTTTTAAATAATATTAAATAAATACCGAATTCTTAGCCTTGAGCTATTGAAGGTATTAGGAGTTCGTTAATAATCTGAGATAATGACCCGATAAAAGTCATTCTATATTTCTTAGGGTTCAATTTAAATTTGGTGCTTGAATCTGCCATTTATCTAAAGTTTGACATCACTATGAAAGATATCTAGGAACATGCAATCACTTGGATCTAATAGTAACAATATTGCGTTTAATGAGTATGTAATTTATGTATTTTCATTTTAGTGAACTTTAATGAAAAAGACTTTTATGCAAATAGGAATATGAAAATAGAGCGTAACCAATTATATATATATATAACTTTAGCTTAAAGTTTATTACGGCGTTTGCACAACCATCTACTTTTAGAGGCTAACACAAGAAGTGTTACAACATCAAAAAAAAAATAGGTTTCGGATCAATTGAGGTTAACACGAGGAGTGTTACAACATCAAAAAAATGAGGTTTTGAATCAATGCAGAATGGCACTCCAGGTTTAAGATGTCAAGGAGAGAGACATCTGGCAGTAGATGGTTCATATACATCATTCAAATAGCAAAGGGACCATGAAAAAATGCATACCATTAGAAAGATTCTATGCCAATCTTCAACTAACTACTTTAGTCTTTTACCAATAGATCTGCCCACACTGCTGGAATTGAAGATTCAGTAGCAGTTTCTGACCATATTTCTCATCCTTACGTGTATGATGATTGGGACAGACTCTTGTAACTTATCCAGAGTAATATATATATATATATATATATATATATATATATATATATATATCCTATCCAAATGTATCATATCCCAAGTTTCTTAAAATCTTCCATATCCAGATTCAAATGTGTATCTATATCCACATCCATATCCGGGAAACTTGAATCTCAATAAGAAAAATTGCAACTATGTTGCTCGATGAGCACATAAGAATCCACTCTTGTGCTTCTAAAGTTCTACCTCACACCTTCTACTAGTGGCAGACAAATGCTGCAAGCACATATCCAAAAGTAAAGGGTAGCCAAGCATCGATTGAACAGAATCACAGATTCAACATGCACTCTTCTGACTTAGATCCATCTCACTTGGGTTATCTCGGTTATAAATTTCACACAAACAACAGGCTTAGATCTATCTCACTTGGGTTATCTCGGTTATAAATTTCACACAAACCACAAGATTTTTCCGTAAAAGTAAAAAGACCAGTTTTTGATATGTTAATCTCCATATTCAGAGCATATCCTTCTCTAACGACTTACATGCTCAAACATAGACACAATGCACCTGTCTAAAGGTACAATTTTACATACTGAAGGAAAGGTGCACTTTCATCCGCAGAACAGACTACTAATTTTAGAACATAAAAGCACACTGGAAAAAGCCCGTAGTGAAAACTAAGGTTCCATCATATTCTAATTCTATATTCCCAAATAAGTAATATTTTCTCATAGTAAAATATGCAAACATTCTCACATTACTACAAGCCTTATAATCGACAATACATATTACAAAGTGTTCACTAAACCTATAATACTAGAATGCATGTTTAGGAACATAGGAATAAGACCTGGGTGTGTTTGCAAACAATAATAGTTCCATGAACACTTGCATATGTATTGAAAAAACTAACATTTCAAGAATGCCAGGAAACTTCATACAACATGAAACAATGGTAGACTAAGGTCCCTAACTGCCCAAGGATCCAATTGTCTTATTTGATGAGATCCCACCTCTGGCGAAGCACCGAATTTCACTGAAGCAGTGGTTTCACGAGGGATGGTACCAGTTGCATCCTCTATGTTTCCTACAATTTCGGGGTGAGGGGACACCCCCAAATGGTCACAGGGATGTCGCCTGTTAAAGGGGACACCTGGGCATTATCACCTTTCAAACCTAATGGCCAAAAATAAAGGGGAAATTACGCTTCTTTTTATTTTTATTCTTTTTTAATATGGGCCCAAGTATACTTTACCCCCACAAGCTCCCAAAGCCCTAAATTTTCATTTTGCAAGTGAAGAGAAGCAAGGGCAGTAGCATGTAAGGAATTTCTGAGCAGCAAAAATAGTTCATGTGATTGGAGCAGAAATTTTCAACTCAAAACTTTTAACTTCGATCAGTGAAGGGAGCTAGTTTGGAGCAGGGTTATCATTCTCTCCAACTCAGTTGTTTTGTCCCACAAGTCAGCTAACTCACCAAGACTCTAGGTCAAAACCCAGCTCACTAGCAGATGTGGACAAATGGTAAATATTTCTGGAGAATCAGTCATACTGCAGCTGCCAGCATGAAAATCTCCAGTAAGGAAACAAAGGTGGCGCCTCTAAAACTAACTGAAGCAGCATAACGCTGGGCATGGACGAGTTGCATCCAAACAAAAATTAGTCCCGTGCCCTAAGCATAACAGAATTGAGATTGAACAGAACGAAAACTAAACTAACACCTTTAGACATTGACAGGTTGCAGATGGTCAGGGAGAATGACTGATGTCAGTCTCTGGTATGGAAACAAGGAGATGCCACTGAAACTATATTGAAAGAACAGAACACTAGACCTGGGCGAGTTGCTATCGAACCCAAACTTGTCCTGTGCCCTAGCACTGTCAGAAAACGACAAAGAACATAAAGACAATGTGGTTGCACAGAATGAGCAGCTATAAAGGCCGCTACCAGATGTTTTCTAGAACCAAACATTGATACGAAATCACTAACGTAAACAAGTCTTCTCAGACCAATTATGTTCGAGCTATCTATCACAGGCAGGCTGGGCACTGCCCTAGCAGGCATGATTACTTCACAAGGGAACAAAACCTTCTTGTGGCCAAACAGTTACATAGTCGACTCCATGCTCAGTCGCCATCTCCTCAATTTCGTGAAATTGTAGTGTTAGAAATGCTTTTAGAAAATCACTATTGGCAGTCATAGGATTAGATCATTAATTGTGACTCTTTTATTTTTGTTTTTCATAATGAAAAGATGAACTTTGGTATGAGTATTTGATGCATTAATAAGTGTTTTACGGGAATGCAAATGCCACTGTTTAGTTTTTTCTTTTTCCAAATTTTGGGTTTTTTAATAAAATGCTTCCTTTAACTATTAATATATGTTGACTAATCCTCCAACAGTTACAGTTTGTTTATACTCCGGCAGTTATCCGCAGTTCGTTTAACCGCTCAGAATTATCAACTGCTTAACTGTCTATCCGCTGCTTAACTGTCTATCCGCGTATATATATAAAATGTATCCGCATTTTGAATTAATAATATGAAACCTACGAGTACTGTGGAATTTTATTTGGCCTGTTTACAGTGGTATCAGAGCCACGGTTTTTTTTTAAACTCCATGTTATTGTGTGCCTGCGTGTATTTTGTGTCTCTGCCTGAGCTCCAGATTCTAGAGGAGCCACCTGTGTACAACTCTGACATTCTAGAGTTGAAATCGCTGGAGAAGGGTCGCAAATCGCTGGAGATTGTGGCAACATTTCATACATCTGTCCAATGCATTGATTAAAGCCGGACAGCGAGTGCCCAAAGGCCCTCCAGCATCCAGTCACTGGGCTTATGTACAGGAGTGGCTGTGAGCAGTCTACAGAGCAGCCAAGGTCGAAGGTGTAGTTGTTGTGAAATTCTTTTTTTTTTAATTTTATTTACAGAGATTAGTTTACAATGCATTCATTAGTATCAATTGTGGGAGTAGTGCTCTCCGGACAAGAAAATTACCAAGAATGGTTTCGAAAAATAAAAAAAATACTCTTATTTTTAATGATTTATGGGAGGAAATTTGTGAAAGCAAGGATGACAATGACCCAGAGCAACCTAGAAGAGGTAAGCAGACATATTCTTTCTAAGAGGTAAGCAGACATATTCTTTCTAGCACCACAGCGTTTAAAGCATTAGAGAAATTAAAAGATCTTTATGACTCCCATTCAGAGCTGGAAATTATACAATTGTTGATGAAGTTGTTTAATCTGGAACTGAAAGATAATAATCCCATGAAGTTAGCTTCCGAAATTAAAGCTCTTTTTCATAATATTGACTCAACTGGTGTCAAAGTTGATTTACAAGTCACAACATTTATTAAAGCCTTATATCCTACCTATTCGCACTACTTAGAGTCTCTTCAAGCTAGTGGATAGATGAAAGCCATGACTTTTGATAAACTTGTAAACAAAATTGCTGAAAGAGAGAAAGCTCTTGGGAAGAAGGAATCTTTTTCCACTTCCACAGTTGAGACTTTGTGTCTTGCACAGAAAGAGCAGAAACCTAGAGGAGAGTCTGCTAGATCTGATAATAGTAACAAAGGTCGTGGTAGGGGACCATTTAAAGGCAAGGGGGATCATTATCATCAAGGAGATAGACAACAAAACCATTTTCAGAATGATAAACAATCTCTTAAGTGTTATAGGTGTGGTAAACTGGATCATACCTCTTCTCATTGTCTCACTCCTTGGGAAAGGATTAGTGAGAAGAAAGAGCAACAACCTCCAGACAAAGGAAAACCACCTGAATCTGCCAACTATATTGTTGCACATTGTAATCTTAGTATCAATGAAGTTTCTAGCACTTCTTTTGCTTCTTGGGAAGACACTTGGATTTTAGATACTGAAGCCACTTGCCATATGACCTTCAAAACAGATTTTTTCGAGACATTCAGTAATCACATTGATGGAATAGTTTATTTTGCTGATAAGTCCCAGTTAAAGCCTTCAGGAATTGGATCTATTCGACTTCGCCTACTAGGACTTGCTGATTATATTTTGCATGATGTTCTTTACATTTCTCAATTAAAAAGAAATCTGATGTCTCTCATACATATCAGGCAACAAGGACATTCTATACATATGTTTGATGGTATAATTCAAATAAGAAAAGCATCTGATCATGTGATTGTTATGACTGGTATGGAAGACTTTTAAAACTTAAAGGGACATCCTCTTTTCAATCTAATTCAGCGCTTTTGGCTCAACATAGTGATACTTTGTCTTCCATCTTATTGTGGCATGCTCGTTTTGGTCATATTAATTATGATAGTATCTGGATTATGAAACAACAAGATATTCAAGGGCTTCCTACTATTCCAAGAAAGCTTTCTCCATGTAATGCTTGTATTTTAGGCAAGCATTGTAAACAACCTTTTTATGGATCTACTTCCCGAGCTTCCAAAGTTAGGTCTCATACATTCTGATTTATGTGGGCCCATGCCTGTTCAATCTGCAAATGGTAATAAATATCTGCTGACTTTTATTGATGACTACACCAGGATGTGTTGGGTTTATTTGTTGAAAGAGAAATCTCAGGTTTTTGCAACTTTTAAGAATTTTCATTTATGGATTACAAATGAAACTCAACTTAATATTGGCACTCTACTACGATCAGATAATGGTGATGAATACACCTCTAATGAATTTGAAAAGTACTTACAAGATAATGGTATTAAACATCAGACCATTGTTCCTTATACTCCACAACAGAATGGTGTAGCAGAGCGCATGAATGAAACTTTGTTTAATATGGTAAGGTCAATGATGTTTTTTCAGAATGTTAGGTTGATGTTTTGGGGAGAAGAAGTACTTTGTGTCGTTTATATTCGCAATCATTGTCCTTCTACTGCCATCAATAATCAGTCCCCTTATGAATTTTGGTATAACCGTCTTCCTGTTGTTCAACATTTCAGAGTTTTTGGTTCTCCGTGTTATGCTTTAATTCCTAAACAACAACGCGACAAATTAGGTGCAAGAAGTTGCAAATGTCTTTTCTTGGGGTATTCTAATACCTCCAGAGCTTATTGATTGTATGATGAGGAAAACAAGAAATTTGTTGTTTCAAGAGATGTTGTTTTTCTCGAATTTGCTTAAGATGCTTATACTATTGATAGGCAACTCAATCATTTGGATAGATTCTCTTCCAAGAAGTTTTATTATGAATGGGATAATGATCTCCCACATCCTGAACAGAGGATTCATATTCTAGACCAGTTTGTGGATTTTCCTTCAACAACACCAAAGAATGAGACCACATCAAAGAATGAAGAAAAATTAGTTGATAGCAATGTTTTTGATGATAATAATGTTTCTGTAGAAGAACAATTGGTTGATAATAATGTTCATAATAATGTTCCTACTTGTTAGTAACATTACTCGACCGAAGCGCAAGAGCGATCAGGTCTGCAAGTGGCGCGATGAGCGCAGAGCGTAGCGCACAGAAGAAATCTATTTCGGGCTTAAATCAAGTGAGCGAGCAGTCTGATTTTAACAATCAGGATTCATCCAAAGGGACAGATCAGCGGTTGGCGGGAAATCGTGGTTAGCGAAGTTGCGCCGAGGTTAGCGCAATGGATAGCACCCATATTTTGTGCAGAAATGGATGGCAGTCGTTCATCCCAAAGGACGCGTGGCACGAGATTTAGTCACGTCGGCTTTTCGGCAGTCGCGAGTTTAAAGGGTGAAGGTTTTATGTCGTTGTACATCTCGAAACCCCGAACCCCGAAGTGCCGATAGCGCCCAAAGTCGGGCCCACAGTATCAAGGGGCAGTCTCAGCCGTCCATCTGAAACGGACACCTGGCGCGCGATTAGGCTCCCCGCCTTTTCGCCCATCGCAGTTTCAAAGCACAAGGAGCAGCTCCCTCATATCCTCGATGCGCGAAGTAACGAGAGCGTCCAAGACCTGGGGCCCACAGCAGTGTCAGGTGAGTTTAGAACCATCAGATTTGAAGGACGCGTGGCGCCCAATTGAGCAGTCTCGGCGTTTCGCCCATCGCAACTATGATAAGCAAGGATCAGCTCCTTCCTACTCGCGAACGCTGAAAGCGCCTATGGGAATAAAAGCAGGGTCACGGTCCGTGGTCACTTGGGAAATAAAAGAGCTAAGCAAAAGGGGCCAAAAGCGTCAAATCCAGTAGCCGAAAGGATCATCGCAATTTCCAGGTGCCATCGGATACGATTTTGCTCCTGGTTTCCACTTGGAGTAAATGAAGGCAAGAACGGGTGGTTGAAACCTCCTTTCATTCATTGAGTGTGAGGTATGGAGGGTCTGGCAAGTGGTCTGCTCGAAGGAGTTCTGTGTACTGATTTTTCCAAAGAAGCCATGCCGAAGTCCTCGACTAGACAAAGAAGTCTGCACACGCCATTTTGGCCTTTAATGTTTCAGCTACCTCCCCTGCAAAGGCCATGCGAAGTTAAGGAGACGTCTGACGAAGGACTTTCGCCCGAAGATTGACTGAAGAGAAGCTATGCCTTGGAGGGCAAGCGCGCCTATGTTGGGCAAATCTGCCCAAGTATATGTACTCAGTTTTTGCATTTTTGAAGGTATCGATGGTTGAGCAAAGCTCCCGATTGTAAAGTTTTGATGAAGCGTTGGTCGCTCTGGTTAATGTATATGGCATTGGAGACTTCTTACTTTATGGATGTCAGAGTCTTTTCCATCTCTTTGTTTACTGTGTTAGAACAACTCAGAATTGGAGGATCCAATCGAGTTGTAGCTGTTGTAGGATGATGTAGGTTGGATCACTGTAACAGTTGCATTGTTTCTAATCGGTTCCTGTGATTTTCTTAGCACTGAACGACTTGGAATTGGAGGATCCAGTCGAGTCACCCTTCAGCTCCTTGAGGCTCTGGACCAAGAGGATCTTGGCTTCCGAATTTTTCGTCCTCAAGCTTCCGAAGGCCTGTCGCCCGAGGTTGTCTTGCTCGCCCTTCTCACATGTCTTCCCTCTACCACCCTTTAATCATTTACTGACGGAAGTTGGATCAAGACCTCCCTTGCTTTCTACATACCGGGCCCGGTTTCCTGAATTAAAGCTATATCTTCTTGAGTCTTTATCCATTCGATCACCCCATTAAACGAATCGTGACATAAAACTGATGGGTGTTGGGCTTTGCTCTTGCAAGCAATCCAGGAGTGACTTCTGACGCTAACATTTCTGGCGCCGTTGCTGGGGACGAAGTTGAAAATTTTCCCCGGGATTGAATGACAATGAGCCTCTGATTCTGAAGGTGCATCGGATATCAGAGCCTTTGAAGATTGCTACTGTGCACCTGGCGACTCCATTGTGACGACTCCACTATGGCGAACCTGCTGTGTTAATTGTGGCTTTCAGAGGTAGACACATGCGGTCTCATCCACAGCTGCCTCTAGCTACACCTGAAACTGATCCAGAGGTGGTTCTCAGGAAAGGAAAGGCCCCTGAAGAAGAAGTTTCCACCGCCGAACCAGGTAATCCGCCATCTCCTTCTATAAGAACTCCATTTTCTCCTCCTTAGTTTCTTAATAGACCTTTTTTTGAGGTTTCTCGTTTCCTGAATTTTGGGAGTGTTCCTGCTGAGTTTTCCCCTCCTGGTCTGGGATTGGAGGGAGAAATCCTTGTCACTCCCCTCTCCTCTGAAGCTGTACCTTGGCGTAGACCCAGGACTACAAAAGATTTCCCCACTCCTATCTTTACTACTCTTGTGCAAAGAGGAGCACCTGCTGACTTGAGCTCGTTAGCCTTCTCCTTAAATCCCCTCTTGTTTCCCACTCCACTTCGAGACTCATTCCCAGTAGCCCCTTCACAAACTCCTTCTCCTCCAAGCTCTCCTCCACCTAATATTCCTATGGCTGGTGCTAATCCCCCTCTGAATAGAATGGACGCCATAGTCGCTGCCAGATATGCTCCCTTAATCCTACCCCATCCTATGAATCCTCTCCCTGCTGGAGACTACTTGAAGTATATGCCCAAGTTTACTGGGGAAGGAGACATAACTGCGGAAGAGCACCTGGCTGCTTTCTACAGTTATGCGAACAACCTGAACATTGAAAATGAAGATGTCTGGATGAGAGTCTTCGTCTAGAGCCTTTATGGCGAGGTAAGGAAATGGTTTAGAGGATTGGCCCCTGGATCTATTGTTGGGATCTAAGTCCTGGATAGTGCTTTCCTGAGGCAGTGGGGCGATAGGAAAGATTTCATGTATTACATGACAGAGTTCGGGTCTTTGAAGAAAATGGAAGGAGAGTCTGTCTCTAACTTCTCCAAAAGATTTAATAAGATGTATAATAAAATTCCTGGCGAAATAAAACCCTCAAAAGCCTCGGCCAAAATTTCTTATGCTAGTGTGTTTGGCCCCGATTTCTGTCTTTTGTTGAGAGAAAGAAGAGCCACCTCCTTAGCTCAAATGCAAGATGCGGCCATAGAAGTGGAATCCAATGTATTAGCAGCTGACAGACTGAGGAACAAGGCCGACACAGACAGAAGAAAGGAAAGGTCGGAAACCTCAACTTCTGGACCATCGGTGCCCCACCCTCAAGTGGATGAACTGACCAAGATGGTGAAGTCTCTGTCTGCAGAGATGGAGAGAATGAGGGTCGAGGGGAGGCAAGCATACAAAGGCCCTCAAAACGCCGAAAACAAAGGAGGTTTCAGGAGGCCAAACAATTTTACTCCCCCGAATGTGCAAAGAGAGAGGGGAAGAGACAGAGAAGACCAGAAAATTCAGGCCCCTTTTCAAAACAATTTTGTGGCCGAGGGGGAAGAAGGGGAAACAGATGAGACTGATCATGAAATCCATTGCTTCGGAGACACTCCTCCTTTTCCTCATCTCACTCAATCAGCATACGAGGAGTCTCTCATGGACAGTTAGCTATATGAACTGAGCAAGGGAGACAAGGCTAGTGGCAACCAAGGCAGATATGATCTGAGGTCTAAGAAAAAGACAGTAGCACCTGATGTTCCTAAGCGGTCCACTAGAACAAAGAAGCCCGCTAATGAAGTAGTAGGCAGTCACAGAGGTAAGAAGACCCAACCCCTCTCTCCCATTATCCAAAGTCATGTTCCCGAAATAAGAGAAATCCCTAAAAGCTTACATCTTCTTTTAATTTCGAGCATGAAATTCAAAAAATCAGAATCCCTATGCCCCTAACCGAATTGCTTAAACATGAAGGGTTCAAGAAACGCTTCTCTGAGCTTTTACAGTCTGAGGTCTCATGCCCTCCCATAGACTCCATCAATTTGCAAGATGAAAAACCTGCAGTCATTCTAGGCCCTATGGTAGAAGACAGGAATGACTCATCCCCTCCTTTCTACACTTCCATGAACATACATGACAAGGTACTACACAACTGCTTGATGGATTCGGGGGCTTATCACAACCTTATGCCCAAAACTGTCATGGAAGAGTTAGGGCTAGAAGTCACCCGAGCCTATCATGACCTCTATTCCTTTGACTCCAGAAAAGTTCAATGTCTAGGAGTTATCAAAGACCTGGTCGTGACCTTGTTTCAGTTGCCCATGAAAAGTGTGGTCATGGATATTGTAGTGGTTGATGTCCCCCCCAAGTTCGGTATGTTATTATCAAGATCTTGGATAAAAAGACTGGGGGGAACCTTGCAGATGGACCTCACATATGCTACTATCCTAGTGTTTGGAGGAGAGCATATAAGGCTATACAGGAAAGCCCAACTGGCCTATATAATCAATGATGAAGCCAACCCTACCAACCATCCCATTTTTGCCTTAGACACTGATTTAGGTTCTAGTTTACTACAGCTCCCCATGCTCCCGGGCCCCCTCTTAAGCTCAGAAAGCAGCCCACCACTTCCCATAAGTTTCCTCTCTCCATCACCCCCGTCTGGAAAATGTTCTTTGATGGAGCCTCTTCCAGGGAAGGTGCTGGTGCTGGGGTATTTTTTGTATCACCTGCTCAGGAAACCATATCTCTGTCGTACAAACTAGAATTTGAAGCTACCAACAATGTGGCAGAGTATGAAGCTCTTGTTATGGGATTAAGAGCTGCGAGGGAAATGGGAATTCAGGAGGTAGCAGTGTTCGGTGATGCAGAGTTGGTGGTCCAACAGATCAGAAGCGCTTATCAGGCTAAGCATCCTCGACTCAGGAGTTACAGAAATGAGGTATGGGACCTAATTGACAGTTTCTTCTCAGCGTTTAACATTTCTTTCATCCCAAGAGTGGAGAACACAATGGCATATTCCTTGGCTACATCAGCAAGAAATTTCAAAGTACCCTTGCCACCCAAATTCAGATATGATGTAGAAGTAAAATACAGGCCCTCCATACCTGACAACGTCAAACATTGGAAGGTATTTGAGGATGATCTCGAGATCAAGAAGTTCTTGGAGACTGTCGAAGAATTTTCAGAGATGCATATCGACCAAGAATCTATCTCTGAAGAAAGGCTTGATGGGGGTAATTTTCTGAATAAGATTGCAGAGCGTAACATTGTGCAGCTGCCCAGCAATCATATTCCAAGAGGACTAGTTCCTTTGGAAAGGATTTTTGATGGAAATGATGTGGCATTAAAAGGGGAGATCTCAGCAGATGATGCTGGTACTATTCAGTGCAACATTGGCATCGAGAGTAAGCCCAGGTTTGTCAAAATGTCGAGAAGTATGACAAAGGAACAGAGGTCGGAATACGTTGGACTTTTAAGGGAATTTGCTGATGTTTTCCCCTGGACCTACGAAGACCTCAAAACATATGACACTTCTGTCATTGAGCATAAAATCCCGTTGAAAGGGGAGGCAAAACCATTTAGGCAGAAGCTGAGACAGATGAATCCTATGCTGATGCCTATTATGGAGAGGGAAGTGAAAAAGTTGCTTCAAGCTCAGATCATTGTACCACTGAGATATTCAGAGTGGGTGGCCAACTTGGTACAAGTAAGGAAAAAGAATGGAGAAATCAGACTCTGTGTAGACTTCAGAAACCTGAACAGGAGCTCGCGAAAGGAAAATTACCCCTTACCAAAAATGGAACATATACTGCAGAGGGTAACAGGAGCATCCGAGCTATCCATGATTGATGGTTTCTCTGGCTACAATCAAGTCTCTTTTCTGCCTGAAGACAGGGAAAAGACAGCATTTACCACTCCATGGGGCACATTCATGTACGCCAAGATGCCGTTTGGATTAATGAATGCAGGAGCAACGTTTCAGTGTGCCATGAACATAGCTTTCGTTGGAGAAAAAGATAAATTTGTGGTCGTCTATCTGGATGACATCACAGTGTTTTCAAAATCTAATAAAGAACACCGTTGTCATCTCAGGAAGGTTTTTCTGAAATGCAGAAGTTTTGGTATTTCATTAAATCCCAAGAAATCTCTGTTCGCCATGCAGGAGGGGAAGTTACTAGGCCACATAGTATCAGCAGAAGGAGTCAAGATTGACCCTAGCAGAGTTGAGGCAATACAAGCCTTATGAATCCCGAGGTCCAAGAAGGAGGTCCAATCCTTCCTTGGTAAGATTAATTTTCTGAGGAGGTTTGTGCCTAACTTTGGTGAGGAGGTAAAACTTATAACGGCCATGCTAAGGAAAGGAAATGAAGAGAGGTGGACTTCTGAATCGCGAAATTCCTTTGAGCAAATAAAGAAGGCCCTGTCTGAAGCACCCGTGCTTATCAGTCCCGATTACTCAAAGGATTTCCTTATTTTCTCCTTTGCTTCACCTGACACAGTAGCGGTTGTTTTATTACAGATAAACAAGGATGGGCTAGAGCAGCCTATTGCCTATTTCAGCCGAGCATTGAGGTGTGCCGAAGTCAGGTATGACACTATGGAGAAGCAGGCCTACGCACTGGTAAAGGCCCTCAAGGCATTTAGAATCTATGTCCTGCAGTCAAAAATCATAGCTTATGTCCCCTCAGCTACTGTTAAAGACATTCTTATTCAGCCTGACATAGACAGGAGGAGGAGTAAGTGGATAGCCAAGATTCTGGAGTTTGACCTGGAAATAAAGCCTACCAAATTGATCAAAGGTCAAGGTTTAGCCAAGTTGTTGGCTGAAGCCAATTGCCAAGCTTTGGGGATAAGTTTCATCAACGAATGCTCAGGAATCCAGCAGGGTCGGCTGTCTGACATGGACCCTCAAAGGGAGCCCCCATTGGCTCGATGTCCTTGGTATAAGGATGTCATATACTTTCTGCAAGAGTTGCGGCCTCCAGACGGCCTGCAAAGAAACAAAGCAAGAGCTCTGAAGCTCAAGGCAGTCAGATACTGCCTTATCGATCAAATTTTGTACTGGAAAGACCCCCTGGGGGTGCTTTTAAAATGCATGGATCCACAAGAGGCCGACAGAATCATGGCTGAATTTCACAGCAGCCTATGTGGAGGGCACCATTTCTGGAAGGCCACAGCCCACAAAATCCTCAGGGCTGGATACTACTGGCCCACCGTGTTCGCTGACGTCTGCAGAAGGGTCAGGGCCTGCATCAAATGTCAAAGATTTGCAGGAAAGCAACAGCTCAAGTCCTTGCCGTTAAATCTTGTGGTTGTTTCAGGACCTTTCCAACAATGGGGCCTAGATTTCATTGGTGAAATTCACCCCACTTCCAGTGGGCAGCACAGATGGATCCTGACTGCTACAGATTTCTTTACCAAGTGGATTGAAGCTGTCCCCACAAGGTAATCATTGGATTCCTGGAAGATCTCATCACAAGATTCGGTTGTCCAAGTAGGATCGTCACTGATAACGCAGCCTCTTTCAGGGCTGAGCCGTTAGCCAAGTTCTGTGAGCAGTTCGGGATCAAACTGATTCACTCCACCCCATACTATCCCCAGGGCAATGGTTTAGCAGAATCCTCCAACAAAAGCCTGATAAGGATCCTCAAAAGGCTGTTGGAAGACAACAAGAAGGCCTGGCATTCCAGATTGAAATTTGCTCTATGGGTCGACCGAATGACCACAAAGAGATCTATAGGCATCTCTCCTTTCCAATTAGTCTATGGAGCAGAGGCTGTTTTTCCTTCTCATCTAGCCATTCCTGTAGCAAAATTCCTCCAGGATCATCAGGAGGAGCCTGATGACATGATCAGAAGGATTCATCAGCTAGTGGAGGTCCAGCAGGCCAGGGAGCAGGCAATGGACAGAATTCAGGACCATCAGCAAAGGATCAAGCAGGTTTTCGATAAGAAGGCCAAGAGGGAGTGGTTCCAGATAGGAGACCTGGTGCTGAAATGGGATGCTCCTAAGCAAGATAAGGGAAAACACGGAAAATTTGAAGCCCTGTGGATCGGGCCTTTCAAAATCTCTGAGACTTTCTCAAATAACACGTACAGGTTGCAAGATTTGGAAGGTGAAGAAGTTTTCAGCAGCCCAGTAAATGGGCATTTTCTCAAAAAATGTTTTGTCTGAGGCTTCGGTGGCTCCTATGTTTTGTAAATATTGTCCTTTCTGTTCTTTGTTTTTACTTTTATTGTTTCGGCTTAGTAAATGACTCCATAGCCCAACAACAAGGCACTGGAACTGCGAAATGAGTCCTTAGAGCATCGCAGGGATGACTCTATCCCCCATGGAGCCTAATGTTAGTAACATTACTCGACCGAAGCGCAAGAGCGATCAAGTCTACAAGTGGCGCGATGAGCGTCGAGCGCAACTCACAGAAGAAATCTATTTCGGGCTTAAATCAAGCGAGCGAGCAGTCTGATTTTAACGAGCAGGATTCATCCAAAGGGACAGATCAGCGGTTGGCGGGAAATCGCGGTTAGCGAAGTTGCGCCGAGGTTAGCGCAATGGATAGCGCCCATATTTTGTGCAGGAATGGATGGCAGTCGTTCATCCCAAAGGACGCGTGGCACAAGATCTGGTCACGTTGGCTTTTTGGCAGTCGTGAGTTCAAAGGGTGAAGGTTTTATGTCGTTGTACATCTCGAAACCCCGAACCCCGAAGTGCCGATAGTGCCCAAAGTCGGGCCCACAGTATCAAGGGGCAGTCTCAGCCGTCCATCTGAAACGGACACCTGGTGCGCGATTAGGCTCCCCGCCTTTTCGCCCATCGCAGTTTCAAAGCGCAAGGAGCAACTCCCTCATATCCCCGATGCACGAAGTAACGAGAGCGTCCAAGACCTGGGGCCCACAGCAGCGTCGGGTGAGTTTAGGGCCGTCAGATTTGAAGGACGTGTGGTGCCCAATTGAGCCGTCTCAGCGTTTCGCCCATCGCAACTATGATAAGCAAGGATCAGCTCCTTCCTATTCGCAAACGCCGAAAGCGCCTATGGGAATAAAAGCAGGGTCACGGTCCGTGGTCACTTGGGAAATAAAAGAGCTAAGCAAAAGGGGCCAAAAGCGTCAAATCTAGTCGCCGAAAGGATCATCACGATTTCCAGGTGCCATCGGATACGATTTCGCTCCTGGTTTCCTCTTGGAGTAAATGAAGGCAAGAACGGGTGGTTGAAACCTCCTTTCATTCATTGAGTGTGAGGTATGGAGGGTCTGGCAAGCGGTCTGCTCGAAGGAGCTCTGTGTACTGATTTTTCCAAAGAAGCCATGCCGAAGCCCTCGACTAGACAGAGAAGTCTGCACACGCCATTTTGGCCTTTAATGTTTCAACGACCTCCCCTGCAAAGGCCATGCGAAGTTAAGGAGACCTCTGACGAAGGACTTCCGCCCGAAGATTGATTGAAGAGACACTACGCCTTGAAGGGCAAGCGCGCCTCTGTTGGGCAAATCTGCCCAAGTATATGTACTCATTTTTTGCATTTTTGAAGGTATCGATGGTTGAGCAAAGCTCCCGATTGTAAAGTTTTGATGAAGCGTTGGTCGCTCTGGTTAATGTATATGGCATTGGAGACTTCTTACTTTATGGATGTCAGCCTCTTTTCCATCTCTTTGTTTACTGTGTTAGAATAGCTCGGAATTGGAGGATCCAGTCGAGTTGTAGCTGTTGTAGGATGATGTAGGTTGGATCACTGTAACAGTTGCATTGTTTATAATCGGTTCCTGTGATTTTCTTAGCGCTGAACGACTCGGAATTGGAGGATCCAGTCGAGTCACCCTTCAACTCCTTGAGGCTCTGGACCAAGAGGATCTTGGCTTCCGAGTTTTTCGTCCTCAAGCTTCCGAAGGCCTGTCGCCCGAGGAAGTCTTGCTCGCCCTTCTCACAAGTCTTCCCTCTACCACCCTTTAATCATTTACTAACGGAAGTTGGATCAAGACCTCCCTTGCTTTCTACATACCGGGCCCAGTTTCCTGAGTTAAAGATATATCTTCTTGAGTCTTTATCCATTCGATCACCCCATTAAACGAATCGTGACATAAAACTGATGGGCGTTGGGCTCTGCTCTTGCAAGCAATCCAAGAGTGACTTCTGACGCTAACACTACTGAGGAAAAATTGGAGGATAATAATGGTCCTAAAGAACCTATTTCAAAGACTCTTGAAACTAAGAAAACATTGCAGCAATCAGTATGCAGATCAACACGAACCAAGACAATGCCAAAAAGGTATGGTGAATTTGAGTTAAACTTTTTTGCTATTAATGAACCTACTACTTTTGAAGAAGCCACTAGTTGTAATGAATGGAAAGATGCAATGCAAAAAGAGTATGATGCTCTTATTAAAAATGGCACTTGGAGGTTGGTGGATCCTCCTATTGGCATTGTTATCCCCGATATCTAGGGATAACTAGGAGATCATGTCTCGAGGCCCACGTGATCCTAGACATGGAGTACTGAGAGCAGGAGCGACTTGAGCATGGCCCTGGAGGGCCCATCTTCTTCTTCTTAGCCAGCTTTGTCCTGTCAGCAGTACCAGCCTCCATCACTACCGGCCTGGGCTTGCATCAGAAAGGACTCTTGCTCCATGAGGTAATCGGTCCGAGGTATCATGGTATTTGTCATATTTGATCATTATAACCTTCTTATGTATGCATTAGGTTCCTTTCATTTCGGATGACTGCTTGGATCTTACACTAATCCACTTGACCATTGTTGGGGTGATTGATGGGGTAGCCTACCAAGTTGGTATTCATGGGTTTTGGTTAGCCACCAAGGGGGGTTTGCAGAGCCATCGTCCGCTCCCACCATCTTATCACTTTTCCATCTTGTACCCCGCTCATCCAATCCCATTCCCCTAGTCTGGCCATTAGGAGGACCATCCAGGGTACATCTTGTCTTGTGGGAAGAAGGGGCTAAAGGCCCAGGGGGTAAAAGCAGCTGGTAAAAGATAAAAGCCATAGGAAAAATGACAACCTAGAGATGCTTCG
>ML778780.1:1095636-1107060 GCA_009831015.1 Picea engelmannii | reverse complement strand
CCGAGCCCACTCCTCATTTCTTCAGGGACTATTGGGAGGTCTGGGGTCCTTTTGGGACCTGGATCAAAAATGTTGGAAATATTGTTGTCATTGATGTCAAAGACAAGGGGATCCCACAAGATTTCCAAGATAAATATTACAAGCCTACAAATGTCCAAGATAAAGATTGCAAGATGGAAGTATTATTTTTGGTCAATTTGGATACCCTATCTTTGAGGGAATTTTTACCCTACATACCTAACTCAAATGGGAGCACAAGTTACATGGTTGGAAAGAATTACTATAAATATAGGATAGAATTTTTCATTTTTAGTATAACCAAGCAAGAGATCAAGTTTGAGGTGCACTCAAGGTGTTGGGGTGTCTTTATGGTGTGCAAGAGAAGTCTAAGGGATTCTCTTAAGGTCTTTCTTATTCTCAAGGTATGATATGAGGTTGTAACGTTGTCGTGAGGTTGTGATGTTGTCTTCTGCACTGCTATGAGGTTGTGATGTGGTCTTTTGCACTGCTATAAGGTTGTGATGTTGTCGTCTGCACTGCTATGAGGTTGTGATGATGTCTTCTGCACTGCTATGAGGTTGTGATGATGTCGTTTGCACTGCTATGAGGTTGTGATGATGTCTTCTGCACTGCTTTGAGGTTGTGATGATGTCTTCTGCACTGCTTTGAGGTTGTGATGTTGTCATCTGCACTGCTATGAGGTTGTGATGTAGTTGTGAGTGGATGTTGTCGTCAATGATTACATTCTAGGAATGATGTTATGAGACTTGCTAGGGTTTGAAGGATTGTCTGTGGAATGAAGCATGCGGGTGAAGTCATAAGTATTCTGTGTATGAAGATCGTGGATTGATGTCTACACATATCTTATTGAGTTGGTGCTCAATTAAGGAGATTGGTGTCTCCACTAGGTTGGTGCCTACATCTTACTAATTTGGTGCTCATCTAAGAAGATTGGTGTCTCCAGTAGGTTGGTTCCTACAATCTTTGTAACAATAGATTGGTGCCTACAAACATTTATAAAAGATAAGTTTTTGTGGTTTTTTCCCGCAAGGGTTTCCACGTTAAAATCTGTGCATTGTGATTTGAGTTTATATGTGATTATTTTCTCAGTTAATGATTGATTGATGAATGGTTAAATAAAGTAAAAATTATCTTATACTGATCCCCCCCCCTCTCAATATAACCATAAGCTCAACAAAAAAAACCCTCAAAGGGGTCAAAAGTCATACCTCTCTATAGCACAAAACAAGCATCTTCCAAAGTACGCGCTGGCAAGCAGAAATCTCTCATTGGGGCATGTTACCTCTCCAGGAGGTACCCTACATTTTTTTATTTGGCTACACCATTGTAAGCCCAAGGATGCTAGTCAAAGATTTGTAGGCCGTGTGCAAGATTGTGTATTATGGACTCTTAGAATTGTTAGTCGACCATGATCAATTTTTCTAGACTTCATTCTCACTTCCCTTCATCCTGGATAGGATTGGGGGACTTGAGGTGAACCTCTTAAGACGCATGGTTTCATAGAGCCATCTTTCTATTGTATGGATAATTGCATATTGTAGGGCTTGTCCGCCCATGGTCATGTGCACCCATGTCATTACCCACACAGTCATTGTCTTATAGAGTCTGTATGCATTCCTTGGCCATGGTGCATTTATCATTTTCAATTCTCAACATAGCAATCTCACAAACTTTTCAGTGTCTCACATTTTTCGAGGCAGTTCACGAATCCCATTGCACGGGATCCTGGGGCCGAAAATACAATAGGGGCTCAAATTAACCGTCAAGATGTGTACTCGACATGCCACGTTGAAATTTTGGAAAAGGGTCGGGTTTTAAACAAAAAATCAGTTGTCGAAGGGTCAAGAAGGTATGTTTATGGGTAAATGTGGCATACGAGGACCACTCCATGACATGCAAGGATGAATTCAGTGGCAAAGGTGAAGTAAAGGTCCTTCCGAACAAAACCCATGTGGTAGAAGTTTTCAGTGCGAGAGAGTTTACATGGATTCGACAAAGCCAAGCGAAGGTAGCATTTAAAAAAGCATATCAAAGGTTATAAAAGGGGCCATCTCCTTTTATTAATCTATTTTTCCAAGTAATGAAAAAGGAAAAAAAATATATTATAAATGGGCCACCCCTTTTTTATGATAAGGACACACATACAAAGCCAAAGGTGAAAGAGGCTAACCCACCATAGTTTTTTGGGAATGGATTGCCACTGAATACATTACTCTCTTTGTTGCCCCTCTTCAATGGAAAGCAGTACTTTTAGAGGACAAATAGATGTTCAAAAATGCAAACAAGTGAGTGGGGGACGTGACTAGACTCACATGCATCTACTTCTTATGGAAAAACAATGACAAGCAACCTTTCATGAGGCAACCATTTGGGAGGGTTATCAACTTTTACATCAGAGTTCGCTATGTAGATCTCTGTTAGGATTGGCATTTTTAGGAAACATGGTGATTCTATTAAGAACGAAGCCAAAGCAAACATGCTAGCTATCCTTGCTAACGTAAAGATGGGAAAACTATATGGTCGTCCTTTGGCCTCGTGATGTATCATTCATGATGTACATTTTTCAGTGTTCCGTAATAAAAAAAACATGTATTCTTGTTTAATAATGAAAAATAAGATGTATTCCCCAAAAAAAAAATCACTTTCAATCATCTAATCTATCCATTCAAGCAAGAAAATCCTATATATCAAAGACTTCAATCAAGTTTGGATAAAAGGGGGAAGCTAAAACAAGAAGTAGGAATACACCTGGTAGTGGGATTAGAACCCAATTCCCAACCAAATATTTGCTACATTTTGCAAAGGGCTTTTTAAAGTTTCAATTGACAAAATCCTCTTTATTCAACATGGGACCAAAATAAATAATAAATAAATAACCTAAAACAATGGTGCGTCACATAAATGGATCCATCACATTTGTAGTAGATTTTACTAGAAATTATGGCCAAGAGAAGCAACACCTTTGGGCATCCCTCACCAAGGCATTAAAATATGCAACAGTTTAACCTTACAACAAAAGGTTGAAGTAATCAGATGCAAACGGTTTTAGAAACTAAGGGCACATTTTCTAGAGAAAATGTCTCTTTGCATCCTATGCCCAATGTAGCATAAGGAATAGATCAATTGTTAAGGGTTTTCTTGAAGTTTGGGATAAGTGGGAGTTTCTTCTTCTAAAAAGAAGGCCATTGTAGGGACAATAACAAAAATGGATAATATGCAACTACATGAAGATGCAAATGAAATTGTAATTGTAAGATTATTTTATGCTAATGCCATTCTCTTCCATGTTTCCCATTCTCCATTTTAGAAGGAGATATTCAAGAAATTTTTAGCCACATGTACTGTACCCCCTAACTAAAAACAAAATAAGGACATCATTGCTAGGAAAACAAGTATTGAAGAATAACTTGTAGATGGAGGTGAAGAGAGACTTAGGTGAGAGCAAGGTGCTCTATTGTTATGAATGGATGGAGAGATATTAGTCAACAACCACTTGTCAATAGTGCTATTACACTTACAATAGAAAATTCCTCTTTTTTCTTAAAGCAATTGGTTGTTTTAAAAACCACAAGGATTCCACTTTTCAATTTGAGCTTCTTTGAGAATCTATGGAGGAAACTGGACCCTCCATTGTCGTTCAAGTAGTCACAGATGTAGCACTTGTTTGTTATTAAATTGAGTTATTAGTTTATATCAAGTATAAGCATATTTATTAGACCCCATGTTGTCTGCATGCATTGAACAATGCACTAAAGGGCATCCACGAGATTATACGGATTTCAGATTTGGTGAAAATTTATAAATAAGTGCAAATGTCTATCTACAACCACCATACCCCCTTAGTGATTTTTAGGTCTCACACAAGGAAGGAATCCCTCAACCCCACAAATACCGAATATGCCAACTACTTCCTATTGCTAGAGAGGATGCTTCAAAGAGAAAGAAGAATTGCAGCCTATGGTTGTATCTAGCAAATGTTCTAATCAAGGTGAATCCAAGACAAATGAGGGGAAGAGTATGAATAAAAGGGTGTTGAATGATGATTGGTGGGTAGGAATGAAAGGGTGTTGAATGATGATCGATAGGTAGATTTCAAGTATTAAATCACTTTCACAATCCCTAATGCAAAGGTCATCCAATATATAGAGGAATTCTCTCAGTCTTGGAGAAAATTATGATACATTCCACAGGATGTTGGGTCAACTTAGAGATGCCATTTATAAGAGGTCCCCACAATAGATCTCTGCGGCATCCCCACCCATAACTCCCAACCACAAGATGAGGAGACACTAAACAAGGCATTAAAATTCCAGCCCTCAAGAGACCCATTTTCTATAACAACACAAGGATGGCCTTCATAGAGGTTTAGAACTAATTCAAAATGCATGTAGCTAATCAAAATGTAACAGAATATACAGGCATGGAACAACAAGAATTCATGGCAACCAAATGGCCATGACCAGATTAAACATAATTACACACACAACATGCAAAATACATATATATTTCCAAATAAAATTAGCATTCAACTGCATATTCATAAATAGAAATATAACACTTATCTTTTAATGGAAGAGTCCAAGAAATTGGCTGTGTACGAGCAATTTTCCACCCAATCGTAGGCATCTAGGGTATATGCCACCCCTAAGCCGAGCTAAGCTATATGCTTCTAGCTCACTCAACCCAACCCATTTGCCCTCATGGTACAACCACTTTTCTCACTACAAAGCACTCCAGGCATCTCATCCAACCATCAAACAACAATGGCACTCCCATCCACTGCCCTACACAACACAAGGAATATCTTCCCTTTCTCTGCTCAACAATCCCTCGAGGATAATTTTCCCTTCCAATGCACTTCAATGTAGTCAGAAAGAGTTCAATCTGTTGAATGCCTTCTAGGAATAGCCTATAGAAATAACACTTGGCTCTCAAGCATCCAATGAGTAGAAAATACATAGTGGGTGAATGCTTCCTAACTTTCCTAGCCTCTATGCTCACCTACAACCATATATCTCTCATCCAAGGCATGCCATTCCTCCACAGTGCTTATTTTTGTTAATTTCTAAATTGGTTAATTGTTAACAAGGGAGGACGCAACATGATAAGTGGGATGAATGTAAGACAACCGTGAGAGAAAGAATGCCAATGAGAGAGTTGATGGAAAGATGGCTGACATTACTTTTGACAGCAGAATAAAGTATTCTTATGCATCCCCATAATGATTGTGCTCGGCCCATGCTCCAATAACTGCATCGGTAAACTTTCCCACCAACCCCTACATGCATTCAATGATTGGATTTATAAGTCGATGGAGGTGGATGGCTTAATTTAATGCACATAATCGAAAAAGAGATGACATCTTGACCTGACACTTGATAATATAGGATTACTTTCTTGTAAGCCCCCTTTCCTTTTCCCCTCTAGTGGAATCCTAGCCCCTCTCATGCTCTCTGCAACCATCTTGACCATTATATATTATATTCCAACATTAATATTTACACAACTTGAGTTCATCATGGAAATCCTACCACACAATTCATAGAAGTATATTTATAGGATCTACATGCCTAACCATTCACAAGTCGGGCCTTAGCCTTTAGCTCTGCACTAAAAATCCATACTAGCATATTTACATCATTTACAAACATGATCATTTATTTACACTTCATACATAATTTGATCCAACACATTCTAGGGATCAAAACCGCAATATTACATCTACACAACACATATTCAAGTCATCATTTAGTAGAGGTGGGAGAGTATGAACACATTACTACACATGGCAGCCCATGCACTTAATTCTAAATGGTATTTGAAGAGGCCTAAGTGAGTGCCTTCTATTGATAACCAAGAGATAAAGGAGGGGTTCCAAGTTGTTATTGTGAAGATGATCAGTATTGATGAGGGTTGGATGCTTTCGCAATAGTTTCTTTCCTTTACAAAAGTCCATGGCCCGTTCAAGACATTGACAACAAAGGATGGTCGACTTCTTATAACCCATGAGAGCTCAATTAGATCATGGAGGATGCACATGCATGAAGGTCCAAAGCTTCACCAACTTGTTGTTCGTCTATTGTCTCAATCTACTAGCTCTTCTGCCACTCAGAAGAACTGGTCTAATATTTGCTTTATCCACTGTATCAATAGGAAGAAATTATCCTCTAAGAAAGAAGAGAAACTAGTTACAATACATGAAGCCTTACATCTTCAATATCAAGAAATACCCAAGTATCTTAGAAGACTAGAGACTTGATGTGATTTGATCCAAAGGATGCCACATAGATAGAAGACGACAAGGGTGAAAGGTTGTAGCAGGGATTTGTTGGGGTGCCACTAAGCATCTTTGATGAACCAAAGGAGTTTGACAATGATATCAAATGTGGTAGTTGCATAAATGATGCCAAAGAACTGTTCTAAATCATTGAAGAAGAAGACCGAGCACAAGTTATTTAAGCCCAATTAGTGCCACGTGGCTCGCTCTTTTTTAAAAAGAAAAAATTGTATCATATATGATGTACCTAAGATTATATAAATTTGAAATCCTGCCATATAAAACTTTCAAATCATGTTATATGATATGATGATGTATCCTATATTCTACTGCCCCTGAAATACGAGAGGTCTCTTCAGCCATCATCCACGAAACTCATCCACCCAGCCCTAGAATTATTTGTCTCATAGGAATGTATTTTTGGATTCGTCCACTAGCCCTGGAATTCGGTGTTTCATACGACATAGTTTTGGATTTTTGACGTATTTGACAGCTAAAACTTCCACGGACATTATTTTCGCAGGCTGGCTGTAAAGAAAATTTCCTTCTTTTGACCATGTTTTCATCCCATAGCAACGACTGAAGGAACCTGTGGTATGTGCATAACATGAATCATGATAAATGCATATCCTCGTGGTTGTAACTGCCACTCAATAACTGTAAAAGTAAAACCAGCTAGGACAAATCCTCCATTGTTCATGATTTTCATGAAATTCAAAACTATAACATCGTTGGGTTCACAATTCAGTGCAGATAAGCCTTTCACGGAACAACCTGCAATTAAATACTGAAGGACAAAAGCTTAAATTACAGTAGCAGCTCACAGACAACAATTTCCAGCTTTAGCAGACCTTGTCAGGGAATGATAACGTTATATATATATATATATATATATATATATATATATATATATATATATATATATATAACGTGTTCTCCGGGTAAGGGCGCGCTCTGGAGAGACGAGCAACTTTTACTTAGTAAACTATGTTTCCGAAGTGAGCAATTTCTGCTAGCATGTAATTTTTTTGGATTTAGTATGATATAATTTCTTTCTCCGGCTAAAAGATATAGAGTAAAACACAGAGATTTCCTCCAGAATGTAACAGAACAAATACAAGAGAACAGCATTACATTTAATTTGTGATGGGTTTATTACAGAAACTGAAGATGAATGGCATATCTTACACTAGAGTCATTTAAACCCTCTTTGATATCAAAAGCCCTACTCCTTGTCCCTGCCAAATGCAACCTCGTCCATACTCTGCCCACGCCTCCTATACCGCCCACCAGAGGCAACAAAACCAGGACAAGACCTAAAAACCTTGATGGGCCACCATTGAAAACCAGGGATGGTCCCAATACCGCCTTGAATCCTCCCTTCTCCATTGCAGCCCCTCTCAATCTCTGGTCTTCCACAGGCCTTGCAGCCTACTAAAACCTTCCCCTGCTCTTCCTCTACTGCCATACCATCTTCAGAAATCACCCTAGTTGGAGGAATAGGAGTCGGCATTCGCCGTTCTGAAAGGTACCCAATTGGAATTTCGGTGTTTTGAGAGGGAGGTAAGAGAATTTGGGTCGGTTTTTTATGAGGTTACACTGAGAATTGAGTGAGCTAAGAAGCAGGTGCCTGCCATGGCTCTGCTAAGATGCAAGCAGAGTATGTGTCTTGGTCACCGGAGTGAGTCAGATTTGGATCTCAAGGGGCCATTTTCTCTGTATCGAGTCTATGACATACCAAGTTACATACTGTAGATAAGATCGTCTATGTTTTTCAAAACGACACAATTTTTTGTGTCCATAGTTGATTAAGGGTTGAAATCTGATGGTGGGCTCTGACATTGGGTTGAGTGGTTTATTTGTTGTCCGTGTTGGCTATTAACCATATCCGTACAAAGCCACTATACACCAAAATATCTCAATGTTTTGCGACGTTGGGTGGTTATTTTTACAAATCATAATTTTTGGAATATAGAAATGGTGTTGTATAATTGTTTTTTGAATTGTTTTTTTATTGGAATATGGCGATATAAATTTGTATGAAATGACTATTTTTTGTTGTTTAGAAATCATTTTTAAATGCATAAATGGATTCAGCGCGCTGAAAAACTCATGGATCACTTGGATTATACAGAAATAATCACTCAAATCTGCGGATCTAACAATTTGCCGCCGGAATTTGGGCAAATGTCCCTGAAAATATCGTCCGAAAAAGTCATTTCGTAGAACGTTTAGACTACGGCTATAGAAATTGGATTTTCCCATTGTTTAACACAGAATTTTTTTTTTTAATCGTGGAAATTTGGTAACTTATTAGAGTAATCGCATATTCAATAGTGTGCAAATTATATGTATCCACAACTTATGACTTAGCAAAAGCCGAGGCATCTCACCTGGGGGCGTCTACCCTTCTAGCCTTATCACAACAAGCATGCATGTCACTACACATGAATTGAACACGGGTGGGGAGGATAACAAGCATGCTTCCCACCACCCGAGCTAAACCCATGTGACAAAAAAAACACTTGATGTTATTGAAAATGGCATTCTTAAAAATAAGGTAGCTTGGCTACAAAAGAGCATAGTTTGGCTTAAAGAAAACAATTGTAAATGTTGACGAGAATACAACAAGGGTTTCCATTAAGCATCTTTTAAACTATGATAATGGCGATTATGTTAAAAAGGAAACTATAATACAAGATTGGACACTTATCAAGAAATATTAGACCAATGGATATCATCGCTACACTAGACGTTTTGTGTGGCAAAGCACTCTATAACTCTGACAAGGAATGGGAATCTATTATCTGCAATAGAAGCTAGTGTTTTCTAAATGAAATAATAAGCTTTGAATTTCATTATTCTAGTGAAAAAGAACCAGATATAGAGGCAAGAACCATGACATAATTAGTTGTGCATGGTTTCATGCAAACATGATTGATAGATGATATGGCTAACAAAGTCTTGCAAATCGCACCATGCGAAGGCTTCAAGCCATTCGAGATCTGCTAGGACAAATTCTCTGAGGAGATGAACTTTCCATCATTATTTTATGGTTGGGACCACCCAAAGGGCATCAACGGACATGCCTATCAAAGAATGTCATGATGGGAGATCTTGCTCAAAGAAGATGTCTTCTCAACTCATATTACATTTTCTTCAAAGCGATTTGAATTATTATACATCACATTTCTAGTTGTGCTTGGGTGTCGATACGTAATGGTGAATTAAAAGGAAGAAAATTACTTGTCTAAGATGTGAAGAGCAAACATAATCTAGAAAAAATATTGGAATCCTCAATTGCAAACCGATCTCTGAAGAGCATATATATTTCTCCTAAAACTTTGAATAGGGATGCCTTTATCGTGATAAGACAACTTGGCCCTCCAACATTTTTTTGTAACACTTGCTAGTGTCAAACGTCTTTGGGGACCATTATGCAAAGCATTGGAATGCTTGGCTTCTAAACATAGAACAAAATTAATGAAAATATTGATGAGGAAAGCCTTTACTCGATGATTAGAAAGCATCCTATCACCCATTGTTGTTATTATAAACATAGATTCACCGCTTTGAAATTGCTTTTACAAAATAGTCAATCATATGGAGATGTTATTGATTACTTATTCATTATTGACTTCCATAATGGGTGCAATGAATATGAACATGGACTTCTATGGTTTCAAAATGCACCTATTCCAAGCCACGTGTCAATCAACGAGATAGAAGAATTTGTTGACAAGTATATTTCTAGCGACTCAACATTACTCAATGACAATGTTATGAAGATTCAAACACATTGTCATCCTAGAAGTTGTAAGAAACATCACAAATCAATTTGCAAATTTGGTTTCCCGTTGTCACTAATGGGTAGAACTTTAACACTAGAACTATTGCAAAGCAACAACCATAATATAGAGAAAAAGGCAAACCAATATTTTGCTCTTTTATGAAAAAACCAATATGACAATTGATCCAAAAATCCTTAGATGTCAAATTAATTCTTAAGCTTACATTAACATCCGGTCATATTTGGGAAAATAAGATCATTATGACTATTTGCAAAAATATCATGTGAAAAGGCTTACTTTTCCATAAACTTCATCAATTGATAATAACTTGTGGAAATAATGATGCCAAAATATAGAGAAATAGAGACAACAAATAACAAGGCTCATTACAAAGTTTGATATCAGAGTTCACCCATCTTGGGCTACGTCTCTGGGTCCACTTCCAAATAGTGAGACCACTCTATTAATGCTCAAATGCTTGATATAATGATGACTTACAATGGAAAACTTGAAGACACCCTTCAATTCTGCTACTCAAACCCATAAACAAAGGTTACCACTGAATTTCTCTCGAAATTCTGAGAATAATGAGTATAAACTTGACTATGTTCTAAACGAGTGCTTAAAGACCCCCTTCTGCATGCCAAACAAGACTATGGCTCTCATACACAACAAACGAAACTAAGACTTTCATACATCACTTTAGCACAAAACCGACAACACCATCATATTCCTCTCAGAAAACTGAGAAAAATGAGTATAAACACTCTATACTTCTCTCAAAGAACTCTATGGCATGCAAATCAAGACCAAAATAAACTCAACACCGAGTTCTTGGCATGAACTTCGATACACTCACACTCCAAATTGGCACGCAATTCCATGTATGGTGCATTGGTTCAAGCGTCGGGTTTAAATAGGGCACGGGCTGCCCAACCACTGATCAGGAATCTCAAAGCAAATTTAAATGTAATTTTCTTTATTGGTATAACCGACCGGGCCTTGTGGCACATTGGTAGGTGCTTGGTGTTAAGTTGTTGGAATATTGGTGGAGAGGTCGGGGATTCAAATCCCACGACCCCTCCACTTGCTTTTGTTATATATATATATGTATAGCATTAACCATTGGAAATTCAACCCGCTCTCTTTGGGCTTCTCGAAGGTGCCATGTGGCACCACCTAGTTGGTCCACGTGGAAAGCTCTTATTGGCCACCATTGCCAACTCATTTCCGACTGTACACCTCGCCACACAGTGCCGTCGGATTGAGCCACATATTGTATGGCCCTGCCACTTGCTTTTGTTATAACTATATATATATATATATATATATATA
>ML778780.1:1067450-1095593 GCA_009831015.1 Picea engelmannii | reverse complement strand
CCACATGGCAGCCTCTTATTGGCCACCATTGTCAACTCATTGCCAAATGTAAACCCCACCATGTGGCGCCACCGAATTGAGCCACGTATTGTATGGCCCTGCCACGTCAACTCTGAATATGCTGCCACTATATCTGCTACGTCATTGTACGACCTACCATGTGGCACCCTTTCAGTGGTTCCATGTGGACCATACAGATGTTGACGTGTCCTCTAACTAGGCTTCCATGTCATTCGTACGGATGACACATGGTAGCGTCCAACTGGTCCAATTGGGTGCCAAATGTGCTAAATCTGGGTGACACATTTCAGCCTCTCGTGTTGCCACGTCAACATGTTGACGTCATCATGATGTTATTATGTGCCCTGTCAGTGGTATGGATAGCCACATGGCAGCATGTGGGTCTGCCACGTGGCACACCTAATTTTGCCTTTTGCCCCGTTTTTACTGAAACTTTGAAAAGCTATAACTTTCTCATACGATGTTCGTTTGAGGTGATTCACACGTCGTTGGAAAGCTCTCGTCAAGTTCTACGTAGTGACGTCATTTTCATTAGCATTTGAGATGATCAATTTTTTAGCATTCCGGATCCTCCTGGATCAACAATAGCGTAACATATTTTTTCTATAAACTTCTTTGCAATGAATTTCTCTTCTCTTGAAGAGACACCAAACAAACATGTGGATAAATGCATTTGCAAAAAAAGTGTGTTAGCTATAGAATGCGAACACGGATGCTTGGTATATCTTAGATGCCTATGTTGCGACAACATATTACAACTCATATATGACAAAACTAGATTGCACATTGACCACTGCATTCTGGAAAAAACGTGATGAATGTGTAGGAAATAGAGATGACAAGATACAAACAATACGAGGGTTGGAAATGCACTTTTGAACGCACAACAAATGTCTAGTTGAAAAGAAGCTCATATTATCCTTTAATTGCTTGTGCATTGCAGGGCAAGAATGACAATTTTCATCAATGCATCCCCATTGGAAAGGAACATTTGTCCCCAAAAAAACCAGAGCTATTAGCACAAGAACCTAATGAATCCAAAGACATTTGTGTGTCTCTATTATAGACAAGTACTCTGCAAGGCACATGAATTTTGAACATATTTTCTTATCATAATACTTACCATGTTATACATGGTTAGGGGAAAAAGTTAAAAAACACAAACAATAATACATTATTCCATACATAAGATACAACCAGCACATGGACCCTAAAACTTTTTGTAGAGAGAAAATTATGCTTTTCATTCCATACCAAGAATTTGAAAAAAACTTAAAGATGAATTTTGGTAACAAGTATACTTTGCTTATAGAGCAATAATAGATAATGTTGATGCTAATTTTTGGCTTATCCAAAACCCAAATGTGGTGTGACATTGATGCGAAAGATGTTGAGAACAAATGAGACTCCATGTTTTCCATTGGCACTGACATTGAAAAGCATGGAACAATTCATAGTTTTGAAAAATATGGAAATCAAAATGAACTTCAACACAAAATAAATATTAAAATTCCAATAACAAGAGAGAGAACATGTTTTCGAAGAATCCAAAAACCAATGCTTTTGAACATAGAAGAGTAGTATAGCATACAAAGACAATTAAATGAAGAATTATAATTAATAGTAAAAGACATATTGATCGGTGAGAAACAATGTCCAACTTAAACAATTTGTTTGTTTCTCACTCAAGGAACATGAACTAATAAAACAATCACAACGAAAGCATTGTACCAAGATTTGGTGAGATTATACAACAAGCAACTTGGTAGAAACTCTCTTTAAAAATTGGAATTATAGTTGCATTCATTAGCAAGGTTGCATATAATGCAAATGATGTGACAACACATTCAACGTTTTCACTTTCCCAACAAATTAGTAAACATGTTTCCATTAGATACGCTTGACCTCTTAATTAAATATTTCAAACATTAGCCTAAGGCATTAGCTCAACCACTTGTGGCCAATGTTGTTGGGTGTTTGGTTGGTTTTGTGCCAACAAGTGCCCACTTTGAATCCCCCTTTGTGAGATGCACTAGTCTACACCAATGGATTTATTAGGGATGCCATCCACAAATATGGAGATGCATTCCTTGGGTTTCCTCACAAGGTTTTCCTTGGAAACAAAAGTAAATATTTCAAACAATTTCAACTCATACTCATTGATGAAGCGTCATTGATAGGCGCTTGAATGCTTTGTAATATAGACAAAAGTTTATGTGAAATTTTGCTTCTACCTACAAGGTCCTTCAAGCACATTGACATTATGTTTTGTGATGATTTGTTCCAAGAACAACATGTTAATCATGCTTGGGTTTTTGAACAATTTGTTCTACAGTGAGAAAATACCATATGCATTTTAGAAAGATAGTGTCAAATGATTTCAATTTTGACAAGTGGTGAGATAGGACAACATGCTCTTCATATTTATCCTAAATTGAATAAAAAGAAAACACCAAACAATGCATGATATTGATTATCTAAATACTCATTTCCATAGAGCCCCTATGTTTGATCCAACATTTATATTTGTGTTTCATAGGAATAAACATGTTAAGGGCCACAACAGAAGAATGTTAAGTGTTGAATGCATAGACAAGAAAGGATATATTATTTAAGAAAACAACATCAACTCTATGCAAACCTCCCTTCCTACCATAGTTGTTCTAAAGAAGAATATGTTAGTGGAGCTAGTTGCTAGTAATTATGACATCCAAGATGTCCTCGTCAATGGTGTAACTAGTATTTGAAAGCATTGCATGATTGGTGTGCTTGACATTGTCTGAATAGAATTCATGTACTAATGATTAGAAGATGACAATGCTAATCAATGGACCACTTTCTCAAAGAAGGCTTTTTCCCTTTCCGAACACCAATAACAAAGGTGTCCAAAAAATTGTGTTTGAAGAAAGGCTCATTTATTGTCCAACAACAATTCCCAATGCAATTGGCATGTGCGAGAACCATCCATAGATTGCAAGGTCTCACTATGGATGCTTTGGAATTTGACCCAAAAGAAGTTAGGCAACACATATTGGTATCTACAACATTCTCTCATGTAAAGAACATTACATGACTTCGTCTTATAAACAAATTACAGAAAGGAAATTTCAGTATATCTAAAGTAAGTTGTGAAATGGAAAGAACACAAACAATTGTAGATCGAATTTGCAAAACAATATGCACTTTCTAAACACTAGGTTTTATGCACTAATATGCTCCTTGAACATATGAAGCTTGTCTCTACATGCAACCAACATGGTTCAAGACAAAACCTTGATGAGAGCAAATATTTTATGTTTGTGGGAAACTCATACACCTAAAATAACAAGGGGAGCTACAAAGGAACAACCCCCCACCTTAAGTAAGTGGCAGTTTAAAGATTTTAACAAGGAGAGAATGTGTTTTTGGAGAAGAATGTTGCCTCAACTCATGCCTAGGGCTTAAGCTTATGAGTGCAACCTGACTGTAAGTTGCATAGTGCATTTCTATGTAGGTCTGACGATATTTCTTGTCTTGAATGGATTCACAGCCAAGGAAGTCATTCAAGGGAGCTCTATATCTATAGGTTTCCTCTTCTTCGATAAGGTTAGGAGTCGGTTCTGTATTTGTCACAAATACTTGAGTAACTTGTGGTGACTGTAGAAGCACTACCCAACGTGTTTTTTTTTCTAGCATTGTTGCCTTCATTCAATCACCAATTTCTAGATGTTTGGCACTCACTACTACCTAAAAAGATCAAAATGAAAGGGGTAAAAACTGGACCTTAGTTCACTACGCTCAGGAATCCGAGCGGATATCAAATTGATTTATCTTCAATAACTAGTTTTTCTATCTCTAGATGAAAGGCTTAGATTTTGTAGCTCGAGCCCATACGATTATATGTCCCCGATCTATAAGAATGAAGAGCTTTGGGTTGTGCCATATCGAACAACTTGCTTCATCCCAACCACCCAATTTGTAGTGTGGTCTCTATCGAGTATACCAACTTGTAGATTTTAACCTTGTACAAATAATTACTGCAAATGGATTCTTAATAAAAATGGAAAAGATACAATGGAACACACACATTACACATAGATTTTACTCTGGAAACCCAAATTGAGAAAACCAACAACCTGTTTAGAGTCCCATCTCTAATTCTTTATTCATCATCATCCATCTTCATTGTTTACAATACAATATATAGGATCTCACAACATCCAAAACCCCTAATCCATTGACCTGGATTAGTCTACAACCAGAATTCCTTAACCAGAATTAGAAAACCATGGGCAAAAACCATGCGTTGAAAAATGCTAAAAATGGATGCAAAAACTATAAAAAACAATTTTGGGGGCTCTACCCCCATGTGACCCCCATGCATGCCTGGTGCAACACAACATGTGGGGTTGGTCGTGCAAAGAATATAACACATATTCAACATTCCACCACTTATTGTTTTCTTTTCATATAGGGGGTCATAGGATTACATAGTCAACAATCCAGGGCAATAATGCCCATTGTTTCTCTACACCAGGAGAACTTCTCGGTGCTCACAAACTTTGTTAATGAATCTGAAACATTATTCAAAGTGTCCATATTCATCAACAACACCTTCTTGTCTTCAATCATGTCTCTCACAAAGCGATACTGAACATCAATATGCTTTGTCTTTGAATGATAAGTTGGGTTCTTTGCCATGAAGATTGCACTCTTACTGTCACAATATATCCTTGCAGCTTGTTGTACCAACCCAATTCCTGAACACAATCTTTATAACCATACTGCTTCCTTCCTTGCATGAGTGGCTGCCATGTATTCAAATTTTGTAGTTGAGAGTGCCACTACAACTTGTCTTTTACTCATCCAACAATTGCTCCTCCAAATAGGTTAAACACATACCCACTTGTAGATCTTTTGTGATCCAGATCTCCAACCTAGTCTGCATCAAAAAACCCATGTATGTCCAACACTCTGTCCAATCATAGTCATCCTTCGTAGCACAATCCATAACTAGTAGTGCTACACAAATACCTGAAAACCCTCTTTATTGTTGTCCAATGCTCCTTCCCTGGTTTTGACATATACATTCTCAAAATTCCCACTGCATGTGCAATGTCTGATCTAGTAAAGACCATTGCATACATCAAACTTCCAATTGCACTAGCATACAGAACATGGGACATGTCTTCTTCCTCTTCTTGTGTCTTGGGACACTAATCTGCAGATAACTTTTCACCCACAAGAAAATGAATCATGACCAATTTACATTCCTACATATTAAACTTCTACAATATTGTCTTGACATATTTCCTCTGATTTAACTAGAGTTTCATGTTTTCCTGATCTCTTTTAATTTCCATGCCCACAATGAATTTTCCAGCACCAATATCCTTCATGTCAAATTTAAAGGACAACTGAGTTTTCATGTCTTGGATAATCTCCTTATCGTTTCCTATCAACAACATATCATCCACATACAAGACCAATTAAATAAGATGATCAACAACTAATTTGAAATACACACAATGATCAAACTTTCTCCTTGTGAAGCCAAGTCCCAACCTTTAAGTATCAAAATTTTGATACCACATCCTTGTTGATTGATTCAACCCATACATGGACTTTTTCATCCTTCATACCAGCTCTTTCTCTCCCTTCATTGCAAAGCCTTCTAGCTGCTTCATGTAGATTTTTTCTTCCAGATCCCCATGTAGGAATGTTTTCTTCACATCCATCTGTTCTACTTCAAAATCAAAATCATCAACAACAAATAAAACAAATCTAATAGAAGTTAGCTTGGAAACAAGAGAAAAAATTTCACCAAAGTCAATTCCCTCTACATGGGAATAACCTTTTACTACTAACCGAGATTTGTATTTCTCCACTTTACCTTCCACGTTCAACTTCTTATTAAACACCCATTTGTTGCCAATGGGATTTCTTCCAATCGACAACTCCACTAGATCCCAAGCCTCATTCGTGTCCAATGCTAACATTTCTTCCACCATGGCCTTTTTCCAGAGTTTGTCATCCTCTGAATCCACTGCCTCCCTAACAGTTCTAGGGTCATCACTAGTAATAAACAAAGCAAAAATTGAATGGAAATCTGGTGGAGTATACCTTTCTCATTCCCTTGTTTCTCGAACCAATCTCCTAAATACTAGAGTATGAGGTTCTTCTTCTTCTTATTCATATTCTTTTGATTCTTATTCTTATGTAGAGTCTAATTCATTATCCTTAAATTCAAACTCTATTGTCTCTGGTTCTTCCTTACTTGGAGGGACTTCCTATTTGACAACATCTTTGATTTCTCTAAATACCACATCTCAACTATACATTGCCTTCTTGGTTTCCAGGTTCCAAAGCTTATAACCTTTCAGACCATCTTTATAGCCAATAAAAATACAATTTTTAGCCTTTTTATACAACTTACTCTTGTTTTCCTTTGGAACTTGAAAACAAGCATCACAACCAAATATCTCGAGATGTGTAAGAGAGGGTTTCTTACTAGTTCATACCTTATGTGGAGTCTTGTCATCTAGTGTTGATGAGGGTGATCGATTGACTAGGTAACATGTAATACCCACTGCATTTGCCCAAAATTATTTTCCTAACCTAACACCACTAAGCATGATCCTTGATTTTTTCACCATACTTGCACCACATATCCATTATCCATTGAGCCGAAATGAGCACAAAACATATAAGACTATATTGTATAGCTACCAAAGGAATGGCCGAGGCACACATGCATTTGAATTGTTGTGAAAGAAGCTATGAGCAGCCGCCAAAAATCCTTAGGGAAGCCGCCAAAACTCTGAAACATCTATGCGTGACTTGTTTCTTCATTATTCTAACACAATTTAAGAGGCAACCTAGGAGTTGTTGCAGAGATGGAAAGCCTATGAAAACGTCTTCGACATCTAAATCTATTGTTCCACAAAAACTGTTCTCTAACAATTGCAGAATTTGGTTGCTCAATCATTTTCAAGTATTCTTAGTCAAATTTGTAGCATTTTTATCTCTTTTTAAACACTGCCAAAAGGACGAGCATGTATAAAATTTGACTTCTATAATGACATGTGCTTGATTTGTTAATTATTTGTAGCATAGAATACTATTCTGAACGATTTCACACTCATAAACTTGTGTATCAATCACTACATAGAGTAAATATTAGTGTGCAATAAATTGATTTTGTTCTAGCCATACTTTCATTGTAATTTCTTTGTAAGAGTTTCATATAAGTCACACATAGATGTTTGGTGCAATGTTCAATTGTTTAAGACAATATTACAACTCCTGCAAAGAAAATTTATTGTCTTAGTTATTTATTAACTAGCATACCCCAAAGCATGGGAAGGGGAGCACCCAATAGAATGTAAAATGTATATGTTGTAACTTTATGTTTCCTTTTTAAAGTTCATATATTCCATGGACGTAGTGTTCCCTTTATAGTTACATAACTCCTCTTAAGCTTAAAAAAACAACGATAATCGAACCATAGTATAGGTGGTAAAAATAAGTGAAATGGTTTTTCCCAAAAAACAATCTTGGTTGACATGGTTCAATGATGAAGCCTTAGGGTCTCTTGTGATTAAACATCCAAGGAACCCCTACTTCAACATGCCTACACAATGTGAAAAGTGACGGTGAAGACTATTGAGAACATGTCAATGAGGAAGAATATTGCATCCATTTGTATGACATGGTAGAATTAATAAAAATGATGATACCCAACCATATGTCAAGCTCAGTTGGTCACAATTGTAAGTAGCCACTGCATAGGTGTGGAGGGTAGGTGGAAAACATGGTTGTCGGAAAAAATAGAGTTAACTAATAAAAACAATGAAATGAATAAAATTTGAGTCTAGCTCAAACTTTGCTCGTCTTATAATGATGGTGTGTTGTGATTATATAAAAACATCTTCGTATAATTAAAATTGTGTTTCAACACGAGTACCTAATAGTATTTATTATTAAAAAATTCTCATGAAAAAGAATAAATTTTAAAATACAAATCTTCTCCGTGGCATAATAACACACTACCCTCATTATTGCAATATCTTCTTCAAGCAAAATATTGTAGGTCAGAGTTGAGAATTGATATTAAATATTGTAGGTTAGAGTTGAGAATTGATATTAAATATCTTCTTATTGGTACAATGTCAATTCAATACTGTATTGACTATTGGATTTTTCAAAGTTAAAAGTAAATGAAACGAAAAACATTAATTTAAAGGTGTACTACTTTTATGAAAATAAAGATGGGAAGTTTTGGACTTCCTTTATTTACTTTCTACTACCATCCATTGAGTGGAATAATAGTTACATACACTCAAAAATACATTGAGTACCAGTTAGATACACTCACAAATACATTGAGTACCAGTTAGATATACTCAAAAATACATTACATGGATACTCTTAGACACTCACAAATACATTACATGGATACTCTTAGACACTCACAAACACAATCAATGATATTGTTTAGCATGATTTTCAAAATCAAATTTGACGAGCTAGTTTTGATGATTTCCAAGAAGAAAGTTAACTAATATGAATAATTTTCCTATTGAATTTCATCTCTTCTGTCATAATGAGAAGTACACAAAAAGTATAGTATAATAAGTGCACAGAAATAGACGATTTACTTAAAATACAAAGAGGAAATCTCTGGATAATTAGTTGTAATTTTCCATTGACTCTGTGGATTCTATAACTATGTCAAGTACAAGAGATCTTGGTGCCATCCCTAAGATGCAGAATGTAGCTACCCACATTTGGCATCGCTCTTTTGAGAAGACAACAACTGTAGTAGGATTGGAGTTGTTCGTCTCCCGATGACACACAAGTCGTGTATGACATGTCATAGCAAATGAGTGGGCATGTTGTACATATCATACATCACAAATCTAATTAACATTATCATGACAACATAGCCTCTTTGGAATTAGAATTACATTTAGACAATAGTATTAAATGGCAGGAATGAAATATTCATGAATTTGACCACTCATCTTATTTCCTTGTGTAGTGGATACCATCATTGTTACAAGCAATACACCTACATTCCATGCATCATGATGCTCCACATTAGAAACCAACATTTTCATATGATTACAAACTACATGGTAATTACAACCCTCCCTCCAGATACACACATACCTGCTGAAAGACACCATATTTACACGCAAAGAAGATTTTGTTTGCACGTCGTGATATTATATGGCAATTCCACTCTCACACTCACACTCACACAATCAATCGATTATTAATGCACTGCTATTACATGTACTCACTTCACTGATCTGAGGGGGAGTTAAACGAGACTTGAAAATTGTTGGGATGTAGACAAGCCATTATATAGAGATGTAGATTAGGGTGGCGTGGCCTATTTTTTTCATTTTGTTCACATTTACATTCGAGGATCATCTCAACATCTGAGATATATTTAACGGAGAAATGTTGAGTCTATCCATAAGACCTGCTCAACTATTTGACCAACTAAATAAAATTAGAAAATTACTTAGGACTCGCTAATGTAATGTTTAGAAGTCCAGTGACTGACCTATTAAATTTGTGGATATGTTATTATTAATATATGATCCTGGTTGTTTACGCCAAATCCATCATCAACGTTGGCATCGATGAAGAGAGACATTATCCACCAGTAAAATTCAAATTTAATGATAAGTTCCATTCAAAAATTATATAGAAAACACATTTATTCAAGATAAGAGTTACTTTAACATTAGAGAAATGTATTTTTTTCTAAACATGTGAAAATTGAAATGTATTTATCAACTCGATTTTATAAAAAAAAATCATCCCTATATTCTCATGGAATAATAATACACTTTAACATAATTTATAAAAAATTTCTACCTACTTCTCAATTGATCGTAGTGGTTGGTTTACAATCACTTAGCCACTAACCTATTTTGAAATGATAGAAAACTATTAAGTTTGCTTGAAATGACAGAAATCTATTAAGTACAATTTGCATCATTCCCAATCAGTGAAACTTTCACATCATTCCCAGTCGGCGCAACTTTCAGGAGATAGAGTTAGGCTATTGACAAGGGAAACTTTCAGGATATAGGGTTAGGCCACCGACAACACCGGTAGGAAACCAACCATGACTATGAATTTGTAGGTAACGTACCCACTGACAACACTGGTAGGAAACCAACCATGACTGTGAATTTGTGGGTAATGTTCCACCTCTCGTTTCCTTTGGCTCACTTGAACTTTTCCACTCTTTGGATTTTCTATAAAATGCCATTGTTTGTCTATCTATATAAGTGATAATATGGTGGGAAATTGTGAGCGTTGAGGCTATTCTTTAACCAAATTTCTTTATTTGTTTTTAAATTTTCAATGAGGATTTTTCCCCATATTGTCCAGGTCATTGTCTAGGTCATGAATGGGGTCATCATGCCCAACAAGGGATCAAATATCTCAGAGTAGAATTTCACATTGTTGTAGATGAAGGGCCTCAGGAGGTTGCTACCATAACATCTTGTTGGCTCCAGAGGTAGGGCCACCTTTTCTATAATAGATAAATATTGATATACAAAATAACCCTATTATTTAAGGGCATGATGTTTTATTAAAAAGGGGTGTAGAACAAAGATAATATGTTGTTGCGTATCGATTCAAATTATGCCCAAAAAAAGTAATAATGAACCAACTCCTCATGGATAGAGAGTGTTCTTGTTTTTATCCAATTAACCAGTAATGACCTTCAAATACATAAAATCTTCTGAATCTATATTGGAGGGAAGAAATAAAAGGTTGGTCTTTTATGAGAATGCACCTTGCCATGGGAAATTAGATGATCACTGAGCTCTCTCCATAGCCACTGCCCTCGAAGTTTCCTGACTTTCATGTCCATATAGATGCTTCTAGGATAGAATTAGGAAAAGTTCTTGTGCAACAAGGGCCCCCTTCTCATAGTGAAACGATGGTAGTGGCATAAAGAAGTGATTTCTAAGTGGCTCATCAAGAATCCATTTGATCTAGGTGGATATCGATGGCCACCCACCTATTCCAACTGGCTCCTCTTGACAATTTTTAGTTCAACACGTTCTTTTGTACTTCTTTGTAATTGTGGGTTCTACACTTCTGGGGTTGTTTGAATCCCTACACATCTTCCAGGTGGATACTAGTGGCCTCCCACCTAATCCAACTGGATTATTTTGTATGTTTTCATGTCAGCACATCTTTCTGTACTTCTAGGGCCGTTTTGGGGCCCTAAACAGTGTTTTTTTAGCTCACCATAGTCAAACTGTAGATGGAGTCAGAGTTGACAGCGTAATGCGTAGTTCTCGAAAAGACATTTCCAATGGGATATCATGCGCTTAAAACGAAGGTCATATGCAAAATTTACTACCTCGGGAAGTTGAGGTACCAAATTACCCATAAGGGCCCACATAACTTTTGGCGTTTCATATCCTAGGGTTATGTTTTTGGATGTCTAGGGTTTTGGCATTCATGAGGAATGTTAAAAAGGCCTATGGAGCCTCACTGTAATCATTCTTCTCAGAAGGATGTGCATAAAAGCCATATCTCTTCTCAGAGATAGCTACCACCATTCGAGCAACTTGTTTTCAGTTCTGCAGTTTTACAGTTTCAGCCTATTTCATTTATTCAATAGAAGATATTGTTCACTAGATATTTGTGTTGTTCTCCATATCTGTGTGTTTATTGTATTCAGTTTGTTATTCAGTTCATTCCGCTCATAAATCTGGATCAGTGGTATTAGAGCGGTTTGCTCTTCATTTATTTTTCTTCGTGCATGTCCCTAACAAGATTTGGGTACAAGAAGTTGGGACTCGAACTAGTTGAGCCTTTGCAAGATCGACTGCGCCTAACCTGAAAAAAACCCATGGGAGATGAAAGGGAATATGATGGAGCAGGAGATCCTTTTAAAATGTTACTCGAGGAAGCCCTTGCACGACAAAGGAACCAAATGATGGACAACTTTGCATAGATCCTTCGGTGGCTGCCCACAAGAGAAGCATCTTCATCAAGCGGTCATGCAACCCCCTTCAAGGTACAGGTAAATTTTGATATTCCATTATTTGAAGGACGGATAGATGCAGATGTTGTAGATAAATGGTTGAATCTTCTCGAAGGGCATTTTTCGATCCACAATTTTTCCGATAGGGAAAATATTACTTTTTCACTCCTCAATGTCGTCCCTCATGTTAAGGATTGGTGGGATACTTACTCTGAGAAAAGGGCCATAGAGGAATCTGCAATATTTGAGGTCTCCCCCACATGGGATTCCTTCTGGTATTCCATTAAATAACAATACTACCCTATTGCAAGCTATGAGGACCAATACACCAAATGGACCACCCTGCGTCAAGAAAGGGACCAGACAATACCAGATTTCACCAATATTTTCTATACCCTGCGCACCAAATTGCGTATCAAAGACTATGAGAGGCATCTGGTGATCAAATACCGCGACTGTTTGCATAGATACATTCAAACATAAATGGATTTTCTGGACATCGCCTCATTGGGTACAACTTATAGATATTCTATCAAGATTGAGCAGAAATTTAAGAAAAAGAGGCGAGAGTTCGGATCTGCAGAATCCTCACATCCAAAGTAGGGCAAAGGTGGCCTGAACCCACACAACAAGGAAAAATCAAAGATGGCTACTCTCATGACACCTATTCCAAGCCACAACACAAGAATGGTAATGAGAAATCGAAGAAGGACACGAGAAAATGGTGTGAATACCATAAAATCCCTTGGCACAACACCAAAGAATGTCGCTCCAAGCAATCACTCGTGGCCGAGCTGAAAGCTTCCGAGTTAGAGGTCGATTTTGACTTTGAATCAAATCCATAAGGAGGGAAGTGGATTATCAATGTTGAATCCAGTGCCACTGTTGCTACCACCAAATTCCAACCAAGCGAACCAGAAGAACCAGAGGAATGGGAATGCCTTTTTCACTCACAGATGTGGGTAAAGGGGGCTCCGCTTCATTTCATTGTTGATAGTGACATTCATAAAAACCTAATCTCACTAGAGGTCGTCAAGCAATTGAACCTACCGACGACACAACACCCACAACCCTACACCATCGGTTGGCTTCACCAAGGAAGGGATCTTCGTGTCATCCAACATTGTCGTCTTCCCTATGACATCAAACCTTTCAAAGACGAGGTATTGTGTGATATTGCTCCCCTTTAAGTTTGTGATTTTCTTTTAGGACATCCATATTTGTGGAAGCGACATGCTGTGTATGAATCTAGACCCCGCATTTTTATTATTACTTTAGGTAGACAATTGTACATGATACCAAAGGTAGCACTGCCTACCTCTATTTCTTTAATCTCTACTAAGTAGTACAGTAAGGTCATTTCACATACCGGGAAGTTCGTCTTCTTTGTGATCCATGCTCACAGTAAGAAGAAGGTCTATGCCACATCCTTGGCCTCTACATAGATCCTCTCTTTGCAGTAGAAGCAAGTGGACAGGATCGTGGGAGTACAGAGACATTTTCTCCTCACCCATCGGTGTACTGACACACTGCCAAGTAAAGCATCCAAATGATCTAACCCCCGGTGCACCTCTGGATAATGGACTAGTCTATCATCACTCGCTGATGGAAAATGATGAAATCAAGCGTTAGATCCAAGAGCTACTTCAAAAGGGGCACATCAGACCCAACTCCTTTAAACCCTCTTTGATATCAAAAACCCTACTCCTTGTCCCTGCCAAATGAAACCTCATCCATACTCTTCCCACACCTCCTATATTGCCCACCAGAGGCAACAAAACCAGGACAAGGCCTAAAAACCTTGATGGGCCACCATTGAAAACCAGGGATGGTCCCAATACCGCCTTGAATCCTCCCTTCTCCATTGCAACCCCTCTCAATCTCTGGTCTTCCACAATCCTTGCAGCCTACTAAAACCTTCCCCTGCTCTTCCTCTTCCATCATACCATCTTCATAAATCACCCTAGTTGGAGGAATAAGAGTTGACATTCGTCGTTTTGAAAGGTACCCAATTGGAATTACGATGTTTTGAGAGAACCCAAGAGAAGGAATATTCAATGTACGTGCATTTGGGGAGGTCTTGCGGAGTGGTTTTAAGAGGGAGATAAGATAATTTGGGTCAGTTTTTGATGAGGTTAAAATGATAATTGAGTGAGATAAGAAGCAGGTACCTTCCATGGCTCTGCTAAGATGCAAGCAGAGTATGTGTCTTGGCCACCAGAGTGAGGCAGATTTGGATCTCAAGGCGCCATTTTCTCTATATTGATTCTATGACATACCAAGTTACATTCTATAGACAAGTTCTGTGCTGCATGGCAATGTTGGTCGTGTTGACAAAGTTCCCTCAAACACATAATTTTATTAATAAGGAAAAAATGATTACAATCTGAAGTGAGAACTCATAATCTACTTAACCTCACTTGAAGAAGGAGCTAGTTTATATATCTCAAATCTAAACTAAAATCTAGGAGAACAAACAATCACATAATCACATGAGTATGATAGTTTTCCTTTACATAGAAGCTAGGTGTCCTTATCCTAAAAAATTAGAATAAACTAATTTTATAAAAACATTTAATCTAGAAAATACTTAGACTATATACCTTTAGGATTATGAGGCTAACAATCCCCCCTTTAATCCGAAAGTTCATTTTTACAAATACCAATTTCATCTATGAACTTAGTGAACTTTATTCTACCAAGAGTTTTGGTAAAAATATCTGAAGTTTGATCTTCAGACGAACAAAACTAAGGCTTGATGATGTCTTTGATGATGAGTGATCTAATGAAGTGCTACTTGGTGTTGACACGTTTAGTCTTTGAATGAAATACTGGATTATTGGCCATCTTTATTGCTGACTGACTATCAATCAATAAAGTAGTTGGTGATTTCTGAGTTTCACCAAGATCCTGTAAAATTCTACGTAGCCATACAATCTCACATGTTGCTTCCCAAGCTGAAATGTACTCTGCCTCTACTGAAGAATTGGCAATTGTTGTCTACTTTTTGCAATTCCAAGATACTGCTACCGAAACCATATTCATTAAATAACATGAAGTGGATGTTCTATCATCAATGTCACCTGCAAAATCAACATCTGAATATCCAACAAGTGTACAATTTTTGTTCATTTTGTAGAGAAGACCAAAATCTTTTGTACCTTGAATGTATCTTAGTACCCTTTTTGCTGAATTCCAGTGACTTTCCCTTGGTTCCTGCATAAACCTTGAAAGTATACTGACTACATATGACAAATCCAGTCGAGTATTTGTCAAATAAATGAGACTTCCAACCAATTTCCTGTACTTTGTACTGTTTACCAATTCCCCCCCTTCAAATTTTTAAAGTTTCAATTTATGCTCCATGGGGGTAAGAGAAGGTTTAAAATATTCCATGCCAAATTTCTTTAACAATTCAGTGGCATACTTAGTTTGACTAAGGAATATTTGGTTAGGATGTTGAGATACTTCAACTCCAAGATAATAATGAATGGTCCCTAAATCAGTCATTTTGAACCCTGTTTTAAGTTCTTCCTTAACCTGTTTGATGTGAACTTCATTATTTCATGTTATGATTAAGTCATCAAAATAGAGTACAAGTATCACCATGTGCTTATCTTGCATTCGAAATTACAATGTACCATCTGATTCACTTCGCTGAAAATCCACCTTTCATAGGTACTCATCCATTTTTGCATACCAAGCTCGAGGAGCTTGTTTCAAGGCATATAAAGCCTTCACAAGTTTGAAAACTTTATGTTTTTTTCCTTTAGCTTCAAACCTTTGTGGTTGAGTCATGAAAATATGTTCCTTTAGATCAACATTCAGGAAGGCACTTTTGACATCCATTTGATGTAATTTCCAACCATTATGTGCAACCAAATTGATAACCATTCTAATAGTATTCCATTTAGTTGTGGGTGAAAAAGTTTCTTCATAATCAATTCCTTCCTGTTGAGAAAAACATTTAGCAACAAGTCTTTCTTTGTACTTCTCAATTTTACCATTGGGATTGTACTTTACTCGATAAACCCATTTACAACCGATGGGATTAACATCATGTGGACAATCAACTAAGTTCCAAGTCCCATTTGCAAGAACTGAATCATATTCATTAATCATTGCTTCCTGCCATTCTTTATGTCCAACTGCTTCAACAAAAGAAGTAGGTTCAGTGGAAGCATGAGAAAAATTTGCTTTTGTTCTTGAAGATCCCCTAGTTTTTGTTTTGTTAATTTCATCTAAATGAACATATTTGAGAAGTTGTTTTGCCCACTTTGGCTTCTTATGTTGAGGGGTTTGTGGATCTGAATCACCATTATTATTGAAAAGAGGATTTTCAAAAAATGAGGCTCTTCTTTCATCTGGAATATCTGAGGTTGGAGAAGATTCTTTTGAAGATTTAGTATCAGAAGAGTGTTTTGTAGTTTCATTATCAGATGAATCCGAATAAATTTTTGATAAAGAGATGTCTTCTAGAGAAACAAAGTCTTTTTCAAACCAAAATGTTTTCTTTGACTTGTTCTTCTTACCTTTACCCTTAGTGTTTTTATTCTCTAAACGACTAAGGAGATGATTAATCTCATCTAAACTATTACTTTGAGTTTCATCAAAAATTACATCTCTACTGACAACGAATTTTCCATCTAAAAGCAACCTATGCCCTTTCTTTTCATCAGAGTATCCAATGAAGGTACACTTCATACTTCAGTTTTCTAATTTAGTCCTATTTTCCTTAGGAACTAAAGCATAACATGTTGAGCCAAAAACCCTAAGATGATTTACCTTTGGTTTAAAACCGTACCAAGCTTTATAAGGTGTTTGTCCATCTAAAGCTGATGTAGGTGATCGATTTCTGAGACAAACTGTGGTATGGACTGCTTCAACCCATTATTTTTTGCTCAACCCTTTAAACTGCATCATAGATCTTGCCATGCCCATGAGAGTTCTGTTCATCCTTTTAGTAACTCCATTCTACTGTGGAGTATAGGAATTTGTTAGTTTCCTCTTGATTCTATTGTCTCAACAATAATAATTGAATTCAGTTGAAGTGAATTCACCTCCATTATCTGTTCTCAAAGATGCAATCTTTTCTCTTGTTTCATTTTCAACCATGTGTTGAAAATTTTTAAACTTTTCAAAAGCTTCAGACTTTGCTTTTAAAAAGTATACCCATGTCATTCTAGTGTAGTCATCAATGAAAAATATAAAGTATCGACATCCACCGAAAGAAGATTCCATTGGACCACATATATCACTGTGAATCAACTCCAAATACTTTGTTTCTTGCCATGAGCTGGTTGGAAAAGCTTATCTCTTTTTCTTGCCAAAAATACAAGCTTCACACTTGGAATTTTCTTTCTTGAAAGTTGGAAAACCCTTTACCAAATCTTGGGACTTAAGTTTCAAGAGACTATCAAAGTTTAAGTGACCAAATCAAAAATTCCATAATCTAAACGAAGACATTTCAGAATTCACTGTTGCTGCAAACTCTTCCTCTATTTCGATAACTTTCCCATTCATTATTAGTGACTTCCCATCTTCATATCCTTTCATTATTGTTTTCAAGTTATCCTTCTCTGACTTAATCTTCACCAAACCATCTTGCATGACAATTTGATGTCCAACTTGTCTGATTGTGACTAAGGATAGCAATTTTTTTCTTAAAAGTTGGTACATACCAAACATTTGAAATCCATTTTTCACCAATTCCAGGGAGAAATACTTTCACTGAACCTTTTCCTTGAGGTATATGAGTTGTATCATCAGCTAAATAAATGGGATTTAGTTGAACATCTTGATAATTCCAAAAATAGTCTCTGCGATAAGTCATATGCTGAGTAGCCCCTGTGTCCAATATCCAATCATTTTCAAATGAATCTTCTTGCTGAACAACTGAAAAAACATATTCATATTGATCATCCTGGTAATATTGATCCTCTGCATATTGAGTTGATTGTTGAGAATTTGAATTTGATGTCTGCTTAAACTTTGGCAATTGATTATTGCTTGTAAGACAATTTGATGCATACTGACCCATCTTTAAACATCTTTTACATCTCACTTGACTGAAATTTCTACCTCTTCCTGACTGTGCATTATTATTGGGAGGATTACTTTGAAAATTTTGTTGATTAAAATTGATACGACCTCTACCTTGACCATGAAATCTGCCACGACCTCGATTAGAAGAATGATTCTGAAATTTTCCAACATTTGATTTTCCTCTTCCTTTAGAACTTTCAGCTTTAGTGAAAAGATGATCTTCTCCTGATTGTTTTTTTTTTCCAAAAGATTTACTATGTTGAGCCAATAATTCACTAAGTGAATCAAAATTCACAGTTGATAACTTATCAGTTATTTGAAAAGTCTCAAGAAAATGCTTATAATATTGAGGCAAGCCATTTATTACAATGGAGACTAGAAAACTATCTTCAAGTTTAGGAAAACCGCCTTTGATGATTTCCTGATGAATGTTCTTAATTCTTGAAATGTATTCTAATACATCACCATTATTTGCTAATCTTTGTTTAAGCAATTTCATTTGTAGATCAACTCTATGAGATACAACAGGAGTATCAAAAAGCTTCTTGAATAGATTCCAAACAGATTGTGCATCTTTGGAATTCTCAATATGTACAAACATGTGTTCAGTTACAGAAGAGCACAACAAAGCAAGTGCTTTTTCATCTTTCAAATTCCATTTAGCTAAAGAAGTTGCGTCGGTTGGCTTAGTTGAAGCAGTATCACCATTACAAATATCACACCATAATTCATTATAGATCAAAGTGTTCTACATGTGCCGACTCCAAGATTTGTAATTCTTGGGTCCATCTAACTTATCTGATTATGTGAATAAATTGATTAATTTAGACATGATGTTTATTGCAAGATTGCAAGTGAATAATCCACAAAACTCCAAAAGTGAGACACAAGGCACCAAAAATAAGAGTACACAATACACGCAAAAAAAACACTTTTAAGGGCTTGGCCTTGACCCTTTAAAAGTCTTGTTGAAAAAAAGAAGTTTGAGAGAGTAATTCGCTGGACTCTTCTCAACTTCTAAGCTTCACGGTTACAATCAAAACTTTTGAAATTTGATCCTTTTACAATACTTATAGCCTTTTACAAATAGAAGATATGCCTCTCTTTAAAGTGGTAAAGTCTTCAATAACATGAAGTAAAATTTCTAAAAAGTTGACCACTCAAATCATTTTCATACAAAAATGCCCCCTAGAACTAATGAAGTCTCCAATAACTTTTCACAAATAGTAAACCAAATCCTTAATACAAAGGTCCTCCCTCTTTACAATTTTTTTTTATTGTAAAATCCACTCATCACTTCAAAAAAATTTCCTAAGAATATTTTATTAAAATATCCTTTATAACATATATTCCTCCCAAAAAAAAAGGTTTCAAAAAGCAACTCACTTAAAATGGACCCGTTGATGCGGGAGATCATAAAGGAAATTTCCTAATGGCTCCACTTCATCTCGCTTTCATTTCCATCGTACTATTATTATCCCAGGCTTCACCATTGGCATCTGAACATGATCAATTGTCAAGATCAATTGTCAAGTAGCGAGGTCGGTTACACGCCCGGACGAGTTCCAGTCGTGGATGTAGATTTTCTGGAGTTTCCTCTGAATTTAGAGTATCTGGAAGCCAAGTTTTTCCTATGGTCGGCCTTGGGTTATGGCCTGGATCATGTTTCACCGGAGCTCGCAAGCGATGGACCAACTCCCATAGGCACACAAAAGGCTAAACTGAACCTGATTGCGCAGTGATTTTATTTGATGTTGGCCAGATTTCTTGGAGCGACTTTGAATGGAGGGTACATTGAATGGAGGGCACATATTTGATAGCAGGAAGTCGTTGAATGGAGTACGCTGAAAATCGTTTACCATGTCCTCCCAATGCGAAGAAGAGAGATCACACATGTACATATTGTGTACACCATAGATCTTGGATCTGAATCGATGTGGATCGATTGCCTTTTCCAAATTCAAACATAAAACATATTGCTATCCACCCAATGCAAAGAAGAGATCCACCCAATGCAAAGAAGAGAGATCGCATAGGTACAGATTGTTTGCACCAGAGATCACTGATATGAGTGGGATCGCGGAGGAAGTAAGGTGGTACAAATCTCATACAAAGGAAGAAAAAACGATGGCTAGAGCTAGAGTTTTTTTAAAATTGACAAAACCAGATTGCCATATTTTTACATATCTGCAACAATTTACATAGATCTTGAAGCATTGAAGCATGGAGATTGAGATTTATCAAAAGATATATCTCTTTAACAAGAAATTTCTAGATTTACATAGATTTGAAACAATTTTTACAAAAAAAATCCCTCTACTTGGATTACAAGTGGTCTACTTGTTAATTAAAGTAGATCTTATTAGAAAATAATCTCGAACGAGAACAAATAAATAATAGATCTGATACAAAAACTTTCAACTACCGAAAATGATGATTTATCTTATCAAAATTTTCAAAAAGCAAGTGTTGTAATCAAAATAACCTTTTCCTTATTGAATTAATAACAAAAATACCTCAGTACTGTTGTCGTTGAATTTGAAGATATCCTGGATGATGTTGTGGAGACTTTCTTGCTTCCTCAATCCATCACCAATCCTTCCATCACCATTTCACCATGGCTTTGATACCATGTTGACAAAGTGTCCTTAGACACGTAATTTTATTAATAAAGAAAAAGTGATTACAATATGAAGTGATAACTCATAATCTACTTAACCTCACTTGAAGAAGGAGCTAGTTTATATAGCTCAACTCTAAACTAAAATCTAGGAGAACAACCAATCACATAATCACTCGAGTATGATAGGTGGCCTTTACATAGAAGCTAGTTGTCTGTATCCTAACAAACTAGAATAAACTAATTTTCTAAAAACATTTAATCTAGAAAATACTTAGACTATAGAACTTTAGGATCATGAGGCTAACAGGCAGCGTAGTGCCTATCGAGTTGGGGCTGGAATGTGCTGGAAAATGGCAGTGGTTTCTAGGTTGCATAGCATTGTATCTCTGATAGAGAAATATACATGATATAGAAATATAGATGTATAACATAGATGATTTCATTGTGTTCTACTTGTATTTATGATAATTATGATAACATTTTCTAGATACTTTGTTTACATCTTTTGAAGGATTGTCACATCAAGTATTTCCATTAAGAATTGAATATGACTATTTCCATTGAAGAATTGATATCACAGTGTATTATTTGTAATACATCTAAGGGTCGTGCAAAGCATTTTAATTAGGTACATTCCTGAGAGCCGGAGTAAATCTCGACCGTTGATTGAGCAAGGATACGAGGATCACAGATACGAACTTTGTTAGTTTGGGGTTCGGAGGAAGCATAGTGCATATTCGTGAGGAATCCTAGAGGCTCGAAGGCTGGAGTCCATCCCAACCGTCCATTGGAGGAGGAAATGTGGCAGTAGATCCTGTGGTCCAAAACCTTAGTACTCTGGAGGAATTTGGTCTAGAGTGGTCAAAGTGTCGAGATTGTTGAAGCTCTAAACAATGGAGTTAATCCTGGCCATTGGCGCAGGAGACACGTGTAAGAAGATCTTGTACTCTAGAGGAAGTGGATCACAGGAGTTAAGGGTCGCAAGTATCCCAAAGCTCTGAAGAGTGGAGCGTATCCAGGCCATCGGTGATAAGGACGTGTGTCACCATATCTGAGGGTCCGGAGAACCAACACTTCGGAAGAAATAAAAGCGTAGTGAGGTGAGAACTCTTGAAGGCCCGAGAGCCAGATTAAATATCGAACGTTGATCGAGCAAGGACATGTGGAGCATAGATTTGAACTTCGTTAGTTTGGGGTTCAGAGGAAGCAGGGTGCAGAGTCGTGAGGACTCCCAGAGGCCCGAAGGCTGGAGTCCATCCCAGCCATCCGTTGGAGGAGGACATGTGGTGATAGATCCTGTAGGTTGGAGACTTGGCACTCCATATGTTTTGAATGTGTTAGCATACCATAACTACCGAAGGTCGGAGTCCCAAAGTAAATTCCAGCCGTTGAATGCTGAGAAGGTGTGGTCCATTGATCTATCGCCCTTCGGAGGTTTGCCAATTCAACACTTTGAGGGATTGGAGGTGATGTGTAGTGGAGAGCTTCGAAATCTCAGAGCCCAGAGTTAACACAGACTGTTGATCCATGGGAAGCATTCATTCGTCCAACATGTTGATTCAGAGTTCGACACTCCAGGAGCATAGAGTGTTGGAGCAAGTTAGGTCATCGAAGCCCGAATTCTCGGATTCATTATGAGACGTTGATCTCGATCATCTTGACCGTCCATCAAAAAGGATGTGTGGCTCCAGATCTAGAGCTTCGAAGAACCAACACTCCAGAGAAATTAGGCTGTTTGGAGTCAAGGACTCCCGAAGCTCGGAACAACGGAGTAAATCTGGGCCATTAATTTCTAGTGGACACGTGGTAGGAGATCCTACAGTCCAGTGAGTAGGAACTCCAGGGAGAAGTCATAAGGAGATTGCGACCGTTCATTTTTTAGGAAACGCGTCATCCGATCCTGAGATCCAGAGGTCCAACACTACAGAGGAACGACGAAATTGTTGAAAATCTCACAGATACCCGGACTCCCAAAGCGTGGAGCTAATCCTAGCCGTCCATAGACGGGGGGACACATGATGCTATATCACGTAATCCGGAGACTGAGAACTCCGGAGGAATAGAGGTAAACCTTGGTGTGGGTCAAGAACTCATGAAGGCTGGAGTTAGTCTTTGTCGTTGATCAACAAAGGGACATGTGGAGGGAAGATATTGCCTCTATTAAATCCATCATTTGAAGGTTGTGCGGAGTTGCAACGGGAAGACGCCCGAAGTCCTGAAGACCGAAGTGGATCTGGGTCATCTGTTGTTGAGGACACCTGTCAGGATATCTCAGAGTCTGGAGACTTGGCACTCCAAAATATTTGGGGTGTCATGCAGTGGAAGGCTCCAAAGCCCCGGAGCCCGGAGTAAGCATAAGTCATGGATCTGTGACGTGGAGACAACCATCCATTCTACCAATTCAATGTTCGACACTTCATGGGTTTGGAGTATTGGAGAAAGGAGGACTCCCGAAAGCCAGAGTCCCAGAGAAGATATCGACCATCGGTTGGCTGAGGATTGTGGACTGTTGATCTTTGTCCTTCAGAGGATTGCCAATTCGACGCTTCAGGGTATTGGAAGTTTGGGTTTGTGAGAATCTCTGAAGCCCGGAGGCCCAGAGTAGATCTACACTATAGATTATTGGATAAGTGTGATCCGTTTGATCCCTAAGTGGTCCAGAGGTTCGACACTCCGGGAGTATAGCAGTGTTGGAGTAGGCAAAGTCGTCGAAGCACGAAATTCCAGAGTTCATCTTGAACTGTATATCTTAGAATTCATCGAGGACCGTCATAGTTTCGATGCCAACATTTGAAATCTCAAAGTGGTAGTATACACACATTAATTTTACCACAGTTTTGAAAATACCATATTCCAATATCTTGTGAGGGATATGATATAAGGGAAAGGAATTCTTCATATAACCATGGGATGATTGATATGATGCGTGTGCCCCACATACAAATACATCAACTCAATACTTAGTGGAAATTTGCGCAGACGTGACACTTGACACTTGACACTTGTAGAGAGTAGTGCTCACACTTGTACATAGCAATGACACTTGCATTTTACTCGGCCATCCCTGCAATTTCAGAGGTTTTCCATTGTGATGCAACCAACATCTCGCTCAGTTCCAAAAGCACAAATAAAATTAAAATTAAACATTGCAACTTGTGAATTTCTTGGGAGTTGGATAGTTTTATTTATGAGTTTCCTCCAATGTAGAGAGATCTAAGACATGTGATGTAGAGAGCTAGATAGCTATGAGACATGGGGTTGTGAGAGATCAAAGCAATCATACAGAGCACCAGGTTTCTGTTCAGAAAGAAAGGTTAGAGATTTAAGTCTTTGTTATTCCCAGTATAAGAAACGCAGCTAAGTACGTCATCACCCTCGACTCTGCCATCCACATGCATACACAAAAATTTAAAGAAATTATATATGGCACTAAATGTATATTGTGAATATAGGTTTGAACTATTTGGACTGCTCACTCCTTGACTCTCAACAAAATTATATGCATGTTATCATTTACAGAACTATTGATGATATTTGCTTGTTGGACATCTTTTTATATCTTGTTGAATGCACACCCAATGTTGTGAGAAGAATATAGATTCTCAGGGAAGCTAGCAATTTTTATGTTAGGGGACTTTGGCGTACATATTTATGTAGACTGAAATCAACAATTCAACACGAATATTTATTTAGAGAAGCTATAATTGAAGCAATTCAACAATTCAACAAGAAATCAACAATTAAATCGGTGGACGCCCAGGAGGTTGATGTAAACAAAGTTTGAGAATTGTATTTTTTATACCTTTACAATTTTCCTAGGACTATGAAGTTTAGATTTTGTCTCTATAATTGCATCACTATTATCGTAGGTGATTTTGGTTGTTTTTAGATTTTAGTCACTGCAAAAGCCAAGTACAACAACCTGTATAAAAATTACTCTGAAAAAAGGGCTAATTTTCGGCATTGCAGTGTCCATGGTTAATTTCAAAATTACAAGGTCATAGTCCAGTGCTACACTTATTCTAACAGTTAGTTATAGGAATCGGGTTAAAAACGAATCCTTCCTACATAGATAAGGTCAAATAGAAATTATATCTGAAGTCATTGTGCATAGGATGCTCAAATTGAAATTGCCACACAATATTTGTGGCATGTGTAGAGGTCCTGGAAATGTGGATGCAACAACACACCAATTCGTTGTTATGCTCAAATTAAGCTTGGAGAGAAATTAAATTTCTAAACTGACATGCATGCCAAAAACTGTAGATAGAGTAACATGTAGTATAGCAGTGTGTTGTGCCTATGCCAAAATTGAAGTATATTGTGCATGGAATAATCCTGAAACAGGTCTATGGTAATAGTTTGCTTTGCAGAGAATCTCTATTTCATTATTGGTGCTAGCTTGTGAGTCACATTGGAATTTGTGATGTAGAGGAAAAATGTCAATAACATCTTGCTGGACATAAGTTGCAAAAATTTATGTGTATTTTGATTGGATAGAACAGATAGAAATAGATCAGATAAATTTTGGACATAAGTTGCAAAACATTTTTTTTTGGTTGAAATCTACGACAAGAATCAATTTTGGAAATCCGAGCTTCGGTAAATCAAACTGTTTCAACACGCACTCCCGGAGAGCCAAACCCCGAAGTAGATCGAACGACTCCATATCTTCCTTCAAATCGACGACTTACACCCCACTTCATAATTTCGATCTTCAGGGGGTTTTGAAGTGCAACACCACAATTCTGTCGGAGCACCGAATCGACGAACGCACACACAATAGACAATCAATGGTCCCCGCCCTCCCGTCGATCAAGGACCATGATTCACTTCGATATTCCAGGCTTCGTGAGTCCTGGGTGTCCAACATTTTAAAACCTCAGAAGTGTTGGACTTGTGAACTCGCGGAGGACTCAGATCAACGGCTACCACGCTTCGACAGCTGGATCGTCTAGATCTATTTTGGACTTCGGGGGTTCAGGTGTATATGCAATGAAAATTCTTCTACCTCCCGAATGATGAAATGACGAAGGACTGCTCCTTCCTCCATGTGTCCCCCTATGATTGTCGGTTAGGATGAATCCCAACCTTCAGGACTTCATAAATCCTCGCTCCCAAGATATTTGTCACTCCTTTCCTCCGGAGTACTGGTTCTCCAGACCTTCGTATCTGCTACCATGTGTCCTCCTCCGATCGATGGTTCAGATCAAATCTGGACTTTGAGACTTTGGAGAGATCAAACTCTTCTTCTCGCTATCCTCCCAGACTCCTGGTCTTCCAGATTCGATGATCTGCTGACACGTGTCCTTTGGGATTGGACGGCTGCAATTAGCTCCGGCCTTTGGGATTTTAGGGATCCCGATTCCTCCACACTCCAAATATCCTGAATGCGTGAAGTTCGAAGGACTTCAAATTTAACCCTTGCACAACTTCTCTAGATCTGACGGTTGTCATATCTCCTACGAATTCCTGAATGTATCTCGATTGTTGATCTCCAATATTCAATAACTCCTCCTTTGAGCTCGATGCACAACTTTGCTAAACACGCGAAGTCTTAACGACTTATAGGGTTAAACCCCATGCTACTTCTCCAGATCTAACGATGATGAGAGATCCTGGATCCTCTCGAATGGATCTCATTCGCTCGACACTTAAAACGAGTAAACTCCTTCTCCCTTAAGGATTTCGACGCTATCCTTTCTGAGCTTTAATATTTGAAGTGTTTCGAACCTCTGGTGCACTCCTTGCGTCCTTGAACTTATAAATTTTTTTGGACTTAGAGATTTTTTTTAAACCTCCTTATGCACTCCTTGCGCTCATCCCCTCTGTAACTTATTCAACACTTCGACTAAGTGTTGGCCCGACGCACTCCTTGCACAGGTCTTCTCTAGACTTATCTCTCTTCTAAGCGACTGTGCACTCCTTGCACTTCGACTGTAAAGTTTCACGCTACCTCTTTTGAGCTTCTGAGTCAATATTGACTTGGCCTTCGCACTCCTTGCGGGAACTATTCACTCCTTGCACTAGAACTCTCAGAAGAGAAACAATTGAAACTTATAGAAACATCAAAGGTTCCCACACTTAACCATGAAAATAATACTCATGCACATAAAACATATGAAACACATAAAATAGAAAGAAACATCACATGTACTCAATGAAATCAAAAGAATACAACACCATACATTTGGAATCAAACCTCCGTCCTTGTATTCCTTCAGCAAATTATGTACATGGACTCTCACAACTCTCTGCATCTCTCTACAATGACTAGCAACAATAACAATAGCATTCAACAACCTCATTTTGGCATCAGTTATATATATTTATACATGGAGGGGCTTCTCGAGCCTTCCTACCGACTACCTTAGTGCTATCATATCACAATTAAAAACGCCTATCTACTAAGGCTTATTATTACAATAAATGGCCATTACATTAAGATATGAGTTAATGCTTAGTATCTGTACAATCATATCTTTCATTAAATAAAAATACAATCTCCCTCAATCTCATGAAATGGATCAAGCCTCCAAACATGAAAAGATCTTTAATTACAACACTTTCAAAATATCAAAATAATGTGCTCTCCCTGGGAACAAAACTGATTTGAAATGTGCGTGTTGGGTGCCAACTAGCTAAATTTGAGATCAGTTTGTCAAAGCCACCATTACTATTTGTCAAAGCCTTGATAAATGCTTGTCAGTTATTTGTCATAGCCATAATAAATGTTTTCCAGGGACAATCTACGAGTGAACTCAAAACTTAGGTTCAAAACTTTAGACTATCTAAAATATATGGAATAAACTCAAAAACTTAGGTTATGTAAAGTTCAAAGCATAGCATTGTGTCAGAGATTCGCAATAAGAGTTCGAATTTGTTAGCCAATAAAATGTTCTTAAAATCCATTTAAATATTATAAAAAGAATAATTATTTCATTTCACCTATGTATAAGTTTGGAAAGAAGAAAATTATTGAGAATCGAAGGGAAAAGTAATGGATGGTCAACGATGAATTGATTGCTAGAGTCTTGGCCTTCGTCATGGACTAATAATATCATCTTTGTTTTTCAAAAAGACACAATTTTTTGTGTCCATAGTGTTAGCACATATTATTGATAAATTGTGTGTTTTTGGCCCCTTGGCGAAAAAATGCAAGAAATCAGGATAAAAAATGATTTGGTGACTCTTATCCTAAGTCAAATGAGTGATTTGATGGCCTTGTCGCATTGTGCTAAGGCGCATGCAAATTTGGGTGGCCAAGATCTGCATGCTCAAATCTACGGTGCACAGTCCATATCAGACCCCCCCTCGCTATTCTGCCTTTAACGATGGGGGGGGGGGTCCGAGTTGGTGGTTTTTTCACGTAGGATCCCCACTATCATGGCACATTCTCGTTAAATCAGACCCCCCACCCACCCCCACCCCCTACCCCCCT
>ML778780.1:1045187-1056265 GCA_009831015.1 Picea engelmannii | reverse complement strand
CCGAGCTAGCTCGTTTTACCACTCTCCCTTACTGCTTTCCCTCCCGCCAACACCTGTCCCCCACTCAAATTTCCTCCTCCGCCTGTCACATCTATCTGTTCATCTCGCACCTCCTTCTCCCTCCACCTGTCACATCTATCTGTTCATCTTGGCCTATCACAAATTCCCTTTTCCCCTTATCCCTTTCACTTCCTGACATCTATCTCCTCTATTGCCTCCACCTATTCAGTTGTCCCCACTCCCTCCTCCATCTCAGCCTCTTCTCATTCTCCACTTCCCCAACCGCGTCATTCCACCTAGCCATATTTCATCCATCATTCCACGCTATTTGTGCCATTCATATCGTCAGCATCCAAGTCCGCCTGCCAAGTCTCCCCTGCAAACATCCAACTCAGATCCATATGGAAAAGAAGTTGGGAGAGGTCGCCACGTTCTACAGGTGCAGAGTTGACTCGGGCCTATCCTGGTCCCAAGAAAATCAATTAATGAAGAAGGGGGCGACGGTTGAACATTTTTTCCTCCATAAATGGAAAGCTCGAAAGGGACTGTCAGCAAGTCAGCTCGTTTGCAGGTCCCTCTTGAAACTTGATTGTGTCTAATAGAAGCTCACGTCTGACAGAAGACTGCATGCACAGTCTGCCAGAGAGCATGCAGACATAATTCCTTCAATGAAAAAACTCAGACACACCTCTGTTGATTAGTGGCGAATTTCTCTGAGTATATAGAGTTGTTTTTGATATTTTTTGAAGGTTGATCGTTGAGTTGCACTCCCGTATTGTAAATTTTTTTATGAAGAACTATGGTTCTCTAGTTATGTAATTTGATATGAGACTTCTTGTTTAATGAAAGTCAGTTTCCTTCCTCCATCTTATTTTGCCTCTGATGCTAAAGTGTCTATGATTGAAGGATTCACATGGATTATTGTGACTATGTTGTAATGTATGTTTGATTGCAGTACTGTTATAATGTTCTTCAGTTTTATGAAGCTTTGGGTCCAAGAGGATCCTGTATTTGAAGATTTTCCTCTTTAGGTTGTTGGAATACCTGACGTCCATAGTAGACCTCTACATTTTCCTCTCGATTTCTTCCTCCTACTCACCTTTACTACAACTTACTGACTGAAGTTAATCAAGACCTCACATGCTTATGCATGCATGGACTAGTTTTCTGAGTTAAATGATATTTTCTTGAGTTTGCGTCCATTTGGCCTTCTTGAATTATTCATTGTGACATACAAATTGATGGGTACTGGCCTTACCTCTTCTGAAATCAAGAGGTGACTTCTAGTGCTAACACATAGTTGATTCAAGGGTTGAAATCTGATGGTGGGCTCTGACATTGGGTTGAGTGGTTTATTTGTTGTTTGTGTTGGCTATTAACCATATATGTACAAATCCACTATACACCAAAATATCTCCATGTTTTGCGACATTGGGTGGTTATTTTTATTCATCATAATTTTTGGAATATAGAAATGGCATTGTCTAATTGTTCTTCGAATTGTTTTTTTTGTTGGAATCTAGCGATATAAATCTGCACGAAATGACTATTTTTTGTTGTTTAAAAAATATTTATGAATGCAGAATTGGATTCATCGTGCTAAAAAACTCACAGGCCACTCGAATTATACAAAAATAATCACTCAAATATGTGGATCTAACAATTTCCCACGATAATTTGGGCAAATGTCCCTGAAAAAATATCGCTGAAAAAAAGTCATTTTGTAGAACGTTTTTTTTTTAATCATGGAAAATTGGTAATTTATTAGAGTAATAACATATTCAATAGTCTACAAGTTAGATGTATCCATAACTTATGACTTAGAAAAAGTCAAGGCATCTCACCTGGGGGTGTATACCCTTCTAGCCTTATCAAAACAAGCCTACATGTCACTATACAGGAATTGAACCTGGGTGGGGAGGATAACAAGCATACTACCCACCACTCGAGCTATACCCATGTGACAAAAAAAACACTTAATGTTATTGAAAATGACATTCTTAAAAATAAGGTAGCTTGGCTACAAAAGAGCATAGTTTGTGTTGGCCCTTGGCCAAGTTTTGGAGAACCTTGGTCATGTTGACCTCTTTTTGGACTTCGACAACCTGTCAAAGGAGGAGTGCAAGACGAAGCGGAGATCACGGGATCTCGACCTACTTTTGAGTCCTTTTTTGGTTTTTGGGATTATGTAATGGGATTGGGATGTCGGCCCATGGGTTTTACCCATGCTTAGGCCTATTTTGTAATGTATAAATAGATATCTAGGTGAAGTAAGAAGGGAGGGAGCCAAGATAGGCATCTATGTGATGTATGCTAAGTGCAAGTAAGGTTTTGTATAGACTTTGTGCATGCTTGCAGAGCTAAGTGCAAGTGTTTGTAACAGACAGTGGAAGGGTTAGTGCTCTAATGCAAGGAAGAAGGATCTAGCGAGCTGCGCAGATCTTCTATCCTCTGCATAGAAGGGTTTTTGATGGCTCTGTGCTTGTAACCGATTAGCCAACGACAATAAAGAAGAAGAGTTGGTGGACGTAGCCCCAGGGTGGGGGTGAACCACGTAAACATTATGTTGTGTTGCTTTGTGCTTGACTGAATGTGTTTATACATTCTTTTTCTAAGTGCTTAGAGATGATTAGATAGATATGTTTATGCGTAGTGATAATAATGTATGAGAATGTTAGATCTGATCTATATGAATATGATGAATGTTGTATCAGTGTGAATGCTGCGAAGCCCTGTGTTATTAGCGAGGTGATTATTGATTGTATATTGAGGAACTAACGGTGCTAAGTGCTTCACTAAGTATTATAATCATAGATTTGTGTCCCATCTAAGGTTGCAGACATCTGAGTCCTGCAACCACCCCTGCCTCTACCTCGGGTGAGACTTCATCTACTTCGTAGGTGTTGCTGAAAGGGCTGGTAGTTAGGGTTTTGTTGGTGTGCTATTGTAGTGTTTAACCATGGGTCTTCCCCTTTGACAACAAATGGTTTTGTTGTCGGGACCCTGAAACTGTGATTGCTGGGAACTGAGGAAGAAGAAGCTTTGTGCGAAGATCCGATCTGAAATTGTGAAAGCTCTGTGTGTAGATATGTTGCCCTAACACGCAACATTTTACTTGACTTATGAAGCTCTGTGCCAAGAAAAGAGGTCAGATCTAAAGAAAAGAGGTCAGATATGTAAGCTCTGTGCTTTGATAAAGGTGAGAATAGTAGAAAAAGTATAGATCCAGAAGCTCTGTGCTCTGATAAAGGTAAGAATAGTTAAAAGTTTTAGATTTGGAAGCTTTGTGCTATGTAGAAGTAAGATAAGTGGAAATTTTTATTTCTAGAGTATGGATCTAGGTATGATTGATAGGATCTGTCCTAGCTTGAAAACTAGGGCATTAATAGATGAAAAAAGGTTTGATATGAATAGATCTGATAAGACTAGTGAAAGATATGTTATACCTATGCATAGAAAGAATGTTTGGACTAACAAATGGATGAAGGATCCTAGAAAGAATTTGTTGCAGGTTAGCTCCTATCATCCTAGCATGAAGTATAGGAGAAGTTGGGGATCATTTAGAAGAAAGAGAGGATTAATCCTTTGTTACAGTTGCAGAAAACCGGGACATCTTGCTAAAGAATGCCCTAGGAGAAGACCTAGTTGTCTTTGTTGCAAATCTCTAGACCATGAAGTGTTGGACTACCCTAGAATGATTGTTAAGATTGAAAGAATGAATCTGAACCAGGAAAACCCTAAGGAAGATCCAGAGACTATGGCATAACCCCAGAAAGAATCACATAAAGTATTGTTACAGATGAAAGAAACTCTGAATGACCACCGACATGTCAGATTATCAGAGATTTTTAAAGAAAAAGAATGCATTGAAGCAAGAATAGGATACTTCGACATTGACTGTGTTATGGAGGAGGAAACATAGGTGAATATCATGACAGAGAGAACTTGGGAAGCTATAGGAAGGCCTGTTATAATCCCTTCATTAGAAGGAATAGGATTATTCAGAGGAAAACTGGTAAACCTATGTGGGAGAACCACTCAGCTATCTATGAATGCCAATGGAACTTCGACAGAAGAAGATTTTGAGATTATTAAATTTATTAAGGACAATGCCTCGTTTACCATGTTACTAGGAAAACCTTGGATTGAAAGAAATCAAGCCAGACGAAAATAAGAAGAAGAAGTTTTGGAGCAGAAGAGGCAAGAGTTAAAAGATTTTATGACTAGAATGATTGCATACTTGATTGAAGAACATGAGAACAAATCAAAGCTATTTAACACTAGAGACCCTGATGTTGAAGCTGCAAGAACACTGGGAGACTCACATAAGACTGAAGTAACTATCCCAGACAAAGAAGAGGTGTTACCCCTAAATCCTAGGAAAGAATCTCAACAACGTGCAGTGACTATGTTAAAAGAAGAGAAGAATCAGAATGAAAAAATACATACCGAGACGAAGCTCACTGGAAAGAAGGCCATGAAGCTAAGTAAGAAGAGGGATAATATTGAAAAGCTACATAAAACTCCAGAGGGAACTTCACAGGAGGAAAATTTGCAGAATTGGAGCTTCGTCGGGATATCAGAACAACGACACATGGAACTTCGTTGTGGCGAAGTAGTATAGCTGTTGGGGCTAATATATCCGTTCGAATGTCACTCCGAACAGATCAAAAAGAATTTATAGCTCGACACTAGACCATTGGACCATGCCTTAATGGACAGAACAATATTTAATGAGGTTGCATACCCATTACAAGCGAACCGTTGCCGATTTACCTATTTATCCCATCGTGCCATGCACAGAGAACACTTTTTCTAACCAAGTGATTTGAGCCTGCAGACCAAGTGATTTTCCTATAGTGATCATTGCCCTCCTGTTGTTTATTTTAGTGCAATGTCTAAGTTTAATTGACCCCGATCTTATTAATCCCAAGCGCGTATTTTTGAGGAGCTCAACACAATCGAAGAGTCCATGACAGAATTTCTCCTCAAGCTAAGAACCGAAAGAGTCATGTCAGAGAGAGGAGTGTCTATAGGTGTACAAGCATAGTCAATGAGAGGACTGCTAGCCTCTCCATCTACTACTCAAGCTGGACCATCCCGACCAGTAGATGAGAAACGAATGAAGCACAGAGACGATCTCGCGAATGCTAAGTTGATTCCAAGCATATTACCAACCTGCCTGCCACTTGTGAGCGGCGAGATAAATCGAGATAGTGTGCCTAGAGACTTTGGATACGAATTCCTCACTGCGTACCTCCCGAAGTGGATACGCGCAGTTTAAGAAAATCAGGAAAAGATAGCAATGCTGAAGTTTAGTGACTTCAACCTCGACGACAAGAAGGTTTACAGCATGCTCACCCCACACAAGTATCTGACCAGAACCAAGGGAAAGAACTCAAATATCGTCCCTCAGTCATGGACCCATAACCTTGCGCAGTCCACTCTGCTCAACGTCATGAATATCCCTCACTTCGGAAGGCACCAAGAAGTGAATGCATGCGTCAAGTTGTTGTTGTCTTGCTACCATGGTGGATACTTGTGGTTGAATCGCCGTATCATAGTGGATTTGACATTGATCAATCAGATCACAAGGATGAGTATGAAAGACCCTGACCCACAAGATTTCTACCCCAGAAAGACCGCAAATCGCACTCTTGCGCAGAAGATTAAAGACACATATGAAGATGTCGAGAAAAGAACATGAGGCTACAAGGTAGCCTCTATCCAAAGTGGTGCAGTGCGCTTATCTTGTCAATTAATCACAGGAAAGTTAGTTCGCAAGAATCGACCCACCCAAGTGACTGGATTTGTAGTCGACCTTGCAGGGAAGTGTGCAGAGGGCCTACAAATGAATTGGGTGAAGTACCTCGTAAAACAGTTGGAACTGGACTGCAGGGAAGCCCAATATCAAGGATATGAATTCCACTTCAGCTGGCTTCTCATACTGATCGCTTTCATCGCATGGGAGATGTCAGAAGGTGCAACCTTCCCGGACATCGAGCCCTTTGAACCTCTGGCCACGAAGTTCAGTACACTATGGTACTCGAACGACATGAGTAAGAAATGGCAGTAGAATGCCATGTTCCATATATATTACAACCAGATGAAGGTAGCCATCCAGTCTGAACCTCGCATCATGCCCAATACTCTCTACAAGTTTTGACCCTTAATGAAATTCAGCGCGGACCTCCATTTCATCTATATCACAACGCGCGCTGATGAGTATAAACAACAACTGCAGTCTTACTACAAGTTGACGGAGGATGACTTGGAAGAAATTACCAAGGAATGGTCGGCGAACCTCCTTGTTCCAGTCGACCCTATGGAGATGTCCAACATAGACAGTTCGAAAACTGTGCACGCTACATCTGGACTGAGCAAGACCAATAAAAATGAAGAAGCTCAAGATGTAAGAAGTACCTCGGCAAAGAACGCTTCCATATCAATAGAACAAGGAGGAGATGGCAAAGAGATAGATGGCACATAAGTGGAACAAAATAAAGGTGAGGTTACACCACTTAGAGACGAGGAGGATCCATCGAAGAAGAGGAAGGTTTCCCCCTGAAACCTTCCTCCCGAAAGAAAGTGAAAGAAACCATGACCAAGTTCCAGACTATCCTCACTCCAGATGACTTCAATTTCATCGTAGCAGCCTTGAACGATGCTTCGCTGGAGATAGCAGAGAAGCAAGAAGCTAAGCAGGAGGAGGTGTTCAGTCGGATTAAGGATGAGCTCCAAGGAGTGCAGCAGGCACTACAATCTAGCAGCACAGTATCCATTGCGCCTCTATCAATAGGAACATCAGAATTGGGAGATGAGCCAGCTCAAATCCACTGAATCTCTGATGCAGTCGAAGCTCGCCTTCGACGAGCTCAGGAAGAAACAACGCAAGCTACCTAGGCATTGGCACAAGTACAATGAGACCTTGTAGAACAACGCAGTACTGCAGAAAGGGAAAATATTGATCTACAAGAGAAGTGGGATGAAGAAAAAGCACAATTGCAGCAAAGAAAGGAACAGTTGCTTGTAGAGAAACTCGAAGCAAAGGAAATGGTTCACAGAGCACTTCACTCTGTGATAGTCGTAGAAGTGAAGACTGAAGAGTGAGTTCCACAACAAGTGGCACAACTCAAAGAAGTAATCCAGCAGCTCCAGTAGCACATAGCAGACTTGGAGCTCCGCACTGTGCCCGAGACCCCGCAAGAAGTAAGATACCTAAGGGAAGCAACTACTCGCAGCGTAGTTGATAGAATGAAAGCTCTTTCCTTGGAGTGCAAGAAGCTGAGTAACTGTAGTGCCCAAACATACGAGAACCTCACCGAGAATCCAGAGTTGTAGTCATTGGAGTCACAGCTCTAGGAAGTGAAGCAACATGCAGACACCCTCTAGGCATAGTTGAAGGCCTTGTCAGCCGTGGAAAGAATGAAGTGGTCTCATGAGCAATGCACCGCCCAACAACAAATACACACGATTCAAAGCATAGTGATGGAAGTTACTCAACGACTTCAACCAGTGAAAGATAAGGCGTGACAATTGTTCATAAAGGTTGAAAGCCGAGGAATAGAGCTGGAACAGGTTGTCATTGCAATAGAACAATGCCTAGAAGGGCCAATGAACGACGCAGTGATCTAGGAGTTCACCACGCAAGAGGCCGTCTCACAACAGCAAGTCGAAGCAGCTCGAGCCCAACTCGAGGCCTTCGAAGCAGAACTGGTCAGATCAGAGTGATTTGGGATGAGTCACAGGTGAGTGTTGGGGGCCTGTTGGCCCTTGACCAAGTTTTGGAGAAGCTTGGTCATGTTGACCTCTTTTTGGACTTTGACAACCTGTGAAAGGAGGAGTGCAAGACAAAGCAAAGATCACAGGATCTCGGCTTTAAAAAATTTTGAGTCCTTTTTGGGTTTTTGGGATTATGTAATGGGATTGGGATGTCGACCCATGGGTTTTACCCATGCTTAGGCCTATTTTGTAATGTATAAATAGATATCTAGGTGAAGTAAGAAGGGAGGGAGCCAATATATGCATCTATGTGATGTATGCTAAGTGCAAGTAAGGTTTTGTATAGACTTTGTGCATGCTTGCAGAGCTAAGTGCAAGCGTTTGTAACAGACTGTGGAAGGCTTAGCGCTGTAACATAAGGAAGAAGGATCTAGCGAGCTATGTAGATATTTTGTCCTCTATGCAGAAGGGTTTTTGATGGCTCTGTTCTTGTAACTAATTGGCCGACGACAATAAAGAAGAAGAGTTGGTGGACGTAACCCCAGGGTGGGGATGAACCACGTAAACACTGTGTTGTGTTTCTTTGTGCTTGATTGGATGTGTTTATATCTTCTTTTGCTAAGTGTTTAGAGATGATTAGATAGATATGTTTATGCATAGTGATAATAATGTATGAGAATGTTAGATCTGATCTATATGAATATGCTAAGTGTTTGATTTACTATATCTGACCTATTTGTTGATTCTAAGTGCTTAAAAGTGTTGTATCAGTGTGAATGCTGCAAAGCCCTGTGTTATCAACGAGGTGATTATTGATTGTATATTGAGGAACCGATGGTGCTAAGTGCTTTACTAAGTATTATAATCACAGATCTGTATCCCAACCAAGGTTGCAGACATCTGAGTCCTGCAACCACCCATGCCTCTACCTCGGGTGAGACTTCATCTACTTCGTAGATGTTGCCGAAAGGGCTAGTAGTTAGGGTTTTGTTGGTGCGCTGTTGTAGTGTTGAACCCCGAGTCTGCCCCTATGCCAACAGTTTGGCTTAAAGAAAACAATTGTAAATGTTGACGAGTATACAACAAGGGTTTCCATTAAGCATCTTTTAAACTATGACAATGGCAATTATGTTAAAAAGGAAACTATAATACAAGATTAGACACTTATCAAGAAATATTATACCAATGGATATCATCGCTACACTAAAAGTTTTGTGTGGCAAACCACTCTATAACTCTGAAGTGTTGTGATTGACACGAAATGGGGATCTCTTATCTGCAATAGAAGCTAGTGTTTTCTAGATGAAATAATAAGCTTTGAATTTGATTATTCTAGTGAAAAAGAACCAGAGACAGAGACACAAACTATGACATAATTAGTTGTGCACGGTTTCATGAAAACATGATTTATAGATGATATGGATAACAATGTCTTGCAAATTGCACCATGTGAAGGCTTCAAGCCATTCGAGTTCTGCTAGGACAGATTCTCTGAGGAGATGAACTTCACATCATTATTTTATGATTAAGATCACCCACAGGGCATCAATGAACATTTCCTACCAAAGAATGGCATGATGGGAGCTCTTGCTCAAAGAAGATGTCTTCTCAACTCATATTACAAACATTTTCTTCAAAGCGATTTGAATTATTATACATCACATTTCTAGTTGTGCTTGGGTGTCAATACGTAATGGTGAATTAAAATGAAGAAAATTACTTGCCAAAGATGTGAAGAGAAAATGTAATCTAGACAAAATATTGGAATCCTCAATTTCAAACCGATTTCTGAAGAGAATATATATTTCTCCTAAAACTTTGCATAGGGATGCCTTTGTCGTGATAAGACAACTTGGCCCTCCAACATTTTTTTGTAACACTTGCTAGTGTCAAACATATTTGGGGACCATTATGCAAAGCATTGGAATGCTTGGCTTCTAATCATAGAACAAAATTAATTAAAATATTGATGAGGAAAGCCTTTACTCGATGATTAGAAATCATCCTATCACCCATTGTTTTTATTATAAACATAGATTCACCGCTTTGAAATTGCTTTTACAAAATAGTCAATCATATGGATATGCCATTGATTACTTATTCATTATTGACTTACATAATTGGTGCAATGAATATGAACATGGAATTCTATGGTTTCAAAATGCACCTATTCTAGACCATGTGTCAAACAACAAGATAGAAGAATTTGTTGACAAGTATATTTCTGGTGACTCAACATTAGTCAATGACAATGTTATGAAGATTCAAACACATTGTCATACTAGAAGTTGTAGGCAACATTGCAAATAAATTTGAAAATTTAGTTTCTCGTTGTCACTAATGGGTAGAACTTCGACACTAGAAATATTGCAAAACAACAACCATAATATAGATAAAAGAGCAAACCAATATTTTGCTCTTTTATGAAAAAACCAATATGTCAATTGATCCGAAAATCCTTAGATGTCAAATTAATTCTTAAGCTTACATTAACATTCGACCATATTTGGGAAAATAAGATTGTTATGACTATTTGCAAAAATATCATGTGAAATCGCTTACTTATCCATAAACTTCATCAATTGATAATAACTTGTAGAAATAATGATGACAAAATATAGAGAAATAGAGACAAAAAATAACAAGGCTCATTACATAGTTTGATATCAGAGCTCACCCATCTTGGGCTACGTCTCTGGGTCCGCTTCCAAATAGTGAGACCGCTCTATTAATGCTCAAATGCTTGATATAATGATGATTTACAATGGCAAATTTGAAGACACCCTTCAATTCTGCTGCTCAAACCCATAAACAAAGGTTACCACTGAATTTCTCTCGAAATTCTGAGAATAATGAGTATAAACTTGACTATGTTCTGAATGAGTGGTTAAAGACCCCCTTTTGCACGCCAAATGAGACTATGGCTCTCATACATGGCAAACAGAACTAAGACTTTCATACATCACTTTAGCACAAAAACGACATCACCATCATATTCCTCATAGAAAACTGAGAAAAATGAGTATAAACTCTCTATACTTCTCTCAAAGAACACTATGGCATGCAAATCAAGACCAAAATAAACTCAAAATCGAGTTCTTGGCATGAACTTTGATACACACAAACACTCCAACTTGGAACGCAATTCCATGTATGGTGCATTGGTTCAAGCATCAGGTTTAAATAGGGATCAGGCTGCCCAACCACTGATCAGGAATCTCAGAGAAAATTTAGTTGTAATTTTCTTTATTGGTATAACTGACCAGGCCTTGTGGCACATTGGTAGGTTCTTGGTGTTAAGTTGTTGGAATATTGGCAGGGAGGTCGTGGATTCAAAGCCCATGACCCCTCCACTT
>ML778780.1:1025171-1044862 GCA_009831015.1 Picea engelmannii | reverse complement strand
CATTGGAGATTCGGCCCACCCTCTTTGGGTTTCTCAAAGGTGCCACATGGTAGCCTCTTATTGGTCACAATTTCCAACTCATTACCAAATGTACACCTCGCCATGTGGCGCCACCAAATTGGGCCACGTACTATACGACCCTACCACGTCAACTCTGACTGTGTTGCCACTATATATACCACGTCATTGTACGAGATACCACGTGGCACCCTTTCAGTGGTGCCACGTGGAACATACAAATGCTGACGTGTCTGCTAACTAGGTTGCCACGTCATTCATACGGATGACACGTGGCAACATCCAACTGGTCCAATTGGGCACCAAATGTGTTAAATATGGGTGACATGTTTCAGCCTCTCGTGTTGCCACATCAACATGCTGACATCATCATGATGTCATTCTGTGCCTTGTCAATTGTATGGATAGCCACATGGCAGCCTGTGGGCCTGTCACATGGCACCCCTAATTTTGCCTTCTGCCCTATTTTTACTGAAACTTGGAAAAGCCACAACTTTCTCATAGGATGTCCATTTGAGGTGATTCAGACATCGTTGGAAATATCTCGTCAAGTTATACGTAGTGAAGTCATTTTCATTAGAATTTTATATGATCAATTTTTTAGCATTCCGGATCCTCATGGATCAACAATAGTGTAACATATTTTTTCTATAAACTCCTTTGCAATGAACTACTCTTCCCTTGAAGAGACACCAAGAGAACATGTGGATAAATGTATTTGCAAAAAAAGTGTGTTAGTTATAGAATGCAAACATGGATGCTTGGTATATCTTAGATGCCTATGTTATGATAACATCTTACAACTCATATATGAAAAAACTAGATTACACATTAACCACTGCATTCTGGAAAATATGTGATGAATGTGCAGGAAACAAAGATGACAACATACAAACAATATGAGGGTTGGAAATGCACTTTTGAATTCACAACAAATGTCTAGTTGAAAAGAAGTTCATATTGTCCTTTAATTGTCTTTACATTACAGGGAAAGAAGGACAATTTTCATCAATACATTCCCATTCGAAAGGAACGTTTGTCCCAAGAAAAAACCAGCACTATTAGCACAAGAACCTAATGAATCCAATGCCATTTTTGTGTCTCTATTATAGACAAGTACCTTGCAAGGCACATGAATTTTGAACATATTTGCTTATTAGAATACTTAGCATGTTATACATGGTTAGGGGAAAAAGTTAAAAAACACAAACAATAATACATTATTCCATACATAAGATACAACAAACACATGGACCTTGAAACTTTTTGTAGAGAGAAAATGATGTTTTTCATTCCATACCAAGAAATTGAAAAAAACTTGAAAGATGAATTTTGGTATGAAGTATACTTTTCTTATAGAGTAATAATAGATAATGTTGATGCTAGATTATTGGCTTATCCAAAACCAAAATGTGGTGACATTGACATTGATGCGAAAGTGTAACACCCTGTTTCCCCCAATTTGTAATTAATCATAAAATAGGAATCACCATGCTAATGCATGAGGACAATGTAAATGTATTATTGTTTGAGTTGCTAATAACTGACTGTGGGGGTGAAGCCTTGAAAGTACTGGCCATGATATCACTATTGGAAGAATGTGAAAACTATACAAGAGGGTTCATATATCAAATAACCCCAAATCTCCCTTGATAAGGATGAGAAACCTCCTTCGAATCCCAAGGAAAGAAATCAGTTAATGAAGAAAGGACTTGTGGTTGAACAATCAACCACCCCCATAAATGGAAACATGGGCTGTCAGCTCGAAGTACAACAGTGACCTGCAGACCTAAGCTTCCTTCTGACAGAAGGAACAGGATAGGTCGACAAAACCTTCCAGGGTAAGAGGGATACACATGGGACAGGAGACACCAGACAAAAAGAGCGTAGGCTCGCAAGGGAGATGCGCGAAGCTCTCCAGCGAGTCACGAACTGAAGGTCACGAGCTTGATTCTGAGGAGCATCTGAGAAACCTTGCCGAGGCCATAACCGAGAGAGAAAGCTCTGAGTTACATAGAACATGACCCAAATAGAAGTGGAAACAGAGGAAGAACCCTCGAGAAGTGTGAGAATTCCCTGGTGATATCATGGCTTGGCACGGGGGTGGCCAGAGTGCTAAGAATGAATGCCTCTGTGCCTATGGTCGGGTGGAAGGACGAACACCCACAGTCAGTTGGTTGGCGACAACCTGTAATAGATAAGCGATTTCCTACCTTGTGTAATTTAGCCGTAATTGTGTATGAATTGGTTACACTGTGTATGTTTCAGGAATTGTGCATATTTCTTAATGGATATACTATATCTCCCCTATTTCTTCTTGATTGTATAACTAGGCCAGTAACAAATTATATGGTTAGGAGATGATTTTATACTCGTAAATGCTTGTGTCATGTGGAGGCATAAGCCAGAGTCATGAACTGTGTGTTCGTTGACCCCGGACACAGTTTCATGTACGCATTGCAACCCTCCTAATTGTTTAGAGTCCCTTGGAGGATGAAGTTTGTTAATCTCAGGAGAGGTAGTGCATATCGACACAGGCTCTCTGCAAGGAAAATCGAACCCAAAACTCCTTAAGTCCCGGACAAGCTCAGGAAGGATCACACCATTGTGTGCAAGAACCCTGCAAGGAGTGCAGAGGTAAAGAAACCCTTTGGAGGTTTCAGAACATATGAAATCTCAAGAGTGACAAATAGACTGTGATCAAAATCATATCTGAACCATTGGTTCAATTCGGGGAAATAGAGGTGAGGATTTCCCCAAAGTCCTGAAGGGCGAATTGTCGATTCTCAGGGGAAAATCTGGACCGTTGGAGCCTACGTCCAGACAACAGGAGAAGAGTGTGAAAGAGAATATATCTAAACCATCATATCGAGTGCAGGGGACCGATAGCCGTCGGATCCAGAAAAGGTACATGAGGTTTAACCTAGTGCATGCAGGGGAGAGAGGACTCGTCAAAGTCCTGAAAGTCCCGAAGTATTTGGAACCATCCATCGACACAGGACACATGGAAGTTGGGTAGCATTTCGCTGACTCACAACTTGGAGTGGTCAAAGGGTAAGACCGAATGGACTCACGATTCGCAAAATTGTGATGTGATCGTGGTCATTGATCCATGAGTGATCTGGACCATTGGTTTAGTGTGAATAACTTTCAGCGTTTCGGCATCCGGGAAACCAGAGGGCAAGACCCCTCATCTTCGCAAGTTACTAAATCCTGGTATACGTAACCTCGATGCGCTCTATGGATGAGCCGATTTAGTGTGAATAAGTTTCGGCGTTTCAACATCCGGGAAACCAGAGGGCAAGACCCCTCGTCTTCGCAAGTCGCGAAATCTCGATATACGAAACCCTAATGCGCTCTGTGGATGAGCCGGTCTAGTGTGAATAAGTTTCGACGTTTCGGAATCTGAGAAACCAAAGGAAAAGACCCCTCGTCTTTGCAAGTCACAAAATTTTGGTATATGAAACCCCAACGCGCGATTAAGACTGAGTGTCTTTCAACACCCTTAAGCTCAGGAGGGATAGTGACCGTCAGATCCAGATCAATGAGAGTCATTGATCTCATACACGAAATACCATATCAGAATTCAGGAATTGGAGTGACAAGAGATTTGGAGTCGCTGCATCATGAACTCCTGGTTCACAAAACTCCGAAAAGATCTGAACCATTGGATCCAAATCATTGAGGATCATTGGATCTCGTACAAGAACTCATGTATCAGAGTTCGGGGAATGGAGTGACCAGTGGTTTGGGTCGCTTCATTTCAAACTCTTGGTTACTAAAATCTCGATACGGCTAGGACCGTCATATCAAGGGGAGATTCGTAGTCGTCGATCTCATCGAAGGTAAGATTTTGGGTTTCGAGGTTTGAAGAGTCGAAAGACTTGACTCTCTTGCATCGCTGAGTCGTGAAATGCGAAAGGCGCCTCTTGGCTTGGCTTGTGGTCATAACCAACGATCACATGGAGGTGGATAAGGAAAGAGCTAGCCTCTGCTAGGCCCCCGTAGGAATTCGGGGATTCTATCTCTTGAGGAAGAGCGATTTTTTTTTTTTTTTCCGTAGTGGGTATGTGACAGAAAGATGTTGAGAACAAATGAGACTCCATGTTTTCCATTGGAACTAACATTGAAAAACATGGAACAATTCATAGTTTTGAAAAATATGGCAATCAAAATGAACTTCAATACAAAATAAATATTAAAGTGCCAATAACAAGAGAGAGAACATGTTTTCGAAGAATCCAGAAACCAATGCTTTTGAACATAGAATAGTATTATAGCATACAAAGACAATTAAATGAAGAATTATAATTAATAGTAAAAGACATATTGATCGGTGAGAAGCAATGTCCAACTTAAAATTAATTTGTTTCTCACTCAAGGAACAAGAACTAATAAAACATTCACAACGAAAGAATTGCACCAAGCTTTGGTGAGATTCTACAACAAGCAACTTGGTAGAAACCCTCTTTAAAAAGTGGAATTATAGTTTCATTCATTGGAAAGGTTGCATATAATGAAAATGATGTCACAACACATTCAACGTTTTCACTTTCCAGACAAATTAGTAAACATGTTTCCATTAGATACTCTTGACCTCTTAATTAAATATTTCAAACATTAGCCTAAGGCATTAGCTCAACCACTTGTGGCCAATGTTGTTGGGTGTTTGGTTGGTTTTGTGCCAACAAGTGCCCACTTTGAATCCCCTTGTGTGAGATGCACTAGTCTACACCAATGGGTTTATTAGGGATTCCATCCACAAATTTGGAGATGCATCCCTTGGGTTTCCTCACAAGGTTTTCCTTAGAAACAAAAGTAAATATTTCAAACAATTTCAACTCATACTCATTGATGAAGCATCATTGATAGGCGCTTGAATGCTTTGTAATATAGACAAAAGTTTATGTGAAATTTTGCTTCTACCTACAAGACCCTTCAGGAACATTGACATTATGTTTTGTGATGATCCGTTCCAAGAACAACATGTTCATCATGCTTTGGTTTTTGAACAATTTGTTCTATAGTGAGAAAATACCATATGCATTTTGGAAAGATAGTGTCAAATGATTTCAATTTTTACAAGTGATGAGAGAGGACAACATGCCTTCATATTTATCCTAAATTGAATAAAAAAGAAACACCAAACAATGCATGATATTTATTATCTAAATACTCATTTCCATAGAGCCCCTTTGTTTGATCCAATGTTTATATTTGTGTTTCATAGGAATAAACATGTTAAGGGCCACAAAAAAAGAATGTTAAGTGTTGAATGCATAGACAAGCAAGGATATATTATTTAAGAAAGGATCATCAACTCTAGGAAAACCTCCCTTCCTACCATAGTTGTTCTAGAGAAGAATATGCTAGTGGAGCTAGTTGCTAGTAATTATGACATCCAAGATGTCCTAGTCAATGGTGTAACTAGTATTTGAAAGCATTGCATGATTGTTGTACTTGACATTGTCCGAATAGAATTCATGTACCAATGATTAGAAGATGCCAATGCTAATCAATGGACCACTTGATCAAAGAAGGTTTTTTCCCTTTCCGAACACCAATAACAAAGCTGTCCAAAAAATTGTGTTTGAAGAAATGATCATTTATTATCCAACAACAATTCCCAGCGCAATTGGCATGTGCAAGAACCACCCATAGATTGCAAGGTCTCACTATGGATGCTTTGGAATTTGACCCAAAATAATTTAGGCAACACATATTGGTATCTACAACATTCTCTCATGTAAAGAACATTACATCACTTCATCCTATAAACAAATTACAGAAAGAAAATTTTAGTATATCTACAAAAGTAAGTTGTGAAATGGAAAGAACACAAACACTTGTAGATCGAATTTGCAAAATGATATGCACTTTAAAAACAATAGGTGTTATGCACTAATATGCTCCTTGAACATATGAAGCTTCTCTCTGCATGAAACCAACATGGTTCAAGACAAAACCTTGATGAGAGCCAATATTCCATGTTTGTGGGAAACTCGTATACCTAAAATAACAAGGGGAGCTACAAAGCAACAACCCCCCACCTTAAGTAAGTGGTAGTTTAAATCTTTTAACAAGGAGAGAATGTGTTTTTGGAGAAGAATGTTTCCTCAACTCACGTCTAGGGATTAAGCTTATGAGTGAAACATGACTGTAAGTTGCAGAGTGCATTTCTATGCAGTTCCGATAATGTTTCTTGTCTTGAATGGATTCACAGCCAGGGAAGTCATTCAAGGGAGCTATATATATATAGGTTTCCTCTTCTTCGATAAGGTTAGGAGTTGGTTCTGTATTTTTCACAGATACTTGAGTAACTCATGGTGACTGTAGAAGCACTACCCAACGTGGCTTTTTTTTTTCTAGCACTTTTTCCTTCATTCAATCACCAATTCCCAGATGTTTGACACTCACTACTACCTGAAAAGGTCAAAATGAAAAAGGGGTAAAAACCGGACCTTAGTTCACTACGTTCAAGAATCCGAGCAAATATCAAATTGATTGTTCTTCAATAACTAGTTTTTCTAGCTCTATATGAAAGGCTTAGCTTTTGTAGCTCGAGCCCATACGATTATACATCCCCTATATATAAGAATTGAGAGCTCTGGGTTGTGCCCTATCGAACAACTTGCTTCATCCCAAGAACCCAATTCGTAGCGTGGTCTTGGTCGAGTATACCAGCTTGTAGATTTTAACCTTGCACAAATAATTACTGCAAATGGATCCTTAATAAAAATGGAAAAGATGCAATGCCACTCACACATTACACATAGATTTTACCCTAGAAACCCAAACTGAGAAAACCAACAACCTATTTAGAGTCCCACCTCTAATTCTTTATTCATCATCATCCATATTCATTGTTTACAATACAATATATAGTATCTCACAACATCCAAAACCCCTAATCCATTGACATGGATTAGTATACAACCATAATTCCTTAACCAAAATTAGAAAACCATGGGCAAAAACCATTCGTTGAAAACTGCTAAAAATGGAGGTAAAAAACTGTAAAACAAAAATTGGGGGCTCTACCCCCATGTGACCCCCCCGCGTGCTCAGCGCAACACAACATGTGGGCTTGGTCATGCAAAGAATATAACACATATCCAAGATTCCCCTTCTTGTTGTTTTCTTTGCATATAGTGAGTCACATGATTACATCAACAATCCAGGGCAACAATGCCCATTGTTTCTCTACACCAGGAGAACTTCTCGGTGCTTACAAACTTTGTCAATGAATTTGAAACATTATTTAAAGTGTCCATCTTCATTAACAACACCTTATTGTATTCAATCATGTCTCTCACAAAGTGATATTGAACATCAATATGCTTTTTCTTTGAATGATAAGTTGGGTTCTTTGCTAGGAAGATTGCACTCTTACTATCACAATCTATCCTTGCAGCTTGTTGTACCAACCCAATACCCGAACACAATATCTATAACCATATTGCTTCCTTCCTTGTATGAGTGGATTCCATGTATTCAACTTCTGTAGTTGAGAGTGCCACTACAACTTGTCTTTTACTCATCCAACAATTGCTCCTCCAAATAGGTTAAACACATACCCACTTGTAGATCTTTTGTGATCTAGATCTCCAACCTAGTCTGCATCAACAAACCCATGTATGTCCAACACTCTATCCAATCCTAGTCATCCTTCATAGCACAATCCATAATTAGTAGTGCTATGCAAATACCTGAAAACCCTCTTTACTGTTGTCTAATGCTCCTTCCCTGGTTTTGACATATACCTGCTCAAAACTCCCATTGCATGTGCAATGTTTGGTCTAGTATAGACCATTTCATACATCAAACTGCCAATTGCACTAGGATACAAAACATGGGGCATGTGTTCTTCCTCTTCTTGTGTCTTGGGACACTAATCTGTAGATAAATTTTCACCCACAGGAAAAGGAACCCTGACCAATTTACATTCCTACGTATTAAACCTTTGCAATATTGTCTCGACATATTTCCTCTGATTTAACCAGAGTTTCATGTTTGCCCGATCTCTTTTAATTTCCATTCCCAAAATGAATTTTGCAGAACCAATATCCTTCATGTCAAATTTAAAGGAAAAGTGAGTTTTCATGTCCTAGATAATCTCCTTATCTTTTCCTATCAACAACATATCATCCACATACAAGACCAATTAAATAAGATGATCACCAACTATTTTGAAATACACACAATGATCAACTTTTCTCCTTTTGAAGCCAAGTCTCGAGATATAAGTATCAATTTTTTTATACCACATCCTTGGTGATTGCTTTAACCCATACATGGACTTTTTCATCCTTCATACCATCTCTTTCTCTCCCTTCATTGCAAAGCCTTCTAGCTTCTTCATGTAGATTTCTTCTTCCAGATCCCCATGTAGGAATGTTTTCTTCATATCCATTTGTTCTACTTCAAAATCAAAATCAACAACAACAGATAAAATAAATCTAATAGAAGTTAGCTTGGCACAAGAGAAAAAATTTCACCAAAGTCAATTCCCTCTACATGGGAATAGCCTTTTGCTACTAACCGAGCTTTGTATTTCTCCACTTTGCCTTCTACATTCAACTTCTTCTTAAACACCCATTTGCAACCAATGGGATTTTTTCCAATCGACAACTCACTAGATCCCAAGCCTCATTCTTTTCCAACACTGCCATTTCTTCCACCATGGCCTTTTTCCAGAGTTTGTCATCCTCTAAATCCACTGCCTCTCTAACAGTTCTAGGGTCATCATTAGTAATAAACAAAAAAAAATTTGAATGGAAATATGGTGGAGTATACCTTTCTCATTCCCTTCTTTCCTGAACCGATCTCCTTAATACCGGAGTATGAGGTTCTTCTTCTTCTTATTTATATTCTTTTGATTCTTGTTCTTATGTAGAGTCTAATTCATTATCCTTCAATAACAACTCTATTGTCTCTGGTTCTTCCTTCCTTGGAAGGACTTCCTGTTTGACAACATATTTGATTTCTCTAAATACCACATCTCGACTATACACCACCTTCTTGGTTTATGGATTCCAAATATTATAACCTTTCAGACCATCTTTATAGCCAATAAAGATACACTTTAAAACTTGAACACAACCATCACAACCAAATATCTCAAGATGTGTAAGAGAGGGTTTCTTACTAGTCCATACCTTGTGTGGAGTCTTGTCATCCAATGTTGATGAGGGTGGTCGATTGACTAGGTAACATGTAATACCCATTGCATTTTCCCAAAATTCTTGTCCTAACCCGACACCACTAAGAATGCTCCTTGATTTTTCCATTAGCGTCCTGTTCATCCTTGTTTCAACTCCATTTTGTTGAGGTTTTTATGGAGTAGTCTTCCGCCTTTCTATATCGCACTTCTTACATAATTCCTCGAATTCATTGCCACAGAATTCTCCACCATTATCTGTCCTCAACACATTAATCCTCTTCTCTATCTGATTTTCCATAAGAGCCATAAACTCTTTAAATTTGTCAAAGACTTCATATTTCTTCCCAAGGAAATAAATCCACGTATTCCTCGAGAAGTCATCTATAAATGAGACATAGTACACATATTTACCCATTGATGGAACTAACACAGGTCCAAACACATCATTGTGCACCAACTGTAAAATCCCCTTGGCTCTTATAACACCAGAGGAGAATCTTATAGAATTTTTCTTCCCATATAAAAAATGTTCATAGAAATCGAAATCTAGAAAGAAATTGGCCATACCTTCAACCATAAATTTACTGTGTAATGCTCAAAGGCCCTTCTCTCTGATATGCCCCAGTCTTTGATTCCACAACATAGTCTTTTCTCCAAAGACTATAGGAGTATTTTCTTCTTCAACTCCAATCTCAGGAACAATGGAGCTATTGCATCTGTCACTAATAGTGTTTCCCAATAGCTTATACAAAGATCCAATTCAAAATCCCTTCAACAACACCATTTCCCCTCGAACCATCCCGTGGGTTTCTTTTTCAAACATTGCTTTTACACATGCATTATCCATCTTGCTTACATAAATCAAATTTCTGGCCAATCCTGGGATGTACAGAACACCATGGAGTGTTATAATCCTACCATACATGACCTTCAACTTAAATTTTCCTCATCCTACAATTTTGGTTGTCGAGTCATCTCCTAGAAAAACATCACCTCCATCATACCTTTCATGTTCACAGAACCACCCCCTGTATGGAGTCATATGAAAGGATGCACCTGAGTCAACTAGCCATGCCTCATGATCCACATGTGTTCTTGAAGAATTCAAGTACACATCATCTCCTTTGTCTACTGAGGTTTTTTCTTCTATAGAATGAGCATCATCAGATCCCTTCCCTCTCTCAACACTTTTGGATCTACATTGTTTCTTTTAATGCCCTTCTTTTCCACATCACCAACATACCTTTACAAATTTGAGATTTAGATCTTCCCCTAGATTTAGATCTCCCACTTGAGGACCCAGATCTATTTCTTTCCTAGGAGCATCCTCTTGCAATTAAGGCATATGTGCTGTGGCTTTCCGTGTTTTTCCGCCCCATCTCCTATGACAACAAGGATGAGACCACATCATAAAAACTTAAAGTAGTTGAATTACTACCTATGGCCACAACTAGACTATCCCACAAGTCTAGTAAAGAGAACAATAAACTGATAAACTTATCTTCATAAAAAATCTTAATATCAATAGATAATAATTGACTTACCACAGTATTGAAGGCATTCAGATGCTCTGTCATCGAGTCTCCATCTTTCATCCTTAGGTTGTATAGCTTCTTCTACAGGAACAATTTGTTTACCAAGGAATTAGACTGATAGAAAGTCCCTAAATTATTCCATAAATCCTTGGACATAGCTTCCCCTAACACATTCAATAGTATTGAATCTAAGAAACACAACCAAATTGTGCTCTTTGATTTTCGATCCAACTTTGTCCAATCTTCTATTGACATTTCGGTAGGTGCAATACCTGGATCCACAACGACCCATTAATCTTTGTCTATTAAAATATCTTCCATCTTGAGCTTCCACAGCTCAAAACTTTGCCCATTAAATTTTTCAATCTCTATTTTTGAAGTGCTTTCCATTTATTTTCACCACAAGAATCAATATTGCAAAGCTCCCAATGTAACAAGGTTTATCACATACCTAAGCCAAACCCTTAGTCACAAAGGGGTCCCCTTGAAGCCAATAACTGCTATGATAACAAATGTAGATTTTAACCTTGTACAATTAACTACTGCAAATGGATTCTTAATAAAAATAGAAAAGATACAATGGCGCACACACACACACACACACATTACACATAGATTTTACCCTGGAAACCCAAATTGGGAAAACCAACAACCTGTTTAGAGCCACACCTCTAATTCTTTATTCACCATCATCCATATTCATTGTCTACAATACAATATATAGGATCCCATGGCATCCAAAACCCCTAATCCATTGACCCTGATTAGTCTACAACCCTAATTCCTTAACCAGAATTAGAAAACCATGGGAAAAAAACATGCATTGAAAATTGCTAAAAACGGATGCAAAAAACAACCATTTTTTTTTTCAGGGGCTCCACCCCCTTGCAACCCCCCCCCTGTGACCCTCCTGTGCACTCAACGCAACACATCACATGGGGTTGGTCATGCAAAGAATATAACACATACCCAACACAACTTTGATTCATCCACTAGCTATCTTCATGATGCAATTATTGATTTAAGCATATTCTGAATCTCTACAACTAACGAATATGTGAACCCTCCATAAATAATATATTGCCACTTGTATGCAAGTTTCAATCGAATTATTAACTCTAACCTTCATATTCTCATGTCACTAATTCATAATTGAATTGTCACATGTATTGAGGAGCTTTGGTAATTGAAGGTGGGATGTCTATTTTTCGATTTCCCTCTCATAACATAGTAAAAAATGTGACCAATCTAAGGTGATCGACATGCCACAACATTTTGTCAGCTTTCAATCGCCACATATATTACATGCAAAACATGTACATTGTTATTTTTCTGATGTGGCGGGCATTTGCAACTTGTATTAAAGCTAGGTGTATGTGTTAATAAATGTTAAAATATACAAAGGAAAAGGGGAGCGAACGATATGATCTTGATTTAGGGACCAAAGCTTATCACGTTTTCCTTGTGAGTTCAATATCTCAGAAATACCAAATTTATTCCATAAAAACTTAGTTTACATATGTTATAAGAATATGTATGATAAGAGTTATGAACAACAAAAATACCAAATTTATTCCATAAAAACTTAGTTTACATACATTGTAAGAATATGTATGATAAGAGTTATGAACAACAAGGACCGAAGAAATATTTTGTTAACATTATTCCATAAAATTTATGGGTTAATAAATTTAACAAAATTACAACACCTTGGAAAATTAGGAATTGGGGATCATAAATCTTAAGTTCTTTTAATGTAGTCTTTGAGAAATTCTAGTCTTCAAATGAAAAATAATGAAATAAATTTGAAACGCAAGGAAATTTTTGCAATGAACTTATATACTAAGAAGGCATCCATAATTAAATATAAGCCATACACAGATCACAAACTTAGTCTGTACATATTAAAGAATAATTGTAATGATCATAGTGCAAAGTTCTTTTACCAACATTGCAATACGAGGTTAAGTTTAAAAAGTTATACAAAGAGTTAATGAAAGGAAATATTAGCTAACAAAAAATATGTTCAATCAAAGTTAATGAAAGTTGAGAATGAAAAATATGCAATCATTCAATAGATACAATTCCTACATGAATCTTCTTTCTTCATAAGCATATATCACAAATAAAATCTCGATGACTAGACTACACTTTGGGAGTGGAAAGGATTACATTTGTGTTGCCTTTGAATATAGAGAGGTTAGATCAATTTCAAGAGGAGGAGTTTTTTTTATTTTTTTTGTTGCTCCAACATAGTTGGAGATGGAAAACTTCTCTGTTGATTGTGGCTATCCTTTTTTTGGGCTCCCAAAATACTTGGAAGGCTTGTGTATCCAAAGGCTTTTGCACATAAGCATCAAAATGAAATTAACAGTTGGAGATGGAAAACTTCTCTATTGATTGTGGCTATCCTGTTTTTGGGCTCCCAAAATACTTGGAAGGCTTGTATAGCCAAAGACTTTTGCACATAAGCATCAAAAAGAAATTAACAATTGGAGATGGAAAACTTCTCTGTTGATTGTGGCTATCCTTTTTTTGGGCTCCCAAAATACTTGGAAGGCTTGTGTAGCCAAAGGCTTTTGCACATAAGCATCAAAATGAAATTAACAAATTCTTACATATTAAAGTTGTAATGCGTGAAGATTGGATTTTTCAGTGACATTGTTTCTATAATTAAATAAATGTTTAGGGTCTTAAGTGAATGAGTGAAATCCATTGTTAACGACGAATTTTTGCTAATTGTTTGAGGTACACCCTGCTTTTCAAATTACGGTTGCATTTTAGTAGATTGGCATGCCTGAAACACTCACAGGCCTTCTAACAAACATTACCAGATAATAGATAAAAACTTTCGTTATTTTCAAAATTAGTTCACATAAAAAACCCACCTCTTTCTTCAGCTTCGCCCTTCACAATCTCTTTTTCAAAACTTTACTTAAAAGGAAAACATAAATAATTTTAAAATAACACATATCAACGACCATCCAGTAGGATTCTAACATCAAAAAGTATAAATGTAAATCTCTTAATATTTTAAACTGAAATAAGAAAAGCCCAATTAATCAAATCAAATTACAAAATAAATTAAATATTAAATATTAAACATAAATTTTAATTAATTTCAAATAAAGTATATTTTAAATTTATGGTGAAACAATGGTGTAACTCGTCATTTCACATGGTTAATTTTTACCATATTTTATATATGGTGAAATTGTGATGGAACTCCACATTTGAAATGTGGTGAAATTGTGATGGAACTCCACGTTTGAAATATGGTGAAATTGATATTTTATATACGGTGAAATTGTGATGGAACTCCATGTTTAAAATATGGTGAAATTGTGATGGAACTCCACGTTTTTAAACGTAAACTTTTAAATTATGGTGCTAAGCCACAATATAGGAAAATATCGGTGAAATTTTACACCATATTTTCACCACATATCCGTTGAGCCGAAATGAGCACAAAACATATTAGAGTATATTGTATCGCTACCAAAGGAATGGTTGAGGCACACATGCATTTGACTTGTTGTGAGAGAAGCTATGAACAGCCGCCAAAACTCCTTAGGGAAGCCGCCAAAACTCTGAAACATCTATGCGTGACTTGTTTCTTCATTATTCTAACACAATTTAAGAGGCAGCCTAGGAGTTGTTGCAGAGATGGAAACGATGATACCCAACCATAAGTCAAGTTTAGTTGGTCACAATTGTAAATAGCAAGTGCATAGGTGTGAAGGGTAAGTGGAAAACATGGTTGCCGAAAAACAAATAAAGTTAACTAATAAAAACAATGAAATGAATAAAATTTGAGTCTACCTCAAACTTTACTTGTCTCATAATGATGGTGTGTTGTGATTATATACAAACATCTTTGTATAATTAAAATTGTGTTTCAACTTGAGTACCTAATAGTATTTATTATTAAAAAATCTCATGAAAAATAATAAATTTTAAAATACAAATCTTCTCCATGGAATAATAACACACTACCCTCATTATTCCAATATCTTCTTCCAACAAAATATTGTAGGTGAGAGTTGAGAATTGATATTAATTATTGTAGGTTAGAGTTGAGAATTGATATTAATATCTTCTAATTAGTACAATGTCAATTCAATTCTGTATTGACTCAATATTTATTGATTGTTGGGTTTTTCAAAGTTAAAAGTAAATGAAATGAAAAACATTAATTTAAAGGTGTGCTACTTTTATGAAAATAAAGATGGGAAGTTTTGGACTTTATTTACTTTCTACTATCACCATTGAGTAGAATAGTAGCTACGTACACTCACAAATACTCTTAAATACTCATAAATGCATTGAGCACCAGTTAGATACACTCACAAATACATTACATGGATGCTCTTAGACACTCACAAACACAATCAATGATATTGTCTAGCATGATTTTCAAAATCAAATTTGACGATTCAGTTTTGATGATTTTCAAGAAGAAAGTTAACTGATATGAACAATTTTCCTATCAAATTTCATCTCCGTTGTCATAATAAGAAGTACACAAAAATTATAGTATAAGAAGTGCACATAAATAGATAATTTACTTAAAAGACAAAGAGAAAAGCTATGGATAATCAGTTGTAACTTTCCATTGATTATGTGGATTCTATAACTCTGTCAAGTACAAGAGATTTTGGTGCCATCGCTGAGATGCAGAATGCAGTTGCACACATTTGGCATCACTCTTTTGAGAGGACAAAAATTGCAGTAGGATTGGAGTTGTTCGTCTCCCGACGATGCGCAAGTCCTGTATGACACGTCATAGAAAATGAATGGGCAAATTGTACATATCATACATCACAAATCCAATCAACATTATCATGACAACAGAGCCTCTTTGAAATTAGAATTGCATTTAGACATTAGTATTAAATGGCAGGAATGGAATATTCATGACTTTGACCACTCATCATATTTCCTTGTGAAGTGGATACAATCATTGTTACAAGTATTACACTTACAGTCCATATAGCATGATGATCCATGTCAGCAACCAAAATTTGCATAGGATTACAAACTACATGGTAATTACGACTCTCCCTCCACATACACACATACCTACTCCTACTGAAAGACACCAAATTTGCAGGCAAAGAAGATTTCGTTTGCACACAATGATATTATGTGATGATTCCACTCTCACACTCACACTCATACAATCAATCGATTGTTAATGCACTACAATAACATGTACTCACTTCTTTGATATGAGGGTGAGATAAATGAGACTTGAGACTTATTGGGATGCATATGAGCCATTATATAGAGATGTAGATTAGGGTGGTGTGGTCAATTTTTTTTTTTTTTGTTCACATTTACATTCGAGGATCATCTCAACATCTTAGATATATTCAACGGAGAAATGTTGAGTCTATCCATGAGACCTGCTCAACTGTTTGACCAACTAAATAAAATTGGAAAATTGTTCAAAACCTGCCAATGTAATGTTCAGAAGTCCAGTGACCGACCTATTAAATTTGTTGATATGTTATTATTAATATATGATCCTAGTTGTTTACACTAACTCCATCATCAACGTCGACATCGATGAAGAGAGAAATTATCCACTAGTAAAATTCAAATTTAATGATAAGTTCCATTAAAAAATGATATAGAAAACACATTTATTCAAGATAAGAGTTACTTTAACATTAGAGAAATGTATTTTTTTCTAAACATATGAAAATTGAAATGTATTTATCAACTCAATTTTATAAAAAAATCATCCCTATATTCTCATGGAATAATAATACACTTCAACGGAATTTATAAAAAATTTCTACCTACTTCTCAATTGACCATAGTGGTTGGTTTACAATCACTTAGTCACTAACCTATTTTGAAATGACAGAAAACTATTAAGTTTGCTTGAAATGACAGAAAGCTATTGAGTACAATTTACATCATTCCCAATCGACAAAACGTTCACATCATTCCCAGTCAGTGCAAATTTCATGAGATAGAGTTAGGCCACCGACATGAGAAACTTTCAGGAAATAGGGTTAGGCCATCGACAACACTGATAGGAAACCAACCACGACTATGAATTTGTAAGTAACATACCCACTAACAACACTGGTAGGAAACCAACCATGACTGTGAATTTGTGGGTAATGTTCCACCTCTCGTTTCCTTTGGCTTGCTTGAACTTTTCCACTCTTTGGATTTTCTGGAAAATGCCTTTGTTTGTCTATCTATCTGAGTGAAAATATGGTGGGAAATCGCAAGCGCTGAGGATATTCTTTAACCTTTTTTTTTTTTAAATTTTCAGCGAAGATTTTGCCCCATATTGTCCAGGTAATTGTCCAGGTCGTGAATGGGGTCATCATGCCCAACAAGGGATCAAATATCTTAGAGTATAATTTCACATTGTTGTAGATGAAGGGCCTCGAGAGGTTGCTACCATAACATCTTTTTGGCTCCAGAGGTAGGACCACCTTTTCTGTAATAGAGAAATATTGATATAGATAATAACCCTATTATTTAAGGGCACGATGTTTTGTTAAAAAGGGGTGCAGAATAAAGATAATATGTTATTGTGTATCGATTCAGATTATGACGAAAAAAAAATGTAATAATGAACCAACTCCTCATGGATAGAGAGTGTTCTTGTTTTTATCCAATTAGTCGGTAATGACCTTCAAATACATAAAATCTTTTGAATCTGGATTTGAGGGAAGAAATAAAAGGCTGGTCTATTATGAGAATGCACCTCGCAATGGGAAATTAGATTATCATTGAGCTCTCTCCATAGCCATCGCCCTCGAAGTTTCCTGACTTTCATGTCCATATAGATGCTTCTAGGATAGAATTAGGAACAATTCTTGTGCAACCAGGGGCCCCTGCTCATAGTGAAACAATGGTAGTGGCGTCAAGAAGTGAGATCGAAGTGGCTCATCAGGAATCCATTTGTCAAGAGATTTTGGTTTGATGCATTTGCAACGTAAGCCTTCTTACAAGAAAGCAGAGCTACTCAAATATTAGATTCTATTATATACGAGTATGATGTATTGAAGCCGGAGATAGATCAATATATATCCTTCCTTTAATAGAGCCCCTAGGGTAGAACCAATTCCCAAGGTACAATAGACCTAGTTTCTAGGGACATAAGGAAAGGGCGTTGTTTGTTGGCATAAGCATTAAATAAGTTCCTTTCATTCATAAGCAATAAGCACCCACCATGAGTAACGTGGGTCAACACACATCTCCTCTGATGCAGTGAATAAAAACTGAGGTGAGGCCTGCAACCATTCATGCCTTGCCGTAATAAGTTACAAGACCCTTTCGTAGCCTAAATAGCAATTGCAATATTAACAAATTTGAAAATAATTTCAAAAATACACTCTAAGCATGATTCATGACTTTTGAATTGATCCATGTCATTAGAATTGCAATAAACAATTAATTGATTAGATTACATAATTTTTTGCATAGCGACAACTTCTTGTATTTTCCCGTTGAGACTTGATCCCACGATTCTTCATCCACCCTAGCCATTAATAATTAGTCAACCTCGACAACCCCTATCGCTCAAGAAAACAAACTCGAGAACCAAAACAAAAAGAAACGACGATCAACATATGATGGGAAATATGAGTGGTCTAATGAACCGATAAGTAGTAGCGATAATGTAAGGTACCATATCTATATAATAGTCGAAAACAAAAATACTGCAGAGAATAACAACGGGACAACACAATATATGAAACCACAACACCAAAATAATACCTTTATTGATAGGAAACAATATTCACTTTTCTCTTCAAGGGGAAACCTCCAACAGAGCAAGTCTCTATTACAATAATTCTGAAGACAAAACTTCTCATACCCTCGACTCCTATTTATACTAAATATATCTACCCAAAAGAACAATCTAGAGGAAGATCCTTCTAGAAGCAGAAGCTTCTATTAGGTCTTCTTACATATGACTTATTATTCCTTATTACTAGGCCTTATTAATATCGGCCTTTATTACATGGAAACTATATTATTCTACCTACTTGAGGGGTTAGGTCCCTAACATGCCCTCCCCCTTGAATAACAACCTTGTCCTCAAGGCTTGAGATGAGTAAATTGTTGTAGAATGGTGGTCGACTCCCATTGTAACACCCTGTTTCCCCCAAATCTGTAATTAATCCTAATACAGGAATTACCATGCTAAAGCATGATGAAAATGTGAATGTATGATGTGAAGGGACCTTATGAAGAAGGTTGATAAATGTAAATAACATTATGAATTTATATTATAGGACTGCTGGGAGGGGATTTGCAGAAAAAGAGACCACGATGGTGGTGGAAGGCACCTGAAAAGGTGGCGTTAACTTCCACTGAGAATTAAATACCGTATTTGGACTCCACTGGCCCAGAGAACCAAAAGCGGCTCGCTGGCCCTGAAAATTAATGGCTCACAGATTGGTAGGCAGATGGCTTGATGAGGGATGGGATGGCGAACCGCCCATCCGCAGAGTCGTCAGGCCTGATCAGTGCGAGGGAAATCGCGCCACACACAACCTCGCGAGAGGATAAGGCATATGGCAGAAGCGATTGAAGGGGGCAGAGGCGAGGGGAACTATGGCAGTTCTATGCAGAGTGAGTGATCGCAGGTAGGAAGGGGATTTGCAACCTTCACTCCTGGGCACTGGCAGACAGAGAGAGACGCAGGTCTCAGGACATCGTGGTCTCAGCTCGGGGGTGGCTAGTGGTAAATCCATTAGGAGTCACTACGCCTACGGTTGGGTGGAAACGAGCACCCCTCTCAGCAGTCGCTTCCATTGCTGAACTTACTTCTGATAAGTGTTTTGCTCATATTGCATCTTGAATTTATATGCTGTCACATATGTTCACAGACTTGTGGAATTGTACATGTTTTCCTGTGTAGGAATGTCTGTGTAGTAATTGATGATAAGGAGTAGATATTAGCTCATAGAACTGTGAAATTGTAAAGGATTGCA